>JBCNJP010000025.1:105199495-105350052 GCA_039602395.1 Deinandra increscens subsp. villosa
TAGAAAAATTGGATTTAAATAATCCCATGTTTTACCTATTGGCAAATAATAATCCGTCTTTTAACATTGGCAACTAGCAGTCCCACGTTTACACTTATTTGTTTTCACTGGTCCCTCCGTTAAAATAGTTAACTCCGTTAACTTTTTCATCCAACTTTTTTCAACCCCAATCTTTGATCCACCATAACTTCTTCAGTTCTTGATGAAAATTCAATCCGTAAGTTGCTATGAACTCGTGACGAAAAACCGAACAAAACTAGATCCATATTGCCTAGGTTTTAAATAGATTATAATTATGAACATGTTCTTCATGAAGCTTCAACAATGGTGGGTTGATCAATTATCAATGGTTTTCAAAATTGATTTCACTAACACATTTGTGATCATAAACCGAATCTATAGCAACAAGAATCATTGAAAACCATTGAGAATTGATCAATCTACCATTGTTGAAGCTTCATGAAAACCATGAAGTTGTGAAATGTGAAATCCAATCAAAACTCCATGAAAATAAATTTTGTAACTTGCTATAGACTCGTGAGAACATGTCAAATCTGCTGAAATCGATCAATATCACAAACACAATGGATTTGATGCTCAAATTTTTATTCAAAGTCATGAAAAAGTCATAACTTTGATGCTTTTGTTCATCATCATAACCTATTTAAAACCTAGGCAATATGGATCTAGTCTTGTTCGGTTTTTCGTCACGAGTTCATAGCAACTTACGGATTGAATTTTCATCAAGAATTGAAGAAGTTATGGTAGATCAAAAATTGGGGTTGAGAAAAGTTTGGTGAAAAAGTTAACGGAGTTAATTTTTTTAACGGAAGGACCAGTGAAAACAAATAAGTGTAAATGTGGGACTGCTAGTTGCCAATGTTAAAAGTCGGATTATTATTTGCCAATAGTCAAAACATAGGATTATTTAAATCCAATTTTCCATCTAGAATATGATGCCATGTAAAATGCTAGATTGAGATTAGATCTAGAATGTGTTCATGTATAATATAACATCTAAATAGGGATCATGATAGATTGCTATGAAGATGTAGATTCAAGATGTTGTCATGAAAAAGATATATATATATATATATATATATATATATATATATATATATATATAAGGGAGAGGATCATTTGAGAACTAATTGGGTTTGAGAACTAAAAAGAACTAATCTTAGCCACTAGTTTATATATATGGAAAACCCCCCCATGAATTTGAATGCTCCCCCCTTGAAAATTAGTGGCCCAAATTGGTTCTCAAAAGTTCTCAAAAGAAAAAGTTCTCATTTGAACCTAACCCTATATATATATATATATATTAATAGATCTAGGATTAGATTCATGAAAAATGATAGAATTAATGATTGTTTGAATCCATGTGTATGCTGTGATTTTAGGTTAGGAATGTTAACATGATTATGGTCATTATGTCAATGTATGCAAACTATATATATATTCTTTTAGGTTGGCATGGAAATAAATAAATTATGTCTTTAGGATGTAACATGTATACATATTTAAATATCAACTCTTATCCATTTTACAAACAATGCGATTTCATTCTATGTCTATGTGTGATTACATGCTATATGTCAAACTGTTGTGTTTTTCATCGTTCATCATTCATCAGTGTAATCATTAACAATACAAAGCCTACGGTAACAATGATAGATCTACTGATTGACAACCCACCTAAATTTGACTGTATAGACGGCATATGGGTGATTAAAACCTATTTTCATCATGCCAGTAACCTGAATTTGACTGTATAGACGGCATTCGGGTTATGGTACAAGTCATCAAGGTTTGATTATGCAAAATTCAGTATTGGTTTATTCATAAATGCTTGAGTCTACATTTGACATATGAATCGCTTTCAAACTATTACATATTCTAACCCTATGTTTACTCACCAACTATTTTTAGTTGACACTCTCTATTTTAATACATGTTACAAGAAATGCAGTTTGAGCCATACTTGATTGATGTCACATCTAGGATGCTTTGGACCTAGATTTATTAAATCAACTTCAATCCTATTTGTTATGTTATGTGTATTTGAATCTATTGTTTGACTTGGAATTTGGTAATGATTAAGTATTGAAACTTTAATTAGTGTCATGAGCATTTGGACAATCATCATGCCCCAACGTAAATTTCGTCGTCGGTTGGGGTGTGACAGCCGCCACCGCCACAAGTCGTTGTCTACCACCGGTTCTTCTAGAAAGGTATAATTTATGGATATGATATAATATGTAATTTGATCCTACATGTGTATGTTGTTGTTTCTTGTTTTGTTGTGATTATTAATTTTCGAATTGTATGTATTATTTTCAGGTATTTTGGACCCGCATTGTAATAGATAAATTTTGTATTTAATATTTGTAACAAATATAAAATCAAGACGTACTAGGCGAGAAGACGGTGACCTCAAGGAAATCAAGACGGACACGTTGGAGCAAGTGTGAGCATGAAGAATTTCCAGAATTGTGTCATGTTTGATTATTTTCGATCCCGTTCATTGGCTCGAACGGAATCGAAAACCCGTATATGTTCAATTGCATATTTAATTTTGTTGTGGATGCATGTTGATGTTTGTCATAACATAGCCTAGATCACAATCTTATAACAACATTCTATAAAATTGTTTTATTAATGTTTCGAAAATGGTTTTCTACAAAGCTAATTAAATAGTTTAATTTTGAAAACCAAGATAAAAGTTATTAGAATTGATTCGCCAAACGATTAACCTAGTTTTAGTTAGGTGATTAAAATTTAATTGGTCGAGTGATTGAAAGGGGATTTGAGTTGTCACGACTCAACATAAAATCGGTTTACAAAATTTATGGACGACTTACGTCATGCAATAAGTCGTACATAAATATTTTAAAAATGACACAAACGATAAATCTAAAATATGCAAACCTAAATCAAGTCGATATTCCTACGCCTTCCTGAATTTAGGACACTTTGATCAATCTATCCGAACCCCCAATGTTAGTGTTTACACTGCATTTGGGCCTACGGTTTTGGTCGAAGGTATGACGACAATTTCCATGTAACATGGACCGGATCTACAATTCTGGTTTGAGGACAAATATCATTCTTGAACAAATTCTAGAAATGGCATAGTTGGAAATAATGTATGACTTGTCAACACTCGTCAAGTGTTCCCAAAATGAGAGTTGTGTAGAGCTCGTTTTTCAAAAGGCTCGTAATTTTTAAAATTTTCTTATGTGGTTATCTCATAGGTACCTGTTTGTTACAAAGTTTGTAACAAAAATAATCTATATCGTCTGGTAAGGCGCAAGTCCTTAAACCACATGCGCACATACAATCTAAGGGCCCCATGTTCGATCCATGTCCATGGAAGGTTTTTCTAAAACAAATTTAAGTCAAATTAATTTGAAGAACAAGTTTCAAACATGTGACCTTATCATATTTGAAGAACTTAAAGAATAAGTAATTGTCAATTCAACTAAGATAAGATGTTGTTAAATTGATGACTATAAATTATTTATAATAATATTATCGATTCATTAAAAATTTCAAACCAAAAAAGTTATATTATATGTTACTTCACCTTTTTATTCTCAAAGGTTTAAATAATTTTATATCAAATAATATATACGAGTAAAACTCTAGTTTTTAATAACTAAATAAATAAGAATATCATTGTTTTAAACAAAAAATGGTTTCATTTGGTTGGCGACTGCCTAATGTCAAGTCTCTTCCTAGGGCACAAGACTTTATTCTCGCCTAGGACCCCGAAAATTTTATGGTTCTTGTAGAAGGCTCTGCTTCTTAGACTGATGTGGGTAGATGTGTGGAGGTAGTGCGGAGATGGGTGTGGACTTCTTGGTAGATGAGAATTAGGGCACATGGAGGAGTGGTTGTGAGTGGAGGAGAATGAAAAAATTATTGTTCATCCTTATATTTAAGGAAACAATGTAGATTCCCTATATTTTTTAATATTTTTTAAATGCGTTTGTAAGTTAAAGAGAAAGAAATGATAGTAATAAAGATACAAAAAAATATAATTTAATGAAAAACGAGATAGAAAAGATACTGTTATTTAGTTAAATCATAGGAATAAGGATAAGAAATGAATTGTGAATGTTTGGGTATTTTATGCTTTTTTATCTTTTAAAATTGTTATCTTTTAGTAAGGGGTAAAGTGACTAGACATTTTATACTTATTTAACATAAAACTTTAACATTTCGTTAATAATGAAGATTAACATAATGAGTTTTACAAAATATTAAAACACCATTAACACTTTATTAAACATGACTACACGAGGACCAAAACTATGAATAAAACATGAGGACCAAAACTATGAATAAACTCTGGAGACCATACCTACACTTTAGTCAATTATTTAATCTACTAAAGTTAAAATCACGTGTTAACAATTAACATCGTGATAGTTACAAGAAACATCAATATGGAAGAGAATAAATAGAAAAAATGTATGTATACTCTGTTAGAAAGATTTAGTTTTTAAAATTATTATATTATGATGCTTTAAACCACCATTAAAGCCTCCTCCGTTGCTTTTTAAGCAGATGAAAAAGGGGGGAACAAAGGGCAAAGAGCCAAACCTCCAAAAGTGTGGGCACCAAATGACATATATCTGATCAGGGTATAATAGTCTTTTAATACAACATCGTCCGTCCATGGGTTGTTCAAATTGTTGTTCTAGATCTCTCATGAGTCTCACTAGTCAAAACTACTACAAATTATCTTTCAAAGGTTTCTTGTTCAACTGCCACTAATAGAACATGAAAGTTGCAGAGCTCAGACTTCTCTTTAATGGCGGTTCTTAGACTCGTTGCTATCTTCTTCTTCCTCATCTTCTCTGCTGCATTAACTGGTACAGCGCTCAACTTTTCTTCACAAATTTCATTAACCTAGTTCAGTAAATCTATATTTATATACCTACTAGTTGGTTCAAGAACCCCCCACATGAAAAGAAAAGAAAGAAAGAAAAAAAGATTTGATTTTTCTTCAAGTAATGATGAAAATAGTGAAACCCTAATGCGAATTTACTTTGTAGAGGTGAAGGCCGCACAACACGAAAAAGATGAACCTTTTGTGGGAGTTAACATAGGTACAGACATATCCAACTTCCTCCCCCCTGCAAAATTAGTTTCATTCCTGCAGCAACAAAAGGTAAACCATATCCGTCTTTATGATGCTGACCCGGATATCCTGAAAGCCCTATCTAAAACCAAGATTCGAGTCATTATTTCGGTACCCAACAACCAAATTCTTGGTATTGGGTCATCAAACACAACCGCAGCCAACTGGATCAACCGGAATGTTGCTGCATTTTACCCGGATACCCTCATCACGGCGGTGGCGGTGGGCGATGAGGTGTTAACAACAGTCCCTTCCTTGTCATCCATGTTAATGCCAGCCATTGAGTCACTTTACAGTGCATTAGTGGCTTCAAATCTACATACCCAGATCAAGATTTCAACTCCACATGCTTCAAATGTTATTCTTGATCCATTCCCACCTTCTCAAGCTTATTTCAATGAAACTTTTTCGCCTGTTATACTGCAGCTACTTGGGTTTCTTTCAAGGACTAGTTCACCACTAATGATGAATATGTACCCCTACTATGTGTTTATGCAGAATAAAGGGGTTGTCCCTCTTGAAAATTCACTGTTTAAGCCACTAACACCCTCAAAAGAAATGGTGGATCCTAATACTTTGTTGCATTACACAAATGTTCTTGATGCTATGATTGATTCAGCTTATTCCTCAATGAAGAATCTGAATGTTTCTGACGTTTTAGTTCTTGTTACCGAATCTGGCTGGCCTTCAAAAGGTGATTCAAAAGAGCCATTCGCAACAGTTGACAATGCGGATACATATAATTCAAATTTGATTAAGCATGTTTTGGATAGAAGCGGGACCCCATTTCATCCTGAGGTCACTTCTAGTGTTTACATATATGAATTGTTCAATGAGGATTTGAGGTCGTCTCCAGTTTCTGAGGCGAATTGGGGGCTGTTTTATGCGAATTCAACTCCCGTTTACTTGCTTCATGTGTCGGGTAGTGGTGAATTCTTGGCAAATGATACTACAAATCAAACCTTTTGTGTTGCAATGGATGGTGTTGATGGTAAAACATTGCAAACAGCTTTGGATTGGGCCTGTGGGCCTGGAAGAGCAAATTGCTCAGAGATTCAACCAGGGGAAAGCTGTTATTCACCTAACAATGTAAAGAATCATGCTTCTTATGCATTTGATAGCTACTACGAGAAGCAAGGACGAGCCGGAGGGTCTTGTGATTTCAAAGGTGTGGCTATTATCACCACTACTGATCCAAGTAAGTACTTCCTTCATTGCACGATGTAATTCGCCTGGTGCAACTCACACGCGACTTTACTTTATAGTCCTTTCTATTAAGCATGAAAAACTCTCAAATGTTTAAGATTTTTTGGGACAATCTTGAAATGCTTTACAAACTTAAAATCTTGTTTTGATTCATAGGATGCTCTCACTGTAGGAACACACTTATGGGTATGCCTAGGAGTTGTCATCCATTTATAAGACAAACACACATACACCTATCTCTTTCTTTGACTGACTGATGGGAGTGAAAACAGTTGAGCCCACAAATAATGGATAGATGCAAATAAATCATGCAATGAAAGCTGTAAAGCCATGAGTTTTTTTTACCACTCTAGAACTACACTTCAAACTAGAGTTGAAAATTTATTTAGAGACGCATCCCATTACAACCCCTCAAATCATCATTGCTTGTACACTACTTGGCTTTGGTGATGTACTCTGCAAAAAATGCTCTTTACTAGTTTAAACTGTTTGCTCTCTCAACTAAGTGATGGGTATTGAAACATACACCATATGTAGGGGCCCCATTAATTTTGTATGTGTTCGCTGCTTACTTTATGTGTTAAATAAATATGCTATGTATGTATATATGTATGTATGTAGTAACTTGGTTTTTTGCTCTGCTTTATGCACCCACTGCAGGTCACGGGCTCTGTGTATTTCCAGGAAGGTTTGCTACATTTTCTGTCATCTTTTGTACCTTCATTTGTCCAAATTCTCATTTCCCCAAAAAAAATCACTCGAATACAGATTTTGTTTTTTTTTTTTTTTGCAAAAAAAAAATAATAATTTCATAAAGCAAATGAATGATCTTTTTTTGAAAGAGAATCTTGCTAGTGTTTGTTACAAGACTCGAACCTAGAGGTGGGAAAATAAAATGACTGGGTAACAGGTTAGGGTCAAAACGAATATCTTTTAGCAGGGGTCAAAAATTTTAAAAAAGGGGGGTGGGTTATGTCGGCATGTTTCTAAATTTTATAAATAAGTTATGTATTATATATGATATGATCTCAGAGAGTATACTATAAGAAAATAATCTTGTTTTTTTGTAAAAAAGTGATTGAAGCCGTTATAAGCAATTTTAATACACATTGGGTGACCTTTGACATGTTTTTAACCAAGTTTTTAAAGATTACCATATGACCCATTTGAGATGAAAAATAGAGGGTTCTTTAAATAAAATTGACAAAAGGAAATGAATTGTGTATGCAAAGAAAGATACTGTCTGATTGTGTTAAGTTGAGCAGTAAAGTGTTTGTATGCACCATGATCGATCAAGGGTGTGATCTCAGCTTTTTGTAAGATTACAACCGAAAGAAAGATTCACCCTGATGCCTCGGTTTGAATGTGGTGCAGTAAGATAACAAGCAATAGAACAGACACGGTGGTGAACTCGAGTAATGCAACAAGTGGGGTGGATACATCAAGATTCATTGGAAGTAAGCCCCTTCTCTGGGGACTCATTCTTGGTAGCATGTTCATTTTGTAGCTGTCCATTTCTTGAAGTAGGTAAGCTCGTGAATTGAGTTTGGACCTAAACTTGTTGTGTTGCTCAATATTGATAGTAATTTACTGTTTTTTGCAGACGAAGCTCCAACTTATGATTCTTTTTTGGTATGGATTAAATGTTCTGTATAATGTTGTATTTAGTATAATGTAATTCACGAAAGACATGGAGCCGAGGAATGTTAGACATGGGTCGGTCTTCCCTAAAGATGGTGTTGAACCTCATTTTTTTCTTAGTAGAAGTGTTTACAAGTCAAAATGAGAAAAAGTAATGCCATGTTAGACGCTTATTTATGTTGAGTGCTTATATAGACACCCAAGGTTTTACTAAATCCACCCTTTCCCTACGGTCGTTTCGCTCCAAACGGTCGTTTCAAGGTCGTTTCATTTAAAACGGCCGCCACGTGTCGCGACGACGAAACCTTAAAATTCAGGGGGCCCCCTTTTTATCGGCCGTTTCATCCGAAACGATCGCCGAACGATCGTTTCATCCGAAACGACCGTAAGGTTTCGGTGGATTTAGCAAAAGCAAATGGTGGATTTAGCAAACGACCGTAAGGTTTGAAGTGTAACGGACGAACAGTCAAACTTTTTAACTTTTTTTTTCTTCTTTCTTTCTTTAACTCATAACCTTTTGATTGGAACATCTACCTTATCATTATATCCCTCTGACACCATGACTTTTTTTTTTGTTTTTTTTCTTTTCTCATTTTGATTTCACTTGATTTTGGTATAATATAGAATTTATTAAAGCTTGAGAATAAATTTGGGCAGAGGTATCAATTTGATTAAAAATTCAGTGTTTCCTTCAAAATCAATTTTCACCTGTCCAAACACTTTTATTAGTAAATTGTATTCGTCATTTGTGTTGTTAAGAAACTTTAAGAAAGAACTCCATCTAAATCAATACCTTTGAAGTTACGTTCACATGATTAAACATGTCCAGTAAGTTTTAAACCTTAATCGGGAATGTTATTTTAGTTCTAGCAGGTTTAGTAATTTATTTCGTTGCAAAAGTAAAGAATGACCAGTTTATTTGCCTTTTTCTTGATGCTAAAACAGCGTCCTACTCCCACCTAGTTAGGGCCGGAGGAAGAGAACGTGAGAGGCGGAGGGCGGGAGGCAGAAAAGGAAAGTGAGAGGGATGCGTTTTTTTTTTTTTTCTTTTTTAGGTTAATTAAGGTGATTTGAGAGGGGGGTAAGAGATACCTTTTTATGTCTTAGATAGAGTTATATATCCTCTTAGTAACAAACGTCTAATCCGAGGATCGGGTCCGGTAGGTGTGGTCCGGGGGTCGGGTCGGGTCGGGCCCGGTCGGTGTGGTCCGGGGAGTCGGGTCTGGCGGTGCGATTTGAGGATCGGGTGCGGTCCGGGGTTCGGGTTCGTCGGTGCGGTGCGGGGGTCGGTCCGGTCGGTACGGTCCGAAGGTCGGGTCCGGTCGGTACGGTGCGAGGTTAGCATGACGAGCTTCTGAGGTAAATAGGTAGTTTGGCACCCGTCTTGTTATTTTAAGCCCATTTTAACCCAATCTGGTTTTTTAAATTGCCCATTCTTGCCCGTAGTTATAAATTTTTATTTTCTTAGAGCCCAGTTTGACCTAAACACAAATACCATGTCACAAAAAGAGACAAATGTTTTATTTAAAAGCCCAAAATCACCCAAATTTTAACTTATGGGTAACAATTGCCAGGCATATGTAATTGGGTGGAAATTTTTGTTGTCAAATTCTAACCGGGTAAACCAAGCACAGTTAAACAGAAGCTACAAATCAAAATTGTTAATATATATAATTTAAAATCTTATCTAATCTAATCTTCTATTATTATTTATAATAAACAAAAGTTAAAACGACCGAAATGTCAACCTTAGTTAGTATATGCTTAGAGATGACTGACCAGAGAGAGATAGATAGATAGATGATGGGTTGCTTCTTTTCCTCTGGGGCAGATTCTTCCGCCAGAAGCAGCAGAAGGTCAGCAAAACATAATGAAAAAAGCATCATCATCATCATCCAAGACGAACAATTACATCCATTTTCTGGTAGGCATAGAACTTCAAAATTGTAATTTCTGTTACGTCAGTCAACAGGTTTCGTATTTCTGGGAATTTTTTTATCATATGTTTGTTTGCTTGTTATACTTTTAATTGTATGTGTGTGTATTCACTAATTAAATTTCTCTGCATATTTGTCCAGTTCTTCTGATAAGTTTTACCTACCTTCTTACTAAGTAATGAAAAAAAGTTATCATCCTAGATCCTAATCATTGTTTGACAAACAAACTCCCAGAACCAGAAACTCCCTTAGACTATGGGGCCTGAAATAGAAGAGATGAATACAGATTAAAACAACAATGGTGCTGGATGGAGATTGATAATTCTGCTGATTTAGGAAAGTCTTGTAATTGTGTTAAGTTCCTTGTTATCAAGTGGGGATTTTAAATGCTATTATTTAGTGTTTTCTTAGCTTTGACTTCTTGTTTTAATTATTTCTAATGACATTGGTTATTGATATGCCTGATTTATTTATTCTTTTGCACTATCCATGTTAACCATTCACCACATTGTTGAAATTAAAGTGTAAATATTGATTTTGTTTATAAGAGTTGGAGTTGTTGATTAGTGCATTGTTTTGGGAGGGTCTCATGACCCCAAATCCTTTGATAAAGCATTGGTATCCTCTACAAGTTCTATTGTTGATTTCATTTCATCTGCTTCATAATTTATAGGATTGATGGGTTTTTTTCTTCTTAAGGAATACTTGTCATTTTTAGTTACCGTGTGTTCAAGAACCAAGTGAAGAAAGTATTAGAATATTGTTCCTTGAATATCAAGTGTTCTTGTAAAATTCATGGTTTGATGATTAGATGATGTGGTTCTCATATAATAACATTATTGAACATATTGCAGGTGAAATTCTGCCAAAAGAGGATATGAAAACACTGAAGGTTAAGGTTTTGAGTTATAATGTTTGGTTCGCTGAAAATATCGAGCTTCGTATAAGAATGAGAGCCATAGGTGACATTATTCAATTGCATTCTCCTGATGTTATATGTTTGCAGGTATTGTCTTGCTATGTAATCATCATGAAGTTTATTCTTATCTCATGAGAACTGCAACAAAAGATCCTTTCATGGTCTTTCCTGTAAAGATTGAATTGTTTATTTTTTGGCATATTTTCAAGTAAAATTAACTATTTACTCGTTACTTTTTATAGATCAGCAGCCTTACCAAAGGAAATATTTGAAATTACTTCTAATTTTGAACACTTTTCATATGATTGTTATATCTTGTAGGAGGTCACTCCTGATATATACGCCATTTTTCAAAGATCCAATTGGTGGAGGTCGTATAGATGTTCACTTTCTTTTGATCAGGCGATCACCAGACGATACTTTTGCATGCAGGTTTGTTTCATTCTTACTATGCCATCATCATTCATTTATTTTCTTCTTCTTCTTCTTTTTTTTTTTGGTATTTAAATAAAATCATATTTTATCCATGATGCATCTAAGAACCATAAAGTTTACTCTTAACACGTGATTCGGATTTCATGTTTGTGAATTTTCTTTTAATTAATAGTCAAATCTTCTATGTTACACTCCCAAACTTTGTTATTAAAAACAGATTATTGGGACAAGCAACTAATTCTCTTATGATTTCACTTTAAAACACTCATGAAATTGACCCGTATGATGATGTCACAAGGGCGATTAACCCATATGATGACAGTTTTCTTAATTTGTATAATTTAATCTAGTTCATGATATAATTAAATTTGCAGCTTAGCAAATTGCCTGTGAAGTCCTTCAGTTGTGAGCAATTTAGTTATTCTGCAATGGGAAGAGAGTTATGTATTACAGAAGTTTTGGGCCAAGGAGATACTTCTTTGGTGGTTGCTACAACACATCTCGAGAGCCCATGTCCTGGGCCGCCAACGTGGGACCAAATGTACAGTAAAGAACGTGTAAAACAAGCAAAAGAAGCCGTCAACTTCTTCAAGAAAAATCGAAATGTTATATTTTGTGGTGATATGAATTGGAATGAGAGATTAGATGGGGTATTTCCTCTGGCAGATGGATGGATTGATGCCTGGACTGAACTGAGTCCAGAGGAAGTTGGTTGGACTTATGATACAAAGGCGAACCCGATGTTGTCCGGTGATAGGAAGCTGCAAGAACGTCTTGATCGATTCTTGGTGAGTTTGAGAGATTTTAAAGATGAATGCATTAAGATGGTGGGGACTGACGCTATAGCAGAAGTGACATATATGAAGCAGACAAAAGGAGGAGGGAAAGAATTAGAGCTTCCTGTTTTGCCAAGTGATCATTTTGGTTTTGTTGTTATCTGTTTCTGGTGTGTAGTTCTCCTGGTTTTCTTGGTGATTGACATCTATCTAATCAAGGGTTTTTGTGTGTTTCTTTGCGTTGCGTGCTGACGCCTTTAGAATAGTTGTATCTATTTTTTTAAGAGTGTTTTTCTTATGATAAGATTTCAACTCTTTTTAGTTATATGATGTTTCGGCTCCAACTAAAAAACCCCTGGGACGAAACCTCCCCCATCCCCAGCCCAAGTAAAAACTTAAATAATTAGAACTAGATTTTGGATATTTGTTTCATTTTTTGTTTTCTATTTCTTGAAAAAACCTGACCATCTTTCTTGTCATAATTAAAGAATACACTGCTTGCCACATGTCATCATCATATTTGGTTTCGTTACAACTCTTAATTCGTTTTCTTAGTTTACTTTAATAGTTTTCATAATTAAAGTAGTTTTCAAAATTAAAAACCAAAACCCTAAACTATTAACTACAATTGTTTTTCACCATTCTGTGTCTCGAGGATCAACAATCCGGCACTTACCAACACTATATCACATAAACGATAGGTGCACTTACCTTTCGTGTGTGTGTATAGTCCTTTGGTGGGAACTGATTTTATAAATTTAAAACTTGATAGAATTGAGCATTATTTTATATACACATTCACACACATCACATACTATATCCATTTGTAAACTACTGTTAACTTTGTAACAACAACGTAAATGTTGTTACGAATGCGTCATGATTTATTATATATGAAATGTATTATTTTGTTTTGTGTGTATTTTATTTTGAATTATGAGATTAATTGGCATTTAATGTGGAAATTAGTAATTCTATAAAAAAATAATTTAATTTTTTCAACAATGACCCCCATTTATGACACGCAAAAATGCGCGTCATAAGCAGATGACACCCAAAATACGTGTCATCTCCCTTTATGACAGAGGCTTCCTCGATGCACATTTATGACGCTCAATACGCGTCATAAATGGTCGTCATAAGTAAATGACGTGTGATAATGGCTATCGTGACTGCTATACAAATAATCCTAACTAACCTATAGACAGAGTAAGTCGGGTATCAATCTAGGGGAGTTGGTGGTTACTAGTGATCATAATTATTTCAACCTAAGTTGCTGTCACTAACCAATATTAACTAAATTTAACCCAAAATTACTTTACCTAAATGACTGAAATTGTAAAAAGTTACCTCTTAGCTGTTGAATTTGGATGGATTAATTACTAAGAAAACTAATGTTGATTTGAATTAGAAAACATAAAATTAAAACGTGACAACCTCATGATACCGGTTAGCTAATTTCTAATCCCATTCAATTATTCAGCTCAACTTAACTCAACCTACGATCTATTCACATGCATCACAAGATAGTCCTAGATTTATTGCACACAATCCGGGAGCGGAGAGTGATACACGGTTACAAACCCTAACTTGAATTGTAGAATATATCTAACCTAGCATTCAGATATTACGTATGAGCTAAGGATAGTCCTAGAGCTATGCAATTAAGGTAGTCCGGGAGCGGGGGCATATATGCAATAAAAACGTAAGTCAAATAACATTCAATTGGACATCCAGACAATCAAACACTGTCATTATGTTTAAAGATATTCGAAACTGAACAAAGAATAACTGAAACACAATTGTAATACGCTAACCGTTTACCGTCGGGTTCACCGGATCTTAGTCGGACTTCACAAACATAACCGATCCGTTTAGAATTAAGAAAAACAATGAAAAACAAAAGAAAATTCGTTCCTAATCGGCTCTGGTCGAAAAAAACCAGGTTTAGAACCCTAAAAAATAAAGTTATGATGTTTAAATAGTCCAAACTCGCGAAAATAAAAAATCTGGCCGACTTCGACACCCCTCGCGTATCGCGAGGGGTTCCTGTTCCACCCGTCGCATACCGCGAGCCCATCAACTTGGCCCAATTCGTGGTAGATCGATCCAACAGCTTTGTTTTACGGCCCAACTTAATTTCTAGCCCAATTATCAAGTATTTAAGGCCTAATCTTTCATTCTTTGACCCAAATAAATATTCCAAGGCCCGAGCAACTTCTAATACACTCCCGAGCATCATGCACATCATTTTTCTTTGCTTGATTAATTCACCATCCGCTTGGGTTTTGACCTTTAATTCTCTAATTCATCTAAAACTCCTGAAAATGCATAACCTATGACAAATAACTCAAAACACATCAAGTACAAATTGTAGGAAATATAACGCAAATTAATATAATGTAACCACTAAAAATATAGAATTAAATATAAGAAACCGTTACAAAATATTATCACATCAACGCGTAAATGCGCGTCGTCTCTCTTTATGACGGGGGCTTTCTTGACGTGCAAATTCACGCCATCTATACCCCTTTATGACGCGTATTGCACGTCATAAATGGTTTTTTTGTAGTAGTGATTCGATTTCGGTAATTAGAGGTTTAATTTATAAGATAAATTAAATAACTGATTAAGATAATTATTATTATTGATTATAATAATTATTCAAGGATTTTAGTTAAACGGTTAATTAAAATGCAGTTATTAGTTACAACAGTTGCATGAGTTTGTTTTGGGTGACGAAACGTATTACTTGTACAAATATTTTCATTTTCCAAGTCGATCCAATCCATTCATTCGTATAGCTACTTACTCAATCGCAGACATTTCTGGAACACCTCTAACACAAGGACAAATAGTCAATTTTGAAAGAACTTATTGTCAACCTCTTTCAGATATGAATCTATCTGATTCAGAAGGGAAGAACTTGTAACAGTATCTCAATTTCAATACAAACATGAGTTTGATTCACACTCCATGTTCTGATATATATTTACCATCCGAAAAGAGGAAAAAAAACGGAGTCTTTGTCTAAAGAAATGCGTTGAGATTCATTTGCCTATTCTAAGGATTCGTCTTTATATATCACTTAGTGATATCATTTGACCAATTGTAACTTCTTGTTTTGATTGTTTAAGCGATTCTGGAAAGACTCGGAATAAATACTAATATAAAGTTCGTCAATAAGTTAGTGCATATCTTGTTTTTTATTGACTTTTTTTTGAAAGCGGTAAGATCCGGTGAATTGGAAACAATTAATTAAGAATAAAAAGCTTTTATTTTTTTATATAGAACAAACATATCAATATGCGTGGATAATACCTTTTCTTCCTTTTCCAGTTCCTATGTTAATAGGGTGGGGACTTCTTCTTTTTCGACCGCAACAAAATGTCTTCGTCGTATATGGGCTCTTCAGAGCGTTTATTGTTAAGTATAGTCAGGATTTTTTTCTATTAATCTGTCTATTCAGCAAATAAATACGAGTTCTATCTATCAATATGTATGGTCCTTGATTATCAATCATTATTTTTCTTTAGAATTCGGATACTTGATCGATCCACTTACTTCTATTATGTTAATATTAATCACTTCTGTTGGAATTATGGTTCTGATTTATAGTGATAATAATATGTCTCATTGTAAGGCCCCAATCCCATTTCATCAAATTACACGCCATGTAAAATCAGAGTTAGAAAATTTCGTTTTATACTTAGACCATCATTCGGCACACAAGCCATATTTACAAAAGATCAAGCGTTTAACGCCATTAACTACTTGTTAGTTTACTTGCTAACATTAACCATTACAAGCATATAAGCTTAAATCCCAAAATACATGATGTTCGGTTCCAAAAGTCTTCGATTCGATCCCGACCCGTCTACGATTGATTACCTGCCAACAACACCAGTAACACATTAGTATTGATGGCACATAGCAGCAATCAAGCTTAAACATCAATTGAAAACAGGAAACAACATAAAAATCCGGACAACATGCTCCAAGCGTATTGCTTGGAGCTTCTGTCCCTCCAGGCGATACGCCTGGAGCCTGGTTTCCAGGGCTCCAGGCCAGTTTTCCCATACTTAGTCAAATTTTCAGCAATTTCATCCTTTTTGCAATTTCACCTATCATAGCATCATTTTTAACATTAGAAACTCCTCATAACCTATCATCTATGGTTATAATGCATTTCCGTGAAAATCACAAATTTACTACGAAATCAAATTCAACTAGCACTCAAACCGACCCGTTGACCCGTTAAGGCATGCATCACATTCCAGCCCCTAGTACACGCCTCCACCTGCAATTTCTCATCATACACATATCTTGACACACACATATGTTGTGCCAAGCCGCTTAGTCTTTCTTGTTGCGACAATTGGAGAATTGTAACTTCACAATTACTCACATCGTCACAACTCTATCGCTCGACCCAAAGAGGGTCATACATCACTGCTTTCCCAACTTGGTCATTTGCCTACCAAGTCCCTCATTCCGCAACAACAATTCTCTAGGTACTTGGTGTTCACTAGATACTAGGTCAATAGCCATTGTCATCTAGTGAACACTCCACAATTCATGACATATAAGTGCATATACATAACTAACCGCTACGTGTTACCTTTTAAGCTTTGTTCTTGCCTTCACGATGTTGAGTTGCACCTCCACTAGCTTCACCTATAACCAAGTCATTGATTGAATTCCTCAATTCCATATTCACCAAAACATACAATCTACATTTGGTTACCAATTCAAGTTCATAAATTTCTGCACATTCACATTATCAATTTCGTTCAAGCATTTTCTCAAACACCTTAGGTGCTCATATTGAATCCTACTTAATGAGTAGTCTACAATCTTTCATCCTATCCATTTTCATCATATATGCATTCTATAATATATCACAACTTGATTCACCAATATTCAACTCATACACATAATAAATCTTCACTCAAGCATTTCATCAAACACCTTATATGCATAATTGGTGTTCTACAAGTTTAGAAGCTTTCATGCTTACATTACACCCACAAATCATCATACTACAAAATTTTCAGCTTTTACACTAAATCAATTACTCATAACAGTTTACTAGAATACATGGTGCTCAATTAGCCAACCCACATCACCCATTCACCATGGATGTCGAAATCCATGAGGTGGGGTTTGACCTCCACCTCAACCTCTATAATTAACACACAATTCAGTCATGCAAGCAGAAATTTAACTTCATCTAGGCACATAGCACATAATAACACAGATTTCAACCTCAATTTGATCTTAGAAGAAACTCATAAAATCTCCATGTTCATGGAAGCACTTACTTGACAGAAATCATGAACTCTAAGGTAGAAATCAGAAAATAGAAGGCTTCCTATGCTTGAATTCGACCTCCTACACTAAATCCTCCAACCCAAAAGCTTCAATTTGAGATTTTTAGCAAGACTAGGCTTTTCTCTCCTCCCTCCCTCTCCTGCGTCGCGATTAACAGGTCTGGGGTAATCCCAGACTTGTTTTATCCTCCCAATTTCACTTATGGTCCCTCTAATTTCATATTTTATAAGATTTAGCCAAAAACCCTTATTTACCCAATTAACCCTCTAACTTTCTCTATTCTTCTCATCTATTAATAAAGTTAACTTTTTAACTAGAAAACCCCGTTAACGAACCCGGTAACCATCTTAATCCGCTTATTTCACCAAACTCAAATAAAACGCAAATTAAATAATATTAGCTCAAGTTATTTCGAAACCGGGATGTTACACTCATGATCGCGGATATTTGAGATTTTTTTCTTATATGAGTTTTTTTTCGATACTTCCATGTTGGGATTAGTTACTAGTTCAAATTTGATACAAATTTATATATTTTGGGAATTGGTTGGAATGTGTTCTTATCTTTTAATAGGATTTTGGTTCACACGATACATCACATGATATTAACTGCATTAACAGTTAATACAGAGTTAATGACCTTGGGAACAAGTCAGTTAATTAGGGACTTTGATGTAACGTTTTCTATTATATAGAGATCACAAATCCTAAACCCTAATCATATGAACAACTGAATCATATAGCCACAAAATCAGAGTAAACCCAAACCTTGTCCCTCTCTCTCTCTGCGACTACCACCGTCACCGCCCCCTTAGTTTCCGGCCACCGCCTCCGTTACCTCCGCCACCAACCGCTTCCGTTGTCGTCGTAGACTGTCGTGAATTAGTTTTTGAAACCATATACTCGGGTTTGCTCGGTTATTTGTTTTGGTTCAACCGTTGAACTTGTGATTACTAGCGGCCCAGTTCGTTGCATTCATCGTGCTACTTCTCGGTATTCATCAAGGTCAATTTCTGAACACCATATGGTTGTTATACTTTATCTGAATTGTTTGTAATTGGATCATT
Organism: Deinandra increscens subsp. villosa; assembly: GCA_039602395.1. Classification (NCBI taxonomy): domain Eukaryota; kingdom Viridiplantae; phylum Streptophyta; class Magnoliopsida; order Asterales; family Asteraceae; genus Deinandra; species Deinandra increscens. Next base: position 105,217,965 of record JBCNJP010000025.1, read on the forward strand.
GGACGGGATATGTGTTCATTTTTTTTTAAGTTTTAAACTTACGCTTCTGGCATTTGATTAAAACGTTTTAATCAATTATCTCATATATATACAAAAAATATGATTTTATTAAATTTTAAATTATACCACAATGACCACCAGATTCCCAACACAGGAGACCACCATCACCCTGCCACCACCTTCCTCTAGCGGCAATCTATGCTTAAACATCACTGCCACCATCGTAAACCACATCAATCTACAAATTGATTGAAACCATATCCATTGAAACAAAAATCGTTTGAAATGAGAGAGAGAGAGGGGGGGGGGGGGGGAGAGGAAGGGAGGGAGAAAGAGAGAGAGAGAGAGCATTAAACCACACCACCACTCTTCCTCCTCCCAAAATCCCCCAATTGCCACCTGCAAAAAACTTAAATCGACACCTGTAAACCCTTAAATCGCCACCCTTAGATCCCCGTCTTTTGTAGTCGCAGACACTTGTAAATCGAGAGGTGGTCGCCGAGATTGAGAGCATATCATAAGTATTTGGGGGGGGGGGGGGAATCGGCAATGGTGGTTGCGGGGTTATGAGGTTTTAGCTCCGACGTACATTTGGGTGACGTGAGGTGGTGGCAGTGGTGGAAGCGACTACTTCAGGTGGGGAAAGGGCCGATGTTTACTTCCAGACGATGAAGATAGAGGTGCATGAAATGGAGAAATGGCTAATGTTTTAGAGTGAATTACATAAGGAGTTAATTACATAATTGGTCCCTATGGTTTGTCAGAAGTAAAAAGATAAATAGTGAACATCCAAATCTTGAGAATATCATACACACTCACAAACTTATGAAATTTAATAAATAGTGAACCTCTAATTTTGAGAATATCATTTCATAAAACTTTATATTATAGAGATGAAGATGAACATTTCAACGGAGATAAAAATTAAAAATACTAAAGATAGAGCTAAGAGAAAATTTTGGTTTAGGCCCCTATTGTTTGGGCAATCTAACTATATGAGCCAAAGTATAATCTTTTAACGAATCAACCCACTTCGTTTGATTTCTGAATTGTTTCAGGCAGTTTATGTGACAACTGTAACCTCCCAAGTTAACTCCGTTAAGTTTTTCCGTTAATTCCATTAGATCCGTTAGGCAATCTCCGTTAGTCACATTACAAGTAATAACTAATACTTAACTAGACCGGATACGTCCACGACCTTTGGTTGATCACCGAACCCGTCCATATGTGTTATATGATTTGTTACTTATTACCACTGTATGAAGTAATGCAACATGATTATTTAATTAATTGTGAAATTATGTGATTATCGAGAAATCGTGTTTATCTTACTTAGAATGTAAATTGACCCCTTCTTGGTGGCCAGCGAAACTACCGAGCGAAATTACAGTTTCTCCCGGTAGCTAATGCCTGACCAGTTTCGCGTGCCTAGCGAAACTGCCAGCGACACTGCAGGCGAAACTAGCACCAGATATATAGAAACCCCAAGCCAAACTTCTCATTTTTACTTGCACCTCACAAAACACACACTTCCGCACTCTCTCCTTCTCTGGAGTTTTCTGACCAGCAAGGGAACAACACGAACCGCCGTAATCCCAGCCCCGATCATCATCCATTCGAGCTTGGAGATCAACCGTGAGTCCCCAAGACCACTTCTTCTATATTCCTCTTTGTGCTTTACTTAATTAGATGACCAAATTTACATGCAATGGTGTATGCCTCTGTTAAAATGCTTAAGGGTGCTAGACATAACATAAATTCTGTAACTTGCCATGTCATTATGAAGATCCATGCTAGTTAGGTTCCTTTATGTGAAAATGCATTCTTGATGATTTGATGACTAGAAACCATGTTTAAGGTGTTAAAATTGCTCTCATGATGTTGGTAAACGTTTAGGTATGCTAGATATAGAATTGCATGAGGTACAGAAGCTGTTAGAAAGGTTTTTAGTCAAATTTACGGGTTTTTTTAGCGACTAGCGAAACTGTGCCTTCATCAGGCGAAATTAGGTAGCGAAACTATGTATATCTTCATCCAGCGACACTATGTAGCGAAACTGTAGTGTCGCCGGGTAAACCAACCAGACCTGTCCGAACAAAACTACTGAGCGAAATTCCCTGAACGAAAGTTCAAACCAGTTTCGGGCGAAACTAGGCTAGCGAAACTGTGCCAACAGTTCCGAGCGAAACTAGCCTAGCGAAACTGTGTCATCGGGTATTGCCTAGTGAAAGTGCTGCCCGTGCACACAGCGAAACTGCCTAGCGAAACTGCCTAGCGAAACTGCTAGCGAAATTGTGACCAGAAATCCAAACTTGTGCAATTTACTTGAATGATATGCCATGACTTGCATGCTTTATACTATGATGATACATGATTTGACTCCTGATGTATATGAACCCTTGTGTATGATCAACCATCGGTATCGTGTGTCGTTATATCGTGTCGTGTTTTTCCAACGTGCTAGTAGTTTTAAACACAACCTTACACCTAAGACCTTAATGTGATTATTAGGTCCTCGTTAGCAATCATAATCGGATTTATTAAAGAGTAAGCCGAGCAACCAAAGGTGAGTTCATTTATATTATTGTTATGTCCGTTCAGGGACGATAACGCGCAGGTGGTTGCATCCGGTAAGGATGGTGACCCAAACGGTAAGGTATTTCTTACTAGGTAAATTTCCGACATAATATCATATGTTTCACTGAATTGAACTTTATTTATAAAAAGTCCTTACTTTCGGGCCGTTAATATGTAATAGCGAGGTAATATTGAGTAGTACTACTGGGGATTGACACCCCCGCTCAGCGGTGCACGTGATGCACCCTCCCGACTGGCGGTCGGACTGAGATCAATGTTAGCCTACCCTCCGTGATCCGTAAAGACACGGGAAGACAAGGTTCATAGGAATTCCTTATCAAAACATTGTCAGCTTCGGTTACGAACAATTCAGGTGTACATAACTATAGGCTAGCTACCTACGGTATGGAATTTTACTGGTCTTATGAGATTGATTGTGTTTTACCTGTCTTCATTCATAAACATTAGGTCTACTTGTGACGGGTAGACTGTTTTAGTGAACTCACCAGCCTTGGCTGACACTTGATTGTTGAATGCTTTTCAGGTCGCTAGAAGGATCATGGACGGCAGGGTCTGCGGCAGTACACATAACCTATTTTCACTTGGGAATTATGTTTTCAGATCTAAATTTCTTCATTTTGAAAAATCTAATTGTAAACCTTAATTATGCTTCCGCTGAACTGTTAAACTTACTACTTTGGACTGTAACTTAACCTTTATGTTAACTTATAATTTCTGTTTATGGTTTGGTTGTGACTAAAGTCTGGGATCCTGGTCTGGATCACACCCCACACGGTTATACTCCGTTAGTGGAAATTGGGGGTGTGACAGATTGGTATCAGAGCCCTTGGTTACAGCGAACCAGAACATTTTTTTTTTAAAAAGAAAATTTTCTGAACTGTAACTGTTTTTAAAAACTTTGGTTGCAACCCGTTCCGCAAAGTACTGCCCCGCCTGCCGAAGATGATCCTCATTTAAAATTCTTGTCTTGTGACGGTATTAAAACCTGAAAATTTTAGGTGGAAACTTTTCTTTCACTGTTCATGTAAATGAATGCTTTATGTGAATTTGTACTAGTATGTAACACTTAACGGAACTTAACGACCTTCTAGTATTGGGAATACTAACCTTTGGAAGTTTTGCATTGATTTGCTAGAAATCATGCCTCCGCGGAGAGATCCCGAAACCAACCCAGGAACCTTCACTGCTGCACAGGTTCAGAATATGATTAATCAAGGGGTTGCAGCAGCCCTAGCAGCCGCTCAGCAACATTTCCAAGGTCAACCGCCCCAATGCACATTCAAAGCCTTCATGGATTGCAAGCCAATGGTATTTAAGGGTGACGAAGGTGCTGTGGGTCTACTTAGATGGATTGAAAAGTCAGAGAAGGTGTTTCTAATGTGTAACTGCCCGGATGGGGATAAGGTGAAGTATGCTACTGGCACACTTGAGGATTCCGCGCTGACTTGGTGGAATGCTCAGATTCAGATATTGGGACTAAATGAGGCAAACGCCATGACATGGCAAGAATTCAGGGAAGCAATCATGGAGGAGTATTGTCCTCGTGATCAAGTCAGGAGACTGGAAGTCGAGTTTGGAAACTCCAAAATGGAAGGCTCAGAGATAGAAGAGTACACCACCCGTTATCAAGCTTACTCCCGACTCTGTCCGACAATGGTGGATGCTGAATATAAGCGAATTGAGTTGTATGTGGAAGGACTGGTACCACAAATCAAGGGTATGGTTACCTCATCTAATCCCACTTATGTGCGACAGGCAATCCGGCTGGCGCACAAACTGACTGATCAGGCGGTGGCTCAAGGAACTTTGCCACCAAGGAAAACCCCAAAAGCTGCCCTTGATGGGAAGAGGCAGAGAGATGAGGAACCAAGTAACCTCACAAGTTCTGGCAACGACGCAGGGAGGTCTTCAAACTCCCAAAATCAGAACAAGAAGTTTGATAACTCCAAGGGAGGTTATGGCAACAACGGTGGCGGTGGAAACCAAAACCGACAAGGTAACAGTGGGCAGGGTTCCAGCAGGTACAGGGGAAAGTCACCCTACTGTAACAAGTGCAACACACATCACAACGGTGACTGTAAACGACCAGCATGCGAGCGATGTGGTAAAATCGGGCATGTTGCCAAAAATTGCTGGGGTGACATGCTGAATAAACCCAAGCAGAATAATGAAGGCCCCCGAGGGTGTTTCGAGTGCGGAAAACCATGGCACTTGAAGAAAGACTGCCCCCAGTTGAAGAAAGGTGGGAACGACAACAACAACAATGGTGGTGGAAATGGCAACGGTGGAAATGGTGGTCGCGGACGAGCATTTGTCATGGGTTCTGGTGAAGCGAAGGAAGACGCTAACGTGATTACCGGTAAGTTTCTCCTCAACAACTACTTTGTGAATGTGTTATTTGATTCTGGTGCCGAGAAAAGTTTCATTTCCACTAAGTTTTGCAAATTAATAAAGGCCAAGACGGAACCCCTAGGAGCCAAATACACTGTTGAATTAGCTAACGGTAAGCTTGTCGATGCCACACATATAGTCAAGGATTGTACCTTAGAACTCTCAGGCCGTAAGTTCGACATAGATTTGATGCCTTTTACAATCGGTAGCTTCGACGTAATAATTGGTATGGATTGGTTATCCATGCACCACGCAGAACTCGTCTGTCGAGAAAAAGTCATACGTATTCCCTCCGCAAACGGAGAAGTACTCTCGATTCAGGGTGAAAAAGGAGGTACCGTCTCCGGAATCATATCTTACCTCAAGGCACAGAAGTACCTTCGGAAAGGACACGTGGCAGTTCTGGCAACAGTTACGGATCAACGTCTCGTAGAGAAGAAAATTGAAGATTTTTCGATAGTTCGCGATTTCCCCGATGTATTCCCCGAAGAATTACCTAGTCTACCACCACACTGACAAGTCGAGTTCGGGATCGACCTCGTTCCCGGTGCAGCTCCAATTGCCCGAGCTCCGTACCGTTTGGCAGTGAACGAGTTACACGAGTTATCCACACAACTGCAAGAGCTGTTAGATAAAGGTTTTATCAGGCCTAGCTCATCGCCATGGGGCGCGCCAGTTTTATTCGTCAAGAAGAAAGATGGGACGTTCAGGATGTGCATAGATTACCGCGAGCTCAACAAATTCACTATCAAGAACCGATATCCTCTCCCTCGGATCGACGACCTCTTCGACCAACTGCAAGGATCCAGCTACTTCTCAAAAATTGACTTAAGGTCCGGGTACCATCAACTCAGAGTCCGCGAGGAGGACATTTCAAAGACGGCCTTCAGGACGCGTTACGGTCATTACGAATTCCTAGTCATGCCTTTCGGCTTAACGAACGCACCGGCGGTGTTCATGGACCTCATGAACCGCGTGTGCAAACCTTACTTAGATCAGTTCGTAATTGTTTTCATCGACGACATACTCGTTTACTCTAGGACGAAAGAAGAACACGAGGAACACCTGCGGTTAATACTAGAATTGCTAAGGAAGGAGCAACTCTACGCCAAATTCTCCAAATGTGACTTCTGGATCCGAGAAGTTCAATTTCTGGGCCACATCGTCAACGAGCAGGGTATTCATTGTGACAATCCGACTTTTCAGGTCATTTTCTGTCATTAACTGAACGTAAAACGTATTAAATGTTGTGTGAACATTTATGTGCTTAACTGTGTTGACTTGTTGACTTTAGCAATTAGGGTTTTGTGTGATCAATCACTACGAGCATGCACGATAGGTTAAACGTTTGAAATTCTATGACTGACGTTCTATAATTTTATGTGATAATCGTATATATTTACATAAATAATTTTATGATTTTTATGAGTATTTAAGATGAGTAAAAATGAGTTATTATATATAGATAAGTTATGATTTTATGTGAGTTTAGAAAATAATTGTGGAATTATAATTCTATGATTTCATGTGGATAAAACGAGGTTATACATTTTACTAACGTTATACGATTTATATATTTTGACGTTCCTTGTATATTCATTGTTTAATTATTCCTCCGTTAACCTCCGTTAGCCTAGTTATCTTTTCATAAATTTGAGAGACCTTTTCCGTCATTCTAAAACCTTCTTTTCTTTTACAAATCTTGAGGGATTAACTTTGCTATTAACAAAACTCGCCATCCTTCATTGTAAAGTCTTGAGGGGCCATTTCTGCCACTTTTTGAAAGTGAATTTAATACGTATTAAAACTCATTCAATCTCTGGAGGACGGTTTCGACCGATTCTAATCAACCGTCGGTTACTCGAGGGGAGTTAACGTTGGAGTGAATGATAAGTATATCATTCAATCAGTCGCAAGACCCAATCAACCTCTGTTTGCCGATTACCCTCTCGCTCTCACTCGTTTTAGTTTTTTTTTCTTGTTCTTTCACGGCAACAAGAACCACCACGAATACCACCAAAATCGCCACCGTACGCCACTGTTGCACCACCTCTCGATCACCACTGTGATCGCGAATCTCGTCCGAGCAACCAGGTGTAATCAGAAGTTCAAACCGCGACCGTACTCGGTGATCGCGTTTACGTTTCGGGTTTATTTTCGGCTCCTAAATCATCTCGTAAATCATCTCCGACACGAGGTAAATATAATTTCTTGTTAGTCGCACATTTTTTTTGAGTTATTATGTATTTTCGCGATTTTCCGGTGACCGGAATAAAACTCCGGCCACCGGAGTTCTTGATGAGGAAGATGACGCGAATTGGGCTTAGCATATATATTTTGTATTCCGGGTTATAAGACAATCGGGTCAAGTGCCCGAGTGGTTTGAGGCTTGTATCCCAACCCAGAGGTCGCCCGTTCGAATCCGGTCCTCAGCGCTTATTTTTAAAACCCTTTATTTTCCCCTAAACTTGTTTCTGGTCGCTGCCTCTAGTTAAAAAAATTCCGATCGGATCCTAACACAAACTGTCCTGTTGGCCGAGTGGTTTGAACGCCATCCTTCAACATAGAGGTCACGGGTTCGAACCTGATGACCTCCATGTTTTCTGTTCTTTTTATTATTTTGCATTTTTGAGCTTGTGATCACTAGATCTTGTACCAAAAATTGCTCCTTGTCATATCTAAAACCCGTAAAAATATATCTAAGATGTTAGAACTCGTAAATCATATTTGGATTTATAAAACATGTGTAACTTGTTATCTTTAAATAAAAATAGATTTCTAATATCTATATATATATATATATATAAATATTGATATAAAAATTCTAAGTTTTACAAAAAGGTAAAATATATATAAACCTTGAATAGATTAATATATAAACTTATGTCGTCGGATTCTATTGAAATAACCGAACATTTTATGAAAACCTTTAACATATATATATATATATATATATATATTGTCTTAGCAAATCCGTTATTAACAATTCTTAAACGTTTAGTAAATAAATATATTATGTATATATTTATTTTAGAATATTTAAACTTGGAGAATATATATAATATTAATATATTTTCTCGCGTATTTCGATAATCGCTCGGATTTGGCACACGTACCATCCTCGACTTGTTTTAAATTCCACGATCACTCGTTTTGTCGTCTACGTTAGATTTATTAGTTATAGAACACACACTTATACATTTATGCTCGTTAGGTGATTGATTGTTTGCACAAGACTCGTTCTTGCTACCTGCTTAACTGTTTATTTGGAAACCTTGCCGAGCAACCTAAGGTGAGTTTCACGGCCCCATTTTACTGTTTTAATCCTTTTGGGGGAGATTAACATGCATGATTTATACAACTGAGATAATTAGACTTTTATATATCACTTGAAGTACTTGTAGCACACTATACAACAAAGTCCTTCCTATGGTACCGTTAGTATTAATGACGATAGCGGGAAATATATTGTAGTACTACTGGGTCTGACAAACCCCACCCGGGTCAGTCGCTCTGACACGATTGGATATCGAACGGGTGTTATATTCGTCCTAAACACAACAAGGCAAACTGTAAACAACTGTTAGCTTCGGTGACCATCAACGTGCGAAGTTTCATGTATATAGCCTAGCTAGCTATTTGATATATATTAGTGATTATGCTCTTACGACTTGACGTTATTGAACGGTCAATTTAAACTGAACTTGATATGTTACTGAACTGTTAAACCTGTGAACTCACCAACCTTTGTGTTGACACTTTTAGCATGTTATTTCTCAGGTCGCTAAACTGGATTGTCTGCCACGAGCTAGGACGCACTTCTTAAGGATTACTATTACTATGCATGCATATTAGACATTGATACTTTTCGAACTATTTAACTTTTGGTTTGCGCATGTTTTGGCGCTTGAACAACCTTTACAACTTTTGTCGTTTACGCTTCCGCATTTAATAACCGCATTTACTCTGGTTTTACTTTTACACTGCATATAGACTGTTCGTATGGCTAATGTGTTCGATCCTGGTTTGTCACGCTCCCTGCGGCGCGTTGTCGCGCGTGGGATTTTTGGGGGTGTGACAGATTGGTATCAGAGCCATTGGTTATAGTGAACTAGGTTTGCATTAGTAGACCGACTATAGCCTTAGACACACCTTAGTCATACACTCGAACACACACACTAGTATGTGACTATTTGACTACGTGTTACTTGTACTTATATATGTATATATATATGGTATATATGCAGACATGGCTGGATGGATATCCGCTTCCCAATCATCATCATCATCATCATCCCCATCCGTCACCAGCAGGCGGATTTCTACGGGTCCTACTACCCCGACTCATGGTGTTCGGAGGATAAATTCCGAGGGCCACGTTTATGGAGAACCTATTGTTGTTCGTGGAAGGGACAACGGCAGCTGGAACTGGTACGAGTCACTTGTGGCCAGTTGGGTTCATCGGGAGCAAGTGCCACCTATTCCAACAGAGTCGTCGTCAACTCGATTCTTTCTACCCGAACTGCCGTATGCTATTGAAAGAGTCGTCGCGGCAATGGTCTCTATGTTTGACCCGCGCGCTCAGGGACATTAGGAGGCTGTTTGATATGGTCAGGGAGCTGCAAGATAATGGAGCCAACACCAGTCTCAGAGTTGCTATCCTTAGGGGAGAGTTGAAAGGGGCTAATGAGCGTCTGACCGAGTATCAAGTAAGACTGAGTGACACATATTATCAGGTGAATCACCTCTCAGAGCTGGTTGAGAAACTCACGGCTCGAGTTGCTGAGCTTGAGTTGGCTAAGGGGGCTGCATCTCCGGCTCCGGCTCTGGCTGCACCTCCGGCTCCGGCAGAACCTATTGATGAACCTGAAGAGGATCCCGAGGAAGAACCTGAAGAGGATCCTGAAGAGGAACCAGAAGAGGAGATGCCTGATGCATCCAGTGATCATGATAGCTCTTGAGTTATTTGTTTTCACTTTTGTTTTGTTTGGTTGTTTGTTTTATCGGGAGGATGTTCCCAAGACTATGCATTTTGAATTTTGAATTTCTGTTGGATAATTTGTGAACGAGTTGCATTTTATTTGAATGGGATTTACTATTTAATATGTGATTGTCTCTTGTGAAGTAATTTATTACTTATGTGATGGTTGTTGTGATTCATGTTATATCTTATTCTCATTTTGGGTAATTGTGAATTGAAGATAATGGCAGACGGAAATGTACCAAACATGACACCGGCTCAATTGGCTGCACTAATCAACCAACATGTGGCTGATGCTTTAGCAGCACATGCCCAAGGTGCAGGCAATGCAGGGCCACCTCAAGGTAACATAAAATTCGTGTTTTGTTGTTTGATGTGATCACACATATTGGTAATCTGTGATTGAATGATTGTATGAACGTATGTACAGGTAATGCTACATTTAAGACTTTCATGGACTGTAAGCCTAATCAGTTCAAAGGAACTGAAGGAGCTGTTAGCCTACTCCACTGGATTGAAAAAGTGGAATCTGCTTTTGAAATGTGCAACTGTCCTGAGGCTAGCAAAGTGAAATTTGCCACGGGTACTTTGGAAGGACCGGCTCTCACCTGGTGGAAGACTGAGGTGCAGATGCTGGGGATTGAAGAAGCTTATGCCATGCCTTGGGCTGAATTCAAGGAACTTTTGCAAGAAGAGTATTGTCCACGGGACGAGATCCAGAAATTGGAAACTGAGCTGTATAACCTCAAGATGGAGGGGTCGGACATTGAAGCTTACACTACTCGCTCGAATTCTCTTGCGAATTTGTGTCCTAGAATCGCCACACCTGCTTACCGAAGAATCGAGCTGTATATCAAGGGTTTAGTGCCCCAAATCCAGGGAATGGTGACTGCTTCAAACCCTGTGACTATTCGTGATGCTGTTAGGATTGCTAATAGGCTCACCAATCAAGCAGTTGAACAAGGAGTCTTACCTCCTAAGAAAGGAACTTCTGGAACATCTGACAATAAAAGAAAGTGGGATAACTCTGGAAATCAGACTGGAAACAAGTCTTCCAATCAGCAGAACCACCAAAACCAGAATCGCAAGTTTGATAATTCTAGGAATTTCTCCTCGAACAACCAGAAGCAGAACAATCAGGGCCGAGGCGGCCAAGGGGGATCATCATACATGGGAAATTCCCCACGTTGTAATAAGTGTGGTTTCCATCACTATGGTGCGTGTGACTCTTATGTGTGTGCAAATTGTGGAAAGAAGGGTCATCAGTCCAAAACCTGCAGGGTTAAGAACAATGGGAAACAAGTTCAGAATGCCGAAGCCCCTAAAGGTTGTTTTAATTGTGGGAAAGAAGGCCACATAAAGAGGAATTGTCCTCAGCTGAACGGTGGAAACAACAACAACTACAACAACAACAATAACACCAACACTGGCAATCGTAATGGCAATAATAACAACAACAATGAGAACAACAGTGGGAATGGTGCCAGGGGTAGAGCTTTTGTCATAGGCTCGGGAGATGCCAGAGCAGATCCAAATGTCGTTACCGGTAAGTTTTCTCTTAACGGATACTATGCTCTAGTCTTGTTTGACACTGGTGCTGATAGAAGCTTCATATCTACTAAATTTAGCAATATGATAAATGCCAACATGACTCCTTTAGATGCTAAATACGTAGTTGAACTTGCTAATGGTAAACTTGTCGAGTCTACCCATTTAGTTAAAGACTGTAAATTGGAATTGGCTGGCCATAAATTAGAAATAGATCTTATGCCCATCTCCTTGGGAAGTTTTGATGTCATTGTGGGAATGGATTGGCTATCCAAGAATCGTGCTGAAATCGTTTGTCATGAGAAGATTGTTCGGATACCATTACCTAGTGGAGAATTGCTCTCAGTTCAAGGAGAAAAGTGTGGTACGGTTATGGGTGTGATATCTTATCTCAAGGCACAGAAGTGTTTGCGTAAAGGACATTTTGCTGTTCTTGCGAACATTTCAGAGAAAACAAATGAGGAGAAGAGAATTGAAGATATCCCGATCGTGAAGGACTTTCCTGAAGTCTTTCCGGAAGATCTACCAGGTCTACCGCCTCATCGAGAAGTCGAATTTCAGATTGATCTTGCTCCTGGAGCAGCACCTATTGCTCGTGCACCTTATCGTTTAGCACCAAATGAGTTACAAGAGCTATATACTCAACTTCAAGAACTACTCGAAAAGGGATTTATTAGGCCCAGCTCATCACCCTGGGGAGCTCCAGTGTTGTTTGTTAAGAAGAAGGATGGAACCTTTCGAATGTGCATCGATTACCGTGAGCTCAACAAAGTGACTGTCAAGAATCGTTATCCCTTGCCCCGAATCGATGATTTGTTTGATCAACTACAAGGATCTAGCTATTATTCCAAAATCGATTTAAGATCAGGTTATCACCAACTGAGAGTCCGCGAGGAGGATGTCTCAAAAACGGCGTTTAGAACTCGTTATGGTCATTATGAGTTCATGGTTATGCCATTTGGGTTAACCAACGCACCAGCGATTTTCATGGATTTGATGAATCGTGTTTGCAAGCCATATCTCGATAAATTCGTCATCGTCTTCATTGATGATATTCTGATTTATTCTAAGTCTAAAGAGGAGCACGAACAACATCTTCGTTTGATCTTAGAGTTACTCAAGAAGGAGCAATTGTATGCAAAATTTTCAAAGTGTGATTTCTGGATGCGTGAGGTGCAATTTCTTGGTCATATCGTTAATGATCAGGGGATTCACGTTGATCCAATCAAAGTTGAGGCAATTAAGAATTGGCCTGCGCCTAAGACACCAACGGAAATTCGCCAATTTCTTGGTTTAGCAGGTTATTATAGACGATTTATTGAGGGATTTTCAAAGATAGCCCAACCTCTTACGGCGCTAACGCATAAAGGAACGGCGTATAACTGGAATGAAAAGCATGACGCCGCCTTTCAGCTACTAAAGCAGAAACTTTGTAGCGCGCCAATATTATCTCTACCTGAGGGTAGTGATGATTTCGTGGTGTATTGTGATGCATCGAAGCAAGGATTAGGTTGCGTGCTGATGCAAAGAGAAAAAGTCATAGCTTATGCCTCTCGTCAGTTAAAGATTCACGAGCAGAATTATACAACTCATGATTTGGAGTTGGGAGCAGTCATTTTCGCGTTGAAAATTTGGAGACATTATCTATATGGTACAAAGTGTACTATCTACACTGATCACAAAAGTCTCGAGCATATCTTTGCTCAAAAGGAGTTGAACATGAGACAACGTCGTTGGGTGGAACTTCTTAATGACTACGATTGCGCAATTAGATACCATCCAGGCAAAGCTAATGTAGTAGCTGATGCCTTAAGTCGGAAGGATAACCCCAAGCCTAGAAGAGTTCGTGCGTTGCAACTCACTATTCATAGCGGTTTGCCTGATCAGATCCGGAATGCACAACTCGAAGCACTCAAAGCTGAGAACATGGAGTTAGAATCCTTGCGGGGTATGGATAAGTTATTGGAAGTTAGATCTGATGGTATCCGGTATTGTGCAAACCGAATATGGATTCCCGTGTATGGAAACTTGAGGGAATTGATTATGGATGAAGCCCATAAGTCTCGATACTCTATTCATCCAGGCTCGGATAAGATGTATCAAGATTTGAAACTGATTTACTGGTGGCCTAAGATGAAAGCAGACATTGCCACTTACGTAAGCAAGTGCTTGACTTGTTCCAAGGTTAAGGCGGAATACCAGAAACCGGCAGGGTTACTCCAACAACCAAAAATTCCCGAGTGGAAATGGGAGGGTATCGCCATGGATTTTATCACAAAATTACCCCGTACAGCAAGCAAATGTGATACAATTTGGGTAGTCGTTGATCGCTTAACTAAGTCGGCACATTTTCTACCGATCAAGGAAACTGATACCTCCGAGACATTAGGCAAACTTTATCTTAAAGAGATCGTTGCACGACATGGAGTACCTGTTTCTATCATATCGGATCGAGATGCTCGATTTACATCCAAATGTTGGGAATCTCTACATGAAGCATTGGGATCGCGTCTGGATATGAGTACTGCATATCATCCTCAGACCGATGGCCAAAGTGAAAGGACCATACAAACTCTTGAGGACATGCTGCGTGCATGTGCTATTGATTTTGGTGAAAGTTGGGATAAACACTTACCCTTGGTGGAATTCTCGTATAACAACAGTTATCACACCAGTATCGGTGTAGCTCCGTTTGAAGCACTTTACGGGCGAAAGTGTAGATCACCTCTATGTTGGGCCGAGGTTGGTGACAGTCAACTCACAGGTCCTGAGTTGGTACTCGAGACAACAGAGAAAATCGTGCAAGTTCGTAATCGTATGGCAGCCGCACGGGATAGACAGAAAAGTTATGCGGATAAACGGCGTAGACCTCTGGAATTTAAGGAAGGAGACAAGGTCTTGTTAAAGGTCTCACCCTGGAAAGGTGTAGTGCGTTTTGGTAAACGTGGTAAGTTAAACCCAAGATACATTGGGCCATTTGAGATCGTTGAGAGAGTTGGTCTATCATCGTACGAACTAAACTTACCAGCAGAGCTAAGTGGGGTCCATAACGTCTTTCATGTGTCGAATTTAAAGAAATGTTTAGCAGATGAGACATTAATCACTCCACTTGAGGAGTTACACGTGGATGAACAACTTCGATTTATCGAAGAACCGGTAGAAATTATGGACCGGGAGGTTAAACAGTTAAAGCGTAGCAAAATCCCAATCGTTAAAGTTCGTTGGAACTCAAGACATGGTCCTGAATTTACTTGGGAACGCGAAGATCAGATGATGAAGAAATACCCCAGACTATTCAAGGATCAGCCTTCGTCTAGTTCAGGTACTGGTTTAATTTTCGAGGACGAAAATTCTTCAACAAGGGGATGATGTGACGACTGAGAATTTTTCTTTTCTTTTGCTTTGTGTCTAGCTCATTAACTTTTACCGCGTTACGCAATTTTCGAGGACGAAAATTCTTCAACAAGGGGATACTGTGACAATCCGACTTTTCAGGTAATTTTCTGGCATTAACTGAACGTAAAACGTATTAAATGTTGTGTGAACATTTATGTGCTTAACTGTGTTGACTTGTTGACTTTAGCAATTAGGGTTTTGTGTGATCAATCACTACGAGCATGCACGATAGGTTAAACGTTTGAAATTCTATGACTGACGTTCTATAATTTTATGTGATAATCGTATATATTTACATAAATAATTTTATGATTTTTATGAGTATTTAAGATGAGTAAAAATGAGTTATTATATATAGATAAGTTATGATTTTATGTGAGTTTAGAAAATAATTGTGGAATTATAATTCTATGATTTCATGTGGATAAAACGAGGTTATACATTTTACTAACGTTATACGATTTATATATTTTGACGTTCCTTGTATATTCATTGTTTAATTATTCCTCCGTTAACCTCCGTTAGCCTAGTTATCTTTTCATAAATTTGAGAGACCTTTTCCGTCATTCTAAAACCTTCTTTTCTTTTACAAATCTTGAGGGGTTAACTTTGCTATTAACAAAACTCGCCATCCTTCATTGTAAAGTCTTGAGGGGCCATTTCTGCCACTTTTTGAAAGTGAATTTAATACGTATTAAAACTCATTCAATCTCTGGAGGACGGTTTCGACCGATTCTAATCAACCGTCGGTTACTCGAGGGGAGTTAACGTTGGAGTGAATGATAAGTATATCATTCAATCAGTCGCAAGACCCAATCAACCTCTGTTTGCCGATTACCCTCTCGCTCTCACTCGTTTTAGTTTTTTTTTTCTTGTTCTTTCACGGCAACAAGAACCACCACGAATACCACCAAAACCGCCACCGTACGCCACTGTTGCACCACCTCTCGATCACCACTGTGATCGCGAATCTCGTCCGAGCAACCAGGTGTAATCAGAAGTTCAAACCGCGACCGTACTCGGTGATCGCGTTTACGTTTCGGGTTTATTTTCGGCTCCTAAATCATCTCGTAAATCATCTCCGACACGAGGTAAATATAATTTCTTGTTAGTCGCACATTTTTTTTGAGTTATTATGTATTTTCGCGATTTTCCGGTGACCGGAATAAAACTCCGGCCACCGGAGTTCTTGATGAGGAAGATGACGCGAATTGGGCTTAGCATATATATTTTGTATTCCGGGTTATAAGACAATCGGGTCAAGTGCCCGAGTGGTTTGAGGCTTGTATCCCAACCCAGAGGTCGCCCGTTCGAATCCGGTCCTCAGCGCTTATTTTTAAAACCCTTTATTTTCCCCTAAACTTGTTTCTGGTCGCTGCCTCTAGTTAAAAAAATTCCGATCGGATCCTAACACAAACTGTCCTGTTGGCCGAGTGGTTTGAACGCCATCCTTCAACATAGAGGTCACGGGTTCGAACCTGATGACCTCCATGTTTTCTGTTCTTTTTATTATTTTGCATTTTTGAGCTTGTGATCACTAGATCTTGTACCAAAAATTGCTCCTTGTCATATCTAAAACCCGTAAAAATATATCTAAGATGTTAGAACTCGTAAATCATATTTGGATTTATAAAACATGTGTAACTTGTTATCTTTAAATAAAAATAGATTTCTAATATCTATATATATATATATATAAATATTGATATAAAAATTCTAAGTTTTACAAAAAGGTAAAATATATATAAACCTTGAATAGATTAATATATAAACTTATGTCGTCGGATTCTATTGAAATAACCGAACATTTTATGAAAACCTTTAACATATATAAATATATATATTGTCTTAGCAAATCCGTTATTAACAATTCTTAAACGTTTAGTAAATAAATATATTATGTATATATTTATTTTAGAATATTTAAACTTGGAGAATATATATAATATTAATATATTTTCTCGCGTATTTCGATAATCGCTCGGATTTGGCACACGTACCATCCTCGACTTGTTTTAAATTCCACGATCACTCGTTTTGTCGTCTACGTTAGATTTATTAGTTATAGAACACACACTTATACATTGTATGCTCGTTAGGTGATTGATTGTTTGCACAAGACTCGTTCTTGCTACCTGACTTAACTGTTTATTTGGAAACCTTGCCGAGCAACCTAAGGTGAGTTTCACGGCCCCATTTTACTGTTTTAATCCTTTTGGGGGAGATTAACATGCATGATTTATACAACTGAGATAATTAGACTTTTATATATCACTTGAAGTACTTGTAGCACACTATACAACAAAGTCCTTCCTATGGTACCGTTAGTATTAATGACGATAGCGGGAAATATATTGTAGTACTACTGGGTCTGACAAACCCCACCCGGGTCAGTCGCTCTGACACGATTGGATATCGAACGGGTGTTATATTCGTCCTAAACACAACAAGGCAAACTGTAAACAACTGTTAGCTTCGGTGACCATCAACGTGCGAAGTTTCATGTATATAGCCTAGCTAGCTATTTGATATATATTAGTGATTATGCTCTTACGACTTGACGTTATTGAACGGTCAATTTAAACTGAACTTGATATGTTACTGAACTGTTAAACCTGTGAACTCACCAACCTTTGTGTTGACACTTTAGCATGTTATTTCTCAGGTCGCTAAACTGGATTGTCTGCCACGAGCTAGGACGCACTTCTTAAGGATTACTATTACTATGCATGCATATTAGACATTGATACTTTTCGAACTATTTAACTTTTGGTTTGCGCATGTTTTGGCGCTTGAACAACCTTTACAACTTTTGTCGTTTACGCTTCCGCATTTAATAACCGCATTTACTCTGGTTTTACTTTTACACTGCATATAGACTGTTCGTATGGCTAATGTGTTCGATCCTGGTTTGTCACGCTCCCTGCGGCGCGTTGTCGCGCGTGGGATTTTTGGGGGTGTGACAGATTGGTATCAGAGCCATTGGTTATAGTGAACTAGGTTTGCATTAGTAGACCGACTATAGCCTTAGACACACCTTAGTCATACACTCG
Organism: Deinandra increscens subsp. villosa; assembly: GCA_039602395.1. Classification (NCBI taxonomy): domain Eukaryota; kingdom Viridiplantae; phylum Streptophyta; class Magnoliopsida; order Asterales; family Asteraceae; genus Deinandra; species Deinandra increscens. The sequence goes on from JBCNJP010000025.1 coordinate 105,235,932, forward strand.
AACACACACACTAGTATGTGACTATTTGACTACGTGTTACTTGTACTTATATATGTATATATATATGGTATATATGCAGACATGGCTGGATGGATATCCGCTTCCCAATCATCATCATCATCATCATCCCCATCCGTCACCAGCAGGCGGATTTCTACGGGTCCTACTACCCCGACTCATGGTGTTCGGAGGATAAATTCCGAGGGCCACGTTTATGGAGAACCTATTGTTGTTCGTGGAAGGGACAACGGCAGCTGGAACTGGTACGAGTCACTTGTGGCCAGTTGGGTTCATCGGGAGCAAGTGCCACCTATTCCAACAGAGTCGTCGTCAACTCGATTCTTTCTACCCGAACTGCCGTATGCTATTGAAAGAGTCGTCGCGGCAATGGTCTCTATGTTTGCCCGCGCGCTCAGGGACATTAGGAGGCTGTTTGATATGGTCAGGGAGCTGCAAGATAATGGAGCCAACACCAGTCTCAGAGTTGCTATCCTTAGGGGAGAGTTGAAAGGGGCTAATGAGCGTCTGACCGAGTATCAAGTAAGACTGAGTGACACATATTATCAGGTGAATCACCTCTCAGAGCTGGTTGAGAAACTCACGGCTCGAGTTGCTGAGCTTGAGTTGGCTAAGGGGGCTGCATCTCCGGCTCCGGCTCTGGCTGCACCTCCGGCTCCGGCAGAACCTATTGATGAACCTGAAGAGGATCCCGAGGAAGAACCTGAAGAGGATCCTGAAGAGGAACCAGAAGAGGAGATGCCTGATGCATCCAGTGATCATGATAGCTCTTGAGTTATTTGTTTTCACTTTTGTTTTGTTTGGTTGTTTGTTTTATCGGGAGGATGTTCCCAAGACTATGCATTTTGAATTTTGAATTTCTGTTGGATAATTTGTGAACGAGTTGCATTTTATTTGAATGGGATTTACTATTTAATATGTGATTGTCTCTTGTGAAGTAATTTATTACTTATGTGATGGTTGTTGTGATTCATGTTATATCTTATTCTCATTTTGGGTAATTGTGAATTGAAGATAATGGCAGACGGAAATGTACCAAACATGACACCGGCTCAATTGGCTGCACTAATCAACCAACATGTGGCTGATGCTTTAGCAGCACATGCCCAAGGTGCAGGCAATGCAGGGCCACCTCAAGGTAACATAAAATTCGTGTTTTGTTGTTTGATGTGATCACACATACAAGTAATAACTAATACTTAACTAGACCGGATACGTCCACGACCTTTGGTTGATCACCGAACCCGTCCATATGTGTTATATGATTTGTTACTTATTACCACTGTATGAAGTAATGCAACATGATTATTTAATTAATTGTGAAATTATGTGATTATCGAGAAATCGTGTTTATCTTACTTAGAATGTAAATTGACCCCTTCTTGGTGGCCAGCGAAACTACCGAGCGAAATTACAGTTTCTCCCGGTAGCTAATGCCTGACCAGTTTCGCGTGCCTAGCGAAACTGCCAGCGACACTGCCGGCGAAACTAGCACCAGATATATAGAAACCCAAAGCCAAACTTCTCATTTTTACTTGCACCTCACAAAACACACACTTCTGCACTCTCTCCTTCTCTGGAGTTTTCTGACCAGCAAGGGAACAACACGAACCGCCGTAATCCCAGCCCCGATCATCATCCATTCGAGCTTGGAGATCAACCGTGAGTCCCCAAGACCACTTCTTCTATATTCCTCTTTGTGCTTTACTTAATTAGATGACCAAATTTACATGCAATGGTGTATGCCTCTGTTAAAATGCTTAAGGGTGCTAGACATAACATAAATTCTGTAACTTGCCATGTCATTATGAAGATCCATGCTAGTTAGGTTCCTTTATGTGAAAATGCATTCTTGATGATTTGATGACTAGAAACCATGTTTAAGGTGTTAAAATTGCTCCCATGATGTTGGTAAACGTTTAGGTATGCTAGATATAGAATTGCATGAGGTACAGAAGTTGTTAGAAAGGTTTTTAGTCAAATTTACGGGTTTTTTAGCGACTAGCGAAACTGTGCCTTCATCAGGCGAAATTAGGTAGCGAAACTATGTATATCTTCATCCAGCGACACTATGTAGCGAAACTGTAGTGTCGCCGGGTAAACCAACCAGACCTGTCCGAACGAAACTACTGAGCGAAATTCCCTGAACGAAAGTTCAAACCAGTTTCGGGCGAAACTAGGCTAGCGAAACTGTGCCAACAGTTCCGAGCGAAACTAGCCTAGCGAAACTGTGTCATCGGGTATTGCCTAGCGAAAGTGCTGCCCGTGCACACAGCGAAACTGCCTAGCGAAACTGCTAGCGAAATTGTGACCAGAAATCCAAACTTGTGCAATTTACTTGAATGATATGCCATGACTTGCATGCTTTATACTATGATGATACATGATTTGACTCCTGATGTATATGAACCCTTGTGTATGATCAACCATCGGTATCGTGTGTCGTTATATCGTGTCGTGTTTTTCCAACGTGCTAGTAGTTTTAAACACAACCTTACACCTAAGACCTTAATGTGATTATTAGGTCCTCGTTAGCAATCATAATCTGATTTATTGAAGAGTAAGCCGAGCAACCAAAGGTGAGTTCATTTATATTATTGTTATGTCCGTTCAGGGACGATAACGCGCAGGTGGTTGCATCCGGTAAGGATGGTGACCCAAACGGTAAGGTATTTCTTACTGGGTAAATTTCCGACATAATATCATATGTTTCACTGAATTGAACTTTATTTATAAAAAGTCCTTACTTTCGGGCCGTTAATATGTAATAGCGAGGTAATATTGAGTAGTACTACTGGGGATTGACACCCCCGCTCAGCGGTGCACGTGATGCACCCTCCCGACTGGCGGTCGGACTGAGATCAATGTTAGCCTACCCTCCGTGATCCGTAAAGACACGGGAAGACAAGGTTCATAGGAATTCCCTATCAAAACATTGTCAGCTTCGGTTACGAACAATTCAGGTGTACATAACTATAGGCTAGCTACCTACGATATGGAATTTTACTGGTCTTATGAGATTGATTGTGTTTTACCTGTCTTCATTCATAAACATTAGGTCTACTTGTGACGGGTAGACTGTTTTAGTGAACTCACCAGCCTTGGCTGACACTTGATTGTTGAATGCTTTTCAGGTCGCTAGAAGGATCATGGACGGCAGGGTCTGCGGCAGTACACATAACCTATTTTCACTTGGGAATTATGTTTTCAGATCTAAATTTCTTCATTTTGAAAAATCTAATTGTAAACCTCAATTATGCTTCCGCTGAACTGTTAAACTTACTACTTTGGACTGTAACTTAACCTTTATGTTAACTTATAATTTCTGTTAATGGTTTGGTTGTGACTAAAGTCTGGGATCCTGGTCTGGATCACACCCCACACGGTTATACTCCGTTAGTGGAAATTGGGGGTGTGACAGTTTATCTAACAACATCCAACCCCCCTTTAAGTTTGAGTCACGTGGCCCTCAATTCAGATACTTTGAAGTAATTTTGCGTTTAAACCAAGCAACAAACACACAATTGTGGTTATTCTAAAGATTAAACGGTTGTGTTTGTTGCTTGGTTTAAACAAAGAGAACCTTACCTGATTTTGCTCATAATTTAAAATGGTTTAACCCTAACATTTAACGTCCATCCAATCAAAAGATCAACCACCCGATAAATATTGAGGACTACGAGTGTAATTTTAGAAAGGTAGAGACAACTAGTGCAATATGACCGGGACCACTAGTGTAATTAAGTCTAAGGTCAATTATGAAGTAGTAGGGGTGTTCAAAACCGGATACCCGGAATTTCGGATATCCGAATTTCGGGTATCCGAAAATTTCGGATATCAGTTTTCGCTGTCCAAGTCCAAGTCCGAAATTTCGGATATCCGAAATTTCGGATATCCGAAATTTCGGACTGGACTCGGATAGTTATAACGGATATCCGAAAATCCTATTTTGTTTAAAAAACCACAATTTGCAAAAATCTACTTACTTGACCATCAAAACAACATGACATCAGTTAAACAAAGGGGATGGGTACTCAATTGGAATCAATTGCTCATAAAAAAACTCACATCAGATTGGAGGTAATCAAGTTAAAGTGAAAAACTGAGGACGATGAGATGGTGGTAATCAATTGCTCATAAAAAACTCACATCAGATTGCTCACATCAATTGAAATCATTCACATCAGATTGCTCCTAAAAAACTCAAAATCATCTTGAAGCGACGGCGATGGTGGACTGAGATGGATGTTACCTGATTCGGACGATGAGATGCGACAGAGACCTGCGCCGGAGAGTCGCTGGAGATGTGAGGGACGATGGAGAGTCGCCGGAGATGTGAGACGCCGGAGAGTCGCCGGAGATGTGAGACGGTGGAGGTGGATGCGTGGACTGTGGAACCGAGATTTGAGGGACGATGGTCGTTGGAGGCGTGGAATTGACTATTGAGAAAGAACCCTAATTCCTAAATATCAAGTCATTATTTCATTAATATAAAAATATATTTTTAATTTATTTAAATTTTTCGGATATCGGGTATCCGAAAGTCCGAAAATTTTATAAACTATTGTCCAAGTCCAAGTCCGAATTTTCGGATATCCGAGTTTCGGATATCCGAAATTCCGGATATCCGAAATTCCGGATATCCGAAATTTTCGGATAATTCGGATACGGAATTTCGGAAAATTCGGATACGGATTCGGACTCGGATATTTTTGAACACCCCTATGAAGTAGTATCACATGCCCTTAGCACTAGAAGATGTGTGAATGTGATAGGCTGCAATCACCGGCGGGAATTGGTCCTAAACGTGCAATGATTCCAAGGCCTAGTTGACTAATTGGTGAATTGCAAAATTTTCCCCTTACACTATAATTTATTCAACAGTTCTAGTCCCTCAGTATATATATATATAATAATTAAGAGAGTGAAGAAGTATGTACGTGTTTTTATTTAGTTTGTCATCATCGCATATATATATATATATTCGCATCTCTAGCGCTGTCTGTCTTTAAACCGAGTGCTGACAACTAATAAGTATAATTACTAATTAATATATAATAATAATATTTTGGTATTGCTTTCATTCGCGCACGTTGTTACCGATCGAGTATAAGAAGTTGCATGTGCCACCAAACGTGGTTTATGGGGGAAAAACATTAAACCTAGATAGAATTAATGTTTCTGAACAAGGACTGGCCGGCTTAATTAATTAGCTAGGATCTTTAATCAAACTAATTAATACTTTATGTATGGTCTCTTTTATTTGCATGTAATGATATTCTTAAACCATCATATTTACCGATTAACTAGTTAATGCTATCCCCAAGACTTCCTATCTATGCAGGAGAGTTTATGGGTTTTAGTCTTGTCTAGAGCAATTTTGCTTCAGGTTGAGCCAGGGGGTTTTCCCGGTAATGGGCTTCCTCTGGGTGGAGTTGGCTGGTCACCATGCCTTATTCTTCAGACGAAATGATGATTTATTTGCCAGGGTAATCACGAATTTGTTATCTTTGCCTCCAGAAAAAAAAAAGTTTATGGAATGTACTATATATATAATATAGGATCTTTATTTAGCACTTTCATATAGAGACCACTTGAGTTTTAGTGCGGTGGAAGTAGATATATACTAGCTATCTAGATAGAGAAGAATATATATATGAATTAGTGAACACAAGACATGCACGGTATCCCATCCCCACTTTTAATGGTGTAGAATAATATCGATCTGATCGAACACAATAATAGACCGAAGGCGAAGATCAAAACCACTTGCTGACGACGGCTAGCCAAATCAAAACCTACGAACCCACCACCCTCTTTACCACATATGGGCCTGAAAACCACCCCTTAATTGTCTACCTGATCGATCTCAAAACAACATGGTTAGTAAACGAGTCAAGTCAACTCGTACGTGATCAGCTACTAGTACCTGGATCACTTTGCTAGTACTCCACTCTAGTTTAAACGAGTTCGAACCTAAGGTTGCTCTCATATCATCACTCATTTAATAAACGTGCTCGAGCCTGACTTTATTCTCAAGCTCGAGCCGACTCACAAACAACATAATTGATTTATATAAAAATATTTAATCTATTAAATACATGTTTACTCAACCTATTTTATGTTATATATTAAAAGTATCATTCGAGAACTAATTGATTTTAAAAAACTTTTAAGAAATATTTTTGACCACTCATTTTCCTCATTTACTTTTATTACATAAAAATAATAAAATATAGAGTAAATTATGGATTTCGTCCTTGTGGTTTGTACAAATTTCACATATAATCCTTAGTTTTCATTTATTACAGATATGGTCCCAACCTTTTGACAAACCGTTACGGATTTCGTCCTTTTGTTGGATGGTCGTTAACTTTTTCTGTTAAGTGATTGTTAAATGACATTTATACCCTCTCTTTATATGTTAAAGGAAATTAAACCTTAAATAAGAAAATTTAAAAAAGAAAAAGCTGAACTATGATTGAAACCCTAAATTCCATCCTCTGATAATTTAACCACCGTCATCTGGGACCTCCGCCACCACCACCACCGTCATCTGTAACCTCCGTTGCTGCCACCACTAACATCTGCGACCTCCGCCACAGATGTAGCTGACTCCCGTCTCCTCCATTTGAGTTTAATTCAAGTTTAGATCAATTTTGAAATCTCAGATTGTACCTCGCCCATCGTCACTATTCAACCCTCGCCGCCATAATTTTGAGATTGAATATTCTAAGCAGTTACACATAAAATCGAATTGGTTTTCCTTATGTTCGATTTGTAATTCCGAATTAGTTGATGTTGTTAATCATGTGAATTGCTCAAACTTAGATTGAAAATAAAATCTCAGATTATCATCTTCTTCGAGCTTGGTTTGATCTTTAATGGCGGAATTGTAGAATCTATACAAACCCCCTCCCTCCCGGTGACAACCTTCCGATCCCGTTCAATCGACCACAACTCGATTAATTTCATGAAGCAAGCCAGAATTTAGAACGCATACGTTATCACCGGAGACGGGGATGAACTTCACCGACGTGTGGTGGCCTGAAATCATTCCGATGGAGACTCTGAATTTCGCCAGTGGTATTGTTGAACTTCGGCGGCGATGACGAAGATAGTATTCATTCCAGAAATCACACCTACCTTGGCGACTATCTTCATTGCGGATTCTGATGGTCAACAATCGGTCGTCGGAGAAACCCTACCTACCGCGGTGGTAGTCGGAGAAAAACGACGGGTGAAAAGAAGAAAAGGTGGGTTTCAACTTTCAAGTGATGGCTGTTTGTATTCAATGTTTTTCTGTCTAAATATTTTATTATGTTTAAAAGAATTAAGGGTATAAATGTCATTTAACAATAATTTAACATAAAAAGTTAACGGTCATCCAACAAAAGGACGAAATCAGCAACGGTTTGTCAAAAGTTTAGGACCATATCCGTAATAAATAAAAACTAAGGACTATATGTGAAATTCGTGCAAAGCACAGGGACGAAATCCGTAATTTACTCTAAAATATAAAAAACAGAAAAAATAAAAGTAAATAAAAAAAACAGGAAAAATAACCATAAATTAAAACTATAAAAAAACGCAAAAGATAAATAATGATAAATATAAAAAACAAAAAAAATTAGGAAAACAAAAAGAAATAAAAAAAACAAAAATAAAACGTTTATAGTGAATTTGACACTAAGACTTTGATCACATTTTAACCGTAAGAATCTCAAACCGTAACAATCAATGATCCTCATAGAGTCATAGTAGTTTTTCTACCATACCACGCATCTCCACCATACCCCGTGTCACATAGGATAAAAATTAAAAACCCACCTCAGATTCGCCATTTAATCACTCCCTCTCTCTCTCTCTCTGTGTAATATATATATATATATTTCATTATTATATTACTGACAACTCACGAGGCTCTGTTTACAAACAAACACCCACCTCCTTCGTCTCTCGCAGTCTCCCCTTGATTATATGTAGATACATACATACATACGCATATAATAAATACACAGAGGTTGGTTTTTATGTAGAGGGAGGGGGGGTTTATTTTTGAAGAAATATTGCGAGCTTTTTGTAACAATGGCGGAGAAAAGAAACCTTGTTCTCCTGTGTGCTCTGTTTCTGGTCATAAGCAGCATCAATGGTGAAGACCCGTATAGGTTTTTCACTTGGAAAGTCACTTACGGTGACATTTATCCGATGGGTGTTAAGCAACAGGTATAATTTCTCTCTCTTACGATTTGATCTGTTTGTTTGTTAATTGGAGGGCCGGGGGAGGGGGGTTTCTTGAAAGTTCTTATTGGGGGTTTCGTTCGTTGTGTTGCAGGGGATCTTGATAAATGGGCAGTTTCCAGGACCTCAAATCAATTGTGTTACGAATGATAACTTGATTATTAGCGTCTACAATTACTTGAATGAGCCATTTCTCCTTTCTTGGTAAGTTCTTAATTGATTTGTTTCAGGAGCGATTCTTGGTTTCTAGATCTTGATTCCGAGATTGCTCATTGAAGGCATCAATTCATTCTGTGAATCTCAATGTTTTTCAACTGTTTGTTATACATACATTGAATGTGGGTAGAAAAGAAAAGAAAAGAAAATGACCCACAAATTGAATGAATAGCTAGCATATATAAAACAAATTAAATGAACTTGTCTCCCGTAAAAACGGATTAAACTTTTCAAGAAACAAATTAATGTGCTGACATTTTAGTCTTTGATTTTGAAAAGCTAGGTTAAAGCTTTTAGCTTTTGTACTTCCCTCTAAAATTTACCCCCAAAAAACCATTAATTTCAGATTGAGATCTCATTCCGAAAATACAAATAGTATTGTTTGTTTGTAGTGTAGTGTAGTGTAGTATGGCTTAAGCTCTTGGTTGCATATGTGTGCCTGCCTGCCTGCTAGATCTCTGACAATTTGAATTTTATAATTTTTGATGAACATGGTACATGCTATTTGTTAATCAAAAACAAGCTGGCAGCGGTACTATCTATCTAGTAAATGATTGCCCCCACGCGTTATTTATATTTAGCATCTTGGGAATTTCTTTCTTTTTTTAGTTTTTTGTTTTCAAAAGGGAAACATTATTTCATTTCATAATAGTTTGATGATGTTCGATCTTTTTCCATTTTAAACATTTAATACTTGTATAAGCTAATTAAGTTAAGCTAGAGTGAGTGACACTTACGTACATACAATATTGAAACAAGAAGATTTTTAATATGGTGGTGATCCTGCAGGAACGGGCTACAACACAGAAGAAACTCATGGCAGGATGGAACTTATGGTACAACCTGTCCAATCCCACCCGGCAAGAATTTCACCTACATGCTTCAAGCCAAGGATCAGATCGGTAGCTTCTTCTACTTCCCCTCACTTGGCCTTCAAAAGGCTGCTGGAGGCTATGGTGGCATTAAAATCTACAGCCGCCCTCGTATTCCAGTCCCTTTTCCTTTCCCTGCTGGAGATCACACCGTTCTTGCTGGTGACTGGTACAAAAAGACCCACCAGGTCAGTCCGTCCGTCAACAACTGAACACAAAAATGTGCATGTTTTTCTTTATAGTGTAGGTTAGCTAGAGATGGATATATATATATATATATTAAATGGGCGGGGTTTGTTTGTTTGTTTTCTTTTACATGCATGTATGTAGAGACTAAGACACATATTGGACATGGGTCGAGGCATTTCTTCTCCTGATGGACTCGTCATCAACGGGCGTGGCTGGAATGGTTACACCTTTGAAGTCGAACAAGGTGGGTGGGTACTCTGAAGATCAGATGAGATCAGATCAGTTGTACTTATTACTACATACATACATACATACATACATTGATGATTGATGATTGATGGTTGATGGTATACATGCAGGGAAAACTTACAGATTCAGAATATCAAACGTGGGGCTGACAACATCTATCAACTTCAGAATTCAGGGACATACCATGAAACTTGTGGAGGTGGAAGGGTCACACACGGTCCAGAACACCTACGACTCACTCGATCTCCACCTCGGACAGTCAGCTTCTGTGTTGGTCACTGCCAACCAGCGAGCCAAAGATTACTATGTTGTCGTGTCTTCACGCTTCACCCGCCGTGTGCTCATGACCACCGCTGTCCTCCACTACCGCAACTCGAGAATCGGGGTCTCAGGTCCTCCCCCTGGTGGCCCCACTACCCAGATTGCCTGGTCCCTCATGCAGGCCCGAACCATGAGATGGAACCTGACCGCGAGCGGACCCAGACCGAACCCACAAGGGTCGTACCATTACGGTATGATCAAGCCTAGCCGTACGATTGTTCTATCCAATTCGGCTCCCTGGATCAACGGAAAGCAAAGATACGCTGTCAACGGTGTGTCGTTCGTTGCCGGAGACACTCCTTTGAAGCTGGCCGATTACTTCAATATCGGAGGAGTGTTTAACGTTGGAAGCATCTCGGACAAAACCTCCAACAGTAACGGGGGGTATCTTGCAACCTCTGTAATGCATGCTGATTTCAGGTCTTTTGCTGAGATCGTGTTCCAGAACTGGGAGGAAAGCGTTCAATCTTGGCATATAGACGGCTACTCATTTTTTGTTGTGGGGATGGATGGGGGACAATGGACATCGGCAAGTAGATCGCGCTACAATCTGAGAGATACGGTTGCTCGTAGTACGGTACAGGTGTACCCGAAGGCATGGACAGCGATCTATATAGCTCTGGACAACGTGGGAATGTGGAACATACGGTCACAGGATTGGGTGAGGCAGTATTTGGGGCAACAGTTTTATCTTAGGGTGTACTCGCCTGTGCATTCGTGGAGGGATGAGTTGCCAATCCCGAAGAACGCACTACTATGTGGCCGCGCCAAAGGGCGGCACACGAGGCCGCTATGAGACAAGACTGACTGACTCACTAGACCAGTACAGGATGGCATTTTGTTGTTGTTGTCGTCTTAGATTGTTTGGAACTACTTGTTCCACTTGTTTTACGGGACGTACGGCTAATTGATTTTCTTCAATCTTCAATTGCGCCTAGCGTTACTCATTTTTAGGCATTGATTTGTTCATGAATTGTCTCTCTTGTCTAATGATATGGTTCTTCAATAAAAGCTGGTTATGATGATGTTGTTAGTCACAAGAATTATACCACTTGTTAGTGATAACCAACCATATATACAACAAAATAATAATACTGTCAGTCACCAGAAATTAATTAAGAAAGGCGGAACATAAATTACAATGCCCACCCGGCACAGGGACTAATTACACTCGATAAAGAAGGGTAAATCTCCAAATGATAAAACATTTTAATTTGTGATTGCATGTTCACCGCATAATGCTTCAAACTCTTGAGAGATGAACTCACCTCCCCTGTGTGATTTGATTGGACGTTGGGTCTGAATGAGGTCTGAATCTAACCGAATCAGAGGCAGGCTTGGTTCAGAGGTGTTTGGTTGAAGTCTGAATGAGCACCAAGTCTGACCAAATCAGACCTTGAGCCTCTGTCCGGATCAAAGACGATGGGGAAGCTGAACCGGATCAGAGGCGAAGGGCATGAGCTTAGGAACGAAAACGAAACTAAACCGTGAAGAAAAAAATGAGGGGAAGAGAATTGGAAAAAAAAATGGTCTCGCAACGCCCGGGTTTTTCTGAGCTGCAATCGTGTCTGCACCCCCCTGTATTGTTTTCAAGGAATTTTAACCAAATCTGCACCCCCCCGCGCGCGGGTAGATGCCAGAGTAAAACATAACATAAGAACTTAATATGTCATAAATGTTTGCATATATAAACTAACAATGTTTTGTTCCCAAACTAATGTAGGACAATGTAAATAAAGAAAAAAATTGGGATTTGTTTGTTAATTTTAGAATCTCATTCAGACGTCCAACCAAACAGGTCTTTACTAGTTCAACACTTATTGGTTCAGAGTTTCTTATTCAATCAGACATCTTACTGATTCAACACTTAATAAAACAGACGCTACTAAACATCCCCTACCTCTATTTTGAATCTTTTAAAATATCCAAATGTTTGATCTTTACTTCTTAACATGTATAACCACATGTACCTTGAGTGATCATCCACAAGCAACATAAAGTATCTATTGCCTGCTGCTTCTGCTTCAGTAGGAGGTGATATGGGTCCACAAAAATCAATAGACACCAATTCCAAAGGAAGTTTAGACTTATATGCCGATTCATGAGGAAAACTTTGTCTTGCATGCCTTCCTTCCATACATGCATCATGTGACAATCTGTCTTTTTAAGTCTTTTCCTGATTTAAATAAACTTAAACTGATATAAATATCGTGAGAATATTTGTTTTAAACTGTTATAAATGTGGTGTGAGCATTTATGTGTTGACCGTGTTGACATTAGCAAATTAGAGTTTGTATAACCATCACTATACGAGCATGCACTTAAAGTCTATACATTTGGTATTTTATGATTTTGTGTAAATCATACGTTATGATTTCATGTATACGTTTCGTCATTCTATGTAGCAATTGAACTTATGATTTTATGTGATATGTATGTATATATATTCATGTAATTTATTAGTGGTTTTATGTGAAAATGTGTCACGTAATTATACGTAAACTTTTATGATTTTAGGTGGGTTAATACGTATCGTTAGGGTTTCACGTTTATCATTTTATGGGAACTTGAAAATATATATTTTGGGAGTTTTTATTATTATTATGATTATTTTATGTGACTAACGAGGTTTATATATTCTATCAACGTTACACGTTGAATATGTGTTGTCACATACACGCATATCCATCGTTTAAGTATTCTCTGTTAACCCCGTTAGAGTTCGTTAACCACTGTTAACTTGAGGGACTAGTCTTGATAATTCCTAAACCCCCTTTTTATCAAACTAACCTGCGGGGACCGGCGTTGTAATTATCAAAACTTAGAATAACAATTGTAAGTATGAGACATCCAAAGTTAAATTTGAGAAGCCTGGAATGTAACCGCTATCCGTTTATTGCGACCGTCGGCAACCCTTTCGATTCCGGTAACCGTCAACATTAAACCAGCCTCTCTCTCGACTGATTAAGCCCTACAAACCGCCACTTGATCATTGTGATCACCTCCAAAACTCTCTCTCGTTTTCTCCATAGGCAACAAACACCACCGCCATAAACCACCGGAGAGGAACTCCGGCCACCACCCAACTTGAGTATCCTTTACTATGTTCGGAGGCTTTGAATCGCCAACAAGGTTGCACGGCAGGAGACCAGCAACACAGCCTGTCGCCGGAGCCAAGTCGTGTTCGTGATCGAGTTTCGAGTTCGTTTCGGATCGGTTTTGACAACAAAAACATAGATCATCTTTCATCTCCAACTTGAGGTAGGCATTCCCCTATGATTTTTGTTAGTTTTTCCTTGTTCCGTTTCCGTTTTTGCGACTTTCCGGTGATCGGAAAATAATTCCGATCATCTTGGGTCCTAAGGAAGGAGATGACGCGTTCTGTATAGCATAAAATAGTTAAATTTTGTTTCATTTTCAATATGGGCGTTTCGTCCAGTGGTTAGAGTTTACGCGCTATATCCTTGAGGTCGCGGGTTCGAATCCCGGCCTCACATTTTCATTATTCTGATTTTTCTGGGACTTGTTTCTGATGGCTGTTACTTTATAAACCCGTTGTTGTCTAATCTGGTAATCAATCGTCGACTTGCCTCAATGGTATATAATGAAATTATTTGGTAATTATTTGATTTTAGGTATGATATGAAGATAATATAAAATAACTATTTTTATAAAACATTAATGATATATAATGAAATTTTAATATTAATGTTATTTGAAATAAGGTTTTTATTTTCCTGAAATATTTTGAATTTGTGAGTTTTTTCTCAATTTGTGTACTATTTCTTGTCAAATGTATTATTTTGTGTTTTTTCATCTACTTTGTTGTTTTGTCTATATACTATACCTAACAATGAAATTTAATTTCTTTCCATATGATTGACCAATTTTACTACTTTTCATGTCATATATTATTTGAATATTATGTTTGATCAAATACGTAAATGGCATGTTGTTTAGATGTGCACCAAAATCATATATTTCTTTAACAAACATGTGATTTGTTAGATTTATTTTATTGAGACAATATTTTATTGAATGGTACATACTGTTTGTACCTACAACATATGTTTCTGTTTTGTGTCCATAACAATTTGAAAAAAATAAGATAATTTCTCTTCCTTGGGTATTGAAAATTTACAATCAACTGAAGAGTTTAAAGAACGTGTGCACCTATCTCTTTATACTCTTCGTAGAGTCGTAGTGGATGATTATTATTTTCAATAACATCTATTAAAATATTTTTTTATGTGAATCTTTAACTTAAACTATGTATTAAATTTTTAATAATTAAACATGTATAATACACGGGTTCCTACTATCAAATCAAAGTAATTAAAAACTTTACAAACCAAAGTTTAAATAATATTAGCGGAAGCATAAATGGGAATATTGTTTAAATTGTTTCATGATATTAACCTATATAACATTTACAAACTAATTGTACAACAGATCCTGCCTAGCGTACATGTCTAAAGCATAGATTACAACCTTTACTGCGTGTTGTACAAGTGGTGTATGCTGGAAACCCTGACTTACAACCTTTTCTGCGTCCTGTACAAGTTCAGTATGCTGCATTTGTCTCTTTAAAAAAATAACAATTAAAAAAGCTCAAATTCATAAGCAGACAAGGTTGCTTTGGAGGATGTGAGCACATCACGTGGGTACAGGCTTTCCCAACCTACTCTCAAAATCTTTAATATGTTCTCTCTTTTACGCAACCTTCTCGGCCTCTCTCTACACAAATGATGGTTTCTCTCTCTCTAAGAAACTAAAAGTGTTCTCTTTCACTCTCTAAGAAACACACCGTTTCTTTCTCTCATCGCCGCCGTACCGGCGAAGGGTTGTGTTGGTGCTTCTTACCGTTGTTGCTCCGCCTATGGCGTTGAAGCGGCGACGGTTACGCCGGATCTGTGAAATGCAACATTTGGGTGATGGTATCTCCGTCGACGGTTTTCTCATCGTCGGCGTACTGGCGAAGGGTTTTAAGGGTATGGTCGGTTCTGTTTGTTGTTCCGATAGCGTTGTATAGATATGAAAGAACCAATGATGGTTGTCTCCGGTAACGGCGCACCGTTTGGCCAGATCTGAGGTATGTGATAGTTTGTGCTCGACTTGCTCCGCCTAGGGTGTTGAAGCGGTTGTGGCTGCTCCTCCTAGGCGTTGAAGCACTGATGGTTAATTACTCTCCCTGCATATTTTGTTTGTCAACCGACTTGGTTTGTGAAATCGTTCAGATTTCCTTTCACGTGTGCACGACAATGAAGTGGCGTTTTATCGAACGTGCACCCTTTGTTTGTGTCGTTTCTGTTGTGTAGCTGTTTGGGGTTTTTTTTACATCTTCTAATTGTTCAGTAACCCTAATTTGAAGTATTAGAAGGATAATGATGGTTCATGGGGAATAGGAGTTTTCTATGGAGATTATTTCGAATTTCAAGTTAAAAGTCTACCATTTGACAATTTATGTTATGTTGCAGGTATGTTTTTTTAATGTTTTATGTATTTGGTTGTTGTGAGCCTGTTGTTTTATGTTGCTCTTGCTCTGGCTGATTACGTTTTATTAGATTGCTACCTTTTTATTAATAACTCATATCTTTGAGTTCATGAAGAAAGAAACAAGCAAATGTATCTTATTAGAATATGATGAAATCAATAAATGTCATGAACTAATCTCAGTCGGCCTTCTTTTGCAGATTTTACTTTAGAAGGTTTCGTGTGATAATATGATTATGAATCTTTGGCCCTCTTATTCGCCCCTATTTTTGTTGCTTCCGGGTAACATGAAAGGCTATGATGATGTAAATCTGAGCCAAGAAGGATTGCTTCCTTGGTGGCCGTCGTTGTGACGTTGTCGCCGGTTCAAATCGATTTAAATATGGTTGCAAGCGATGCAATGTGGTTCATATGAATATTTTCAGCGGGATTTAGGCTGATGGACAATCTGTATGGTTTCTGTTTCACTGTCTATGATGGTAAAACTGTGAAGTGGGTTCTGGCTATGATGGTAAATCTGTAAAGTGGTTTGGATGAATTCTATTTCTTGGCGGGGCAATAATTTTGCAGCCAATAAGGATTTATATGACATTAATTAATCCACACAGATCTGAGCCAAGAAGCTTTTCATTTGTTATAACTTTATTTGGCTCTGGATTGGTTTGTATTTTTAATTTGTTTTTGGTTTTAGTTTTTTCTTGGACCACTTGAGGAGGAAGGTAGAATTTCGAAATCATTCAATTTTTAAATGTTGCTTATTGGTAATGTTTTCATGGATCTTTATGGGTTTTAAATTTGTTTTTGCAGCATTTGGATCCGATTGGATATTGGTTAGGGACGGAAGCTATTGTGGAAGCAGTAGGCCCTCTTCCTGGAAAGATTACACCTGTTAAAATTGTTGGAGTGAAGGCAAGAATATTTGGTCCTCGAGTTTGTTGCCTTTGATGTCGAGGAACTTCCAAGAACATATACACTTACACATGGTGACATCAATTTGAGATTGACTCCAGTAATCTCTAAAGCCCCTCACAAATGTGTCACCGTGTTGATTTTTTTATGGGATGGGTTGGTTTTTGTGGTTGTAATTGTAGTAGTTTGGTTGCCATTAGAATAAAACACTTGCTTTAAGTGTAGTTTGTTCTTTTTGGATGTCGGTATGAATGTAACAACAGGTTATGGACTTTTGCACCCCTTCATTTATGCGTCGTTAACAGAGTTTGATTTGTCGCACTAGCCGCAACGCGCTAATAGTAAGGCTTGTAATAAATTAAAAAGTGAGGTCCCGATGCAAGTGAACATCCTAGTGGTGGACACATGTATGCATGCTAACATGCAACACCTATTTACCTAAAAAAATTTTAAAACAGGATCAATAATAATGTTGATGAATTCACATGTGTTAAATGTAAAAACGGTAATAAAAAAATAGAAATTGTTTATCATGAGCTACACTATTGTTTACTTTACGTGAACCTGTTGGTCAAACACAATACAACTATTGTCATGAGTCATTGAAACCGAAGCTTGACTACAAATGCCCTAGGCAAACTGTTTAATCCCAAACATTTGCGTGAATAAAGTCAATTAAATACCCGTTTCGATAGGTAATCAAAGTTAGCGCAACTAACGTGAGTAGGGTTTGTCAAAGCAAATAGATCTATCCAGAATTACCAATGCCATCATATAGTTAACGATCTAATTGTGTAGGGTCTTACAAGGGATCTCGTGTTTCGTGTCTCATACAATCAGTGTGTAACACTAAGTAAAAATGTATTCGTAAGAGTGGACCGTGCAACCCACACGAACATCATAGAACAATGTGTGCTTCGGACCGGTGGTAGGTCGGGTCGGGTCGGGTCATGCGACGGGTCCGTTCCGGTTCGGTCAGACGGGTCCGGTCATGTAACACGTCAGGTCGGTGCAGTCCAATAGTCCAGTTCGAGCGGCACACCCAGTACGATCCGGTGGTCTGGACCAGTCGGGTCTAGTCGGTGTAACACGTCAGGTCGGTGTGGTCATGGGACGGATCAGGTCATGTAACAATTTGGGTCCAGTCGAGGCAACGGGTCCGTTCCGGTTCGATCAGGCGACGGATCTGGTCGGTAATGTCCGAGCAATAGGTCCGGTCAGGCGACAGATCAGGTCGACGGGTCCGGCTATGTAACACGCCAGGTCGGTGCGGTCCGGGCGGTAGGTCCAATAGTCTAGTTCGAGCGGCACAGTCGGTACGATCCAGTGGTCTGGATCAGTCGGGTCCAGTCGATGCTGTCCGGGGGTTGGGTTCGGTCTAGGCAACGGGTCCGGTCGGTCTGGTTCGGGTGGGGGGTCCGGTCGATACGGTCGGTCCGGCCAGGTACGGGGCGGTCTAGTCCGGTCAGATACGGTCTGTGGTCGGGTTCAGTTGAACTGGGCATTGGGTCCAGCCGGATCTAGTCGATGCAATTTGGGTCTGTTGGATATTGTATGTCCAGACTCGACAACATCAAGAACCTGACCCGATTATGATCTGTAAGAGTTACACTGAGGGAAACGACCTCCGTTACCTTTTGGGAGGCCTACACCCCATGGAAACTGTTTACCTGAGACTGTCCTTTGGCCCGTACGTCCTGACACAAGGTTAGAATTCTAGCTCTTCCATAGTGGTATCTCACTGATGGTTCGGACCCCCCGAACGGGGGCTTTCTTTGCCTTATACTTAAGCTACGCAAGAAAGGCCCAAAGCCAATCCCAAGGAACAATGAAGCTTCATAGGGTCTTTCTGTCTAGGTGCAGGTAATCCACATCTTCACAGACATGTCTATTTCACCGAGCCTCTCTTCGAGACAGTGCCATGATCGTTACACCTTTCGTGCGGGTCGAAACTTACCCGACAAGGAATTTCTCTACCTTAGGATCTTATAGTTATGGCCACTGTTCATCGGGGCTTCACCGAACACGCTTAAGTCGTTAATCGATGTTCTATGAAAATAAAATTATCATTATTATTATCACTATTATTATTATTTATAAATAATAATTAATTATCAAATATTATTACTAATTTATATAATTAGCAGAAATTAATTATTAAATTGTTTAATAACTATTCTCGGTTAGATAATGATACATATACTATTTTATCTGTTATTATTATTTAGTAAAAATTATTATTAGTTGGATAAATGTGATTTATTTAAACTAATATTATTTAATCGTGGATGGATAGTCGAGAGGTTTTCAAATATGTTAATCATTCTTGATAGAAAAAAACTCTCCACCTCCCTCTCTGTTCTCTCTGCGACGCACCGCAACCGGCGCTCCATCTTGCCGCTACCGGCTCTCCTTCGTCGCTGCTTCTCCAACGCACCACCACGACCACCACACACCACCAAGCGCCACTGACACTGCCTTTCTCAGTGCTGCCCACTAGTACAGAAAATGCCTTTCTTGACGCGTAATGCATGTCAAGAAAGGGGTTAGATGACGCGCATTTGCGCGTCAAGGAAGGCCATGTCAAAAAGCT
Organism: Deinandra increscens subsp. villosa; assembly: GCA_039602395.1. Taxonomy (NCBI): domain Eukaryota; kingdom Viridiplantae; phylum Streptophyta; class Magnoliopsida; order Asterales; family Asteraceae; genus Deinandra; species Deinandra increscens. The sequence continues at coordinate 105,255,033 of JBCNJP010000025.1, forward strand.
TCTTGACACGCAAAATGCGTGTCATCCCGTTCACGCCGCCCGCCTTTCGTTGGTCAACCGGCTCTCCTTCGCCTTGCCGCCGTCGGTAGTCATTGTGAGTCTCTACTCACGACCCGCCTCGCAGTACGCGAACCCCTGGTCCCAGTCGTTTGCGATACGTGAGCAACCCGACGACAGTTTGTCCGGCTCAATTTCCGTGTCCTAGCGTTTGTCCCGTTGCACCCTCAGTGTCTCGAATAATTATTCGATAACCGCTCAGGTATATCTAAACTTCATTTCAGTTTAGATTTATATTATGTAGTTATTATTACATGTTTTAAATATTTTATATATTTAAATAATATTTGTGTTTGTCTGTTATGGTGCTCGGATCCTGTTGTTATTATTATTAGTATATCACGTTTTATTTTATATCAATTGTTTCCGTTGCGTTGTTAATTTATATTTATAATATGAATATAGAAAATGAATGAATTAAATTAATTTTGTAACTATGTTTTATATAAAATATACTTTTATCCAGTTTTACTAAAAATTTAAAATTATATCTAGAGACTCGAATCACACTGGCGAATCCCAACAAGGTCCGGGGGCCGGGTCCGTCCCGGGTGGGAGGTCCAGTTGGTTCGATACGGGGGTTAGGTCTGGTTGTTTTGGGCGGCGGGTCAGGTGGCGCAGTCTAGGGATCGGTTTTGGTTGGTGTGGTCCAGGGTCGGGTCTGTCGGGTTTGGTTCGTGTGTCGGGTCCGGTCGGTTCGTTTTGGGCGGATGGTCCAGTCGGTTTGGTTAGAGCGGTGGGTCCAGTCGGGTCGGTGTGATAGCATTTATCGGTGTGGAATGATTCTGAAATCTTTTATTATTAGGAAAGAATGTGAAATCCATTATGAAGGAATCTGATGATATTTAATCAAATTACAATTCTTTTATCAACCAAACACATTAAAAATGAAATTTAAATTTCAAATATATTGGAATCCAAATACCAAACACAATATAAAATAAAATTCAAATTTCAATTCTAATAAAATCCCACGAGTTCCTCCAAACCAAACGAGGTATTTAGATTAGTTTGTTAGGAGAAAATGCATGCTTTACATCATATAATTTCAATCACAATTAGATTACCAATGAAAACAGGAAGGAAATGAGTGCCATGATGCACCTTTGCGTGTAGTGATCGATGGTCCAAACTACCGCACGTTATGCAATAAAGTTTGGTGACCTTCCCCACTTGCACATGTTCCATTTGTTTAATTTCGAAGACCCCATGAGCCATGACCATAAACATACATACATACATTTGTCTTCATTATAATATCATAGATAGATAGATAGATAGACATGATGTGACATCAATGAGTGATTGTCTTGATGGTATAAGGTTATGATGAGAGACCTATGATCAAGAGGTTATGGGTTTGATCTCTAAGCCGTCTAGTTTTACCATTAAGTGTCAAAATTTACTTGATGGGTTTTCGTCGGGAAGTGTCTGGATGTGCCTTTATCCCCATAGCACCCTTGAGAGTATAGACATGGTTCATGTTTTCTCGGGTGTGGATGATCATATACATCATGAAAATCCTAAGGATGAAAGGAGGTTTCAATTAAAGGTTATAAAGAAAGATGGGATGTGGCATGTTTAGTGTGGTAGGCTGCTGGGACATTGAGGAGGGTCTTAAATTAGTAAATTCAGTAGTTTGCTTTGAGGACCCCAATAGCCCAGACTCATTGAATTGAATGAAGTTCTTAAAGATAATGTTTTGAAAACCAGTTTTAAAGTTGAACTGGAAAAGTTTTCGGGACCGGTTAGATCGGCCGGTTCAACCGGTTAGGGGATTTAAATATGTATTTTTATAAAAATGCTAATAAACTTGAACACTCTAACAAAAATAGTTAAAATACAATTTTAATCCACTTAAAAATAATACCAAATAGGTATTTCAAAAAAAAATATAAGTTTTAAAGTTCATAAATAATAAAAATAACAATAAAATATACACATATAATAAAAATAATTCAAAAAACAAAATCGGTTGGACCGGACTGGTTTAAACAGGAAAAACCAATCAAAACAAGAAAATCGAGCTGTTCAAATCTCATAAAAAACTATAAAAAAACCAAACATAAAAAACCAAAGACCCAAAAAAAGTCCGATCAAACCGGTTCAACCGACCAGTTAAAACACCGCTTAAAAGTAAAAGTTAGTCACCAAGAAAACAAAAGAAAGGAAAAGAAAAGAAACCCTCTCTCATCTTCCTCGTTCCTTCCTTGTTTGCTTGCTTCGTCGTCTGTCTATCAAACGGCATTGCAGTGAAGTGATCCACCCATCATATTCATATTCATATTCATAGAATTGGGTGCGATGATTCAAATTCTATTCCCTCTGATATTGGGTGAGATGGTATTGATCCTGATCTTGGTGTTTAAAACACCTCTAAGGAAGCTCGTCATCATGGGTTTGGACAAGCTCAAGCGTGGTCAGGCCCCCATCGTTCTCAAGGCCGTCGGATCCACACTTTTTGTTTTCATGCTCTCTACTCTCTACACTGTGATGCAGATCCATAACCGCCGCCGGAACACAACAGATGACGCCGCCGCCGCCGGAGATGGAGGAGGAGGAGGAGGAGAACTTCTTACCCCCACTGATCAGATTCTTGCTGCCAGACACCTTCTTGAAGCTTCCCTTATGGGTGGGTGCCATTTCATTCATTCATTCATTACTTACTTACTTACTCTACCTTTTATTTATTTATTTATTTAGGGCTTTTATTACCTACTACCCACTGTTGTTATATCATCATGATTTAGGAGGGTTTGATTGATTCAATTGACATGCGTATTTTACTGCTTGATTGATTGGGAATTAGTTAGGGAGATAAATTATAAGCAGCTGCTTTTACTAATTGAAGACGTTTGATCTTGTTAACTACTGATATCTGTAGATAGATCTACATAAAACTGTATGGCCTGGCCGTTTACTGTTCCTTGTTGTTTATTAGCCTTACGACTTTTATGTCCGCCCGGAAACACAAAACCAACACATAATTTAAAGACCCTCCCCTCCCCTCCCCTCCCCTTACGCTGTGTTCCCGAGTTCATTTAACGAGGGAAAGGAAAGGAAAGGGAAGTAAGTTTAAAAAATTTCGTGTTCCTGAGTTTCACTTAATGAGGGAAAGGGAAGGAAACAAAAAAAAAATTTGTGTTCCCGAGTTTCATTAAATGAGAGAAAGGGAGGGAAGGGGAGAGAAAGTTAGTTCATTTTCTATTGTTTTTCTTTCCTTCTAAATCGGAAGGATTTGGAAGGAAAGTAATCACTCCCATTCTCTTCCTTTCTCTTCTTTTCCTTTCTCTTCCTTTCCTTTCTCTTCTCTTCTTTTCCCTCTTTAAGTAAACTCGGGAACACAGCGTTAGGCAGCACAACAGCAACACAAGTAGTACATTTGGTTTGGCCCTGAATTCTCCAACTAAACTGTTGTGAATCATCACCATATTCCTATAAAAAATCATTCAAGGTTGCTGTTGCATCATCTATGAGACTTGAGATTTATATGATGGTTTGTTTTTGGAGGGCGTTATCATCAACTGAACGAACTGGGGTGGATAACTTATCAAGGCCCGTATCGAAGCACACAAATATAATGTGAACTCATACTTCTATTATAAATTGAGAAATATGCTCAAAACTCAACTTACAATAATTGTTCTCTCAACCCATCAACTAGAGAATAGACAACTATATATAGGTCTAATTCCTTTAAAATAGGTTTCCAAGATAATTACCAATTCACTTTAGATAATTAGCTAGATTAGGGGTGGGCTTGTATTTGCTCACATACCCCAATTGTTGGAATTGAGCCCAACAATCACCTCCCTAATTCCAAAATGGAACTAGAAAAGTCTTCCGGTCCAAGCTTCTTCTTCATCTCGAGAAACTTGATTCTTGGTAGCCCTTTTGTCAAAATGTCCGCCTTTTGCTCCATGCCACTAATGTGTTAAACCTTCACTTGACCTTGTTCTACACATTCTCTAATGAAATGGAAACGAGTGTTGATATGTTTATTCTTTCCATGAAATATTGGATTTTTTTTACAAATCAATTGCAGATTTATTGTCGACCCATATAATCATCACTTGCTCTTGCCACCTGGTTAACTCACTTAAGAGCCCTCTTAGCCACAAGGCTTGGGATGCTGCCTTTGTTGCGGCCATGAACTCCGCTTCGCATGATGACAAAGCAACCGTGGTTTGTTTTTTAGTACACCAAGTGATAGGAGCATCATTATCATTATAGTAAAATACAATGGATAGCTTCAACAACCTTTCCTTGCTCGTCAATGGATAGCTTCAATCCTGGTTCCATAGGGCAGCTACTTGGATTGCATTCTAACATGCCACCTTCCTTTAGTATTTTGGTAACATACTGCTCATGTTTGAGCACCACAATATCTTTCCCTTGAATTACTTGTATTCCAAGGTAATGTGATAAACAACCCAAGTTAGTCATTTCAAGTTCATGTTTCAGTTGTTCTTTGAAGTTCTTGATGAGCTTAATGCTTGAGCCGGTTACGATGAGATCATCGACATACACCCTGATTATTAAGATATCATTCGCTTTGTATCTTTTGTAGACCGTTTGTTCGTGAAGACACCTTATGAACCCGAGTCGCTTTAGAGTACCATCTAGCTTAAAGTTCCAAGCTCGGGGAGCTTGTTTTAATTTGTAGAGGGCTTTGTTTAGCCGATATACCTTTCTTTCGTTTTCCCGATTTGACAAAGCCTTCGGGTTGCTCGACATATACGACTTTCTTGAGATCACCATTTAGAAACGTCGTTTTTACATCAAGGTGGTGAATTTCCCACCTTTGTTGAGCCGCAAGAGCGATAATTAGTCGTACCGTCTCCATTCAAGCAATAGGAGCAAACACTTCTTCGAAGTCAATTCCGAACTCTTGGACATATCCTTTTGCCACCGATCGTGCTTTATATTTAGTTATTTTTCCACTCGAGTTTCTTTTGATCTTATAAAGTCATTTGAGTCCGATGACCTTTTGTCCCGTTGGTAGTTCGGCTAGAGCCATGTTATATTTATTGACTCGAAAGACTCTAATTCCATTTGCATGGCTTTTACCCAATTCACATCTCCAACCGCTTGAATAAATTTTGTAGGTTCAACTTCCATTGACAATAGTAAATCTTCATCACTTACACGATTTATATTAGCCTCCACCACATAGTCTTTAAACTTTCGGGGTAATTCTCTTACCCTCGAAGACCTTCTAGGGTAGGGTACTGATCAGTTTGAGAGGAGCTTGGGCCAGCACCATCCGTTTCTGGCTCATTATGATTTACATGGGTTTCATGATCACCTTCATTGTTAAAATGTATGATCGCCACCTCCTGTGTCCTCCTGTACATTATTAAACATAAAAGATTCAATGAAGAAATCTGAGTTATGTTGACCATCTTGAGTCACTTCCCATTGCCATGCACACGATTCGTCGAATCTGACCTCTCGAGTTACACATATCTTTCCGTCGATCGGGTCGAACATTCAATAGGATTTTGACCCACGTTCAGACCCGAAACGTATCATTGGACGACTTCTATCATTCAGTTTCCGTTGGCTAGATTGCACCACCTTCACGTAGCCAATGCAACCAAAGATTCGTACATGACCAATGCTAGGCATTCTCCCGTAGACAGCTTCATATGGAATGATCCCAATTACATATTTTTGTTGGGGATCTATAGATGCTATGAACAACAGCTTCTCCCCAAAATCTTTTAGGGATTTTCATGCAGTTCAAATACTTCGCACTGTACCGATTACCGTTCTATTTCGCCGTTCCACTACTCCGTTTTGTTAAGGCGAATAAGGGGCCGTGAGTTGTCTCTTTACTCTATTAGCATCACACGAGTTCATAAATCTTTGGATGTAAACTCCCATCCACGATCGGTACGGAAGGTTTCCAAGGTTTGTTTAGTGTCGCCTTCCACACGTTGTTTAAACTGTTTGAATGTTTCATAGGCTTGATCTTTCGTTTTGAGTAGAAATCCCCACATAAATCGAGAAAAGTCATCGACAATTAAAAATATGTATAGATTACTTCCTGGTGTGCTCGGTGTAATAGGTCCGCACATATCTCCATTCACCATATTTTTTGAGCTCTTCATCCTTAAGGCTTCAAAATTTAGATGACCTATGCGGGCATGCCATAGTAATGAATCATCTTCAATACCTGTTAGAGGACATCTTGTTCTACATGCATGGAGGCTTACTTTGTATAGTCTGTTCTTGCTTCTAATCACCTTCAAGTTCCCTTTTCTCATTGAACAACAGTAGCTCCTTACCTGCCATAGCCACTTTGTACCCTGCTTCAGTTACTTGACCGAGACTCACTATATTACTTTTGAGACTCAGGAATGTAGTATACATCTTCGAGGACTTGTTGATTACCTTCTTTGTTTGTGAAAATAATATTTCCTTTGCCGTGTATCTCCACACTAGAGTCATCTTCGAATTTAACCTTGCCGGAGATGTTTGAGCTTAATTCTGTGAAGTAACTTTGCTCTCCCGTCATGTGGTTCGAAGCCCCGTTATCCAAGTACCAAATATCTACCCCATTTGTTTCGTACATACCTGGAATAACCTTCTGTTCTTTAACGTTGATTACTTTGTGAATGTATAGAGTTGGGTCATCTTCATTAACTCTATTCAAGTATGCTTCTTCTCCATCCTTCTTCCTTTGAGGACAAACATATGCATAGTGACCGAGTTGATCACATTTGAAACACACTATTTGCGATTTATTCTTCTTTTCTCGATAGTTTTTCTCATGTGAGTTCGACTTCTTGGCCCCATTGGACGTTCCTTGTGTCTTGCTTGCACCTTCTTGATCAATCACAGATCCAAGTGCAGCAGATTTCGATGCTAACCCAGACAAATTGCTTGCAAATTCATCAACGATATTGCTTTCCTCCATCTTTAATCTACCGAATTTGACCATAAGAGTTTGTAGCCTTGCTTCCTTCACACGCTCGGCACCCTGATGTCGCAACTTGATAGCAGCCCTCATGTCTTTCGCCGTGTCCATATGCCCGACTTGCATGGTTAGTTCCTTGGGTAAAGATTGAAAATATTAGTGCGATGGAAAATATTTATTTTCTTGTCGTCGGTGACCGTTTTTGGATCAATAGTGTCCCAAACCCCGTGAACTTTGAATATAGCCTTCATTTGGATCACCCAAAGGGTGTAATTAGTTTGGTTCAACATCGGACATTGAAGATGAAGTGAGCTTCCCTCCTTTGGTATGACGGGATTCGGAGATGGATTGGTTGGAGTTGCCATGACTTAGAAGCCTATCCTTCCTTCGATGTGCTGTGATAGTCAGAAGACTTTGATGTGAAGATTCCTTCCTTTAGCTCTTCACAATTCAATCGGTCCTCCCTTCTTAGTCCGATTTTCTTTTTCAGTTTTTCGAGGGTTTCCTTGAACGTGACTCTCATACCAATTTAAGGCCCGTATCGAAACACGCAAATATAATGTGAACTCACACTTTCATTATAAATTGAGAAAATATGCTTAAAACTCAACTTACAATAATTATTCTCTCATACCCATGAACTAGAGAATAGAGAAATATATACAGGAGAAAAAACTTGACCCTCAAGAAAAAGACTCCTAACCCTAATACAACTCCTACTTAATTATCTAATTCCTTTAAAATAATTAAAATAGGTTTCCTAGATAAATACCGATTCACTTTAGATAATTAGGTAGCTAGATTAGGGGTGGGTTTGTATTTGCTCACATAGCCCAATTATTGGAATTAAGCCCAACAACTTAGGACATAAGATTTTCATCTCAACAACATAGGAGGCAAGAAGAATCATTTCATGGTTCTGAAGGGTGTGGGTTACTGAGTTCATTTGTTGTATAAATAAATACACTTGCATGTGCTCTATCTATGCTCATTGATTGATTTTAAACTACCATTGAAGATCAACCCCAACTCTTGCAGGATTCTCCTTATTTCTTGCACTAATGATAGACCGACTGCACCATTACATCAGAGAACTCCGTATAAGAAGAAAAAACATGGAAGCCATCAGAAAACAGAACCGGATAATTGAAAATGGCAATAATGGAAGTCAGGATGAAGTTAAAGCTCTGGGGAGTGAACTAAGTGGTCTAAAGGAAAAAGTTACTAACCTTGAATCAGAACTTGAGGAAATGACAAAAGAAGCAAGCGATGCAGAAGCTCATGCAACTGCATTGAAGAAACAATCTGAAGGATTCCTTCTAGAGTACGACCGTTTGGTTGAGGACAACCAAAACCTTAGAGCCCGATTGCAGTCACTCGATCGAAGATAGAAAGAAAGAAAGAAAGTTACATCATCATGATTATTATATTACTACGATTATTACCTAATCTAATATGCTTTTTTATTTCATCTTTTTGGAGGATTCTCATGGTCTCTTATGCTCTCACCCTTTATACTTGTTTGGTTTTGTGAGAAAAAATGGTGGTAGAAACTAGTTTATAGGTTAAGGGAAAACATACCATCTGGTTTGGTTGGTTTGTATGTACAAGGAATGATTTGATACAAGTTTACATCGATCCCTTTAGTCATGTGCTCTTCCTTTTTATGAAAGAAAATAAGTAATACCATCTGCTTCTCTCGTGTGATATTTCTTATTTTAGAGGATCTTCCTCGATCCTGTAAAATTGACTTCATTTTATGTGAAGAGAAATAATGTAATTTTAGTAACGCACTGTCATTTTGGGTTATTTCGATTTATTTAATTTTTTTTTTTCAAAAAAAGTTTATTTTTTCTCACAAATAATACCACCAGGCTATAACATCATAGCATTTGGATTTAATTAATATCAAAAAAGAAACTGAAATTTATATATTTGTAGAAACGATGTACCTCGGGGTGGTCGGAGTGGTAAGACCAACGACGGGTCATCGGGGTATAGAGCCGATCTATATGAGGAAGAGTCCGGTTGAGTCATCAAACTGAGCAGGCCGGGTCTAGCTCTCCCGAGTCTTCTCCTAAACCTATAACATAGAGAGAACCCGTTAGAAGGGGGACAGAGACCGGGGTCTTTGGACCACCCTCCGACAGTCAAGTTAATAAGACTGTATAGATAGTTTGTATGACATGTACATATGTAACTGTAAGTATGTATATATATAGGGAGAGAGAGAGAGAGAGAGAGAGAGAGAGAGAGAGAGAGAGAGAGAGAGAGAGAGAGAGAGAGAGAGAGAGAGATGGAGTGTCTAGAGAGACACTAGTGGAAATAGAGATAGTGGGAGGTGGTTGTCCAAATGGCATGGAGCCTCCTTTTATAGGCAATGTAGAGTGGCAGTGGAAGACTGTCAGGTTCGACCTGTGGGGTAGACCCAGAGGCCGACCCGACTGAGGCAAGGAAGGTCCACCCGAGTGAGGCAAGGCCGACCGAGGCCACGGAGGGCCGACCCACGGGATAAATCCCAAGGTTTAGGATCCCTTCTAAAGGAGAGGGTAAGCCTCCTTTTATAGGGGAAGTATAGTCGTCCTGGATTGGGCTTGTTGGGCCAAAGCCTTGTGTGGGCCAAACTATGTTTGGGCTCAAGCCTATATATTCGGCCCGATCCTGACATACGCCATTAGCCCCCAGTCTAGCATGGTGTAGTTCTCAGTGGCGAAGCTTGAAAATATCAAGTGGTGGGTCGGGATCTAATTTTTTTTTTTCATAACGTCAATTTGGGTAAATGGGGGGTCGAAACCGGAGTATATCAAAATTTTCTACACGAAAATTATATACCTCCTACATCGCAAAAAAAATTTCAGGGGGTCGGGCGCCCCCTCCCGCCCCTTAAAAGTTGCGCCCCTGGTAGTTCTAACTATACCATACTAGACTCATCGTGTTCTTCTGATCGTCTTTTGCGTTGTTTATTATGCCAAGTGCTGCAAAAAACATTAGTGCATTACCTTATCTTGTTTGGATTTCTGGTCAGGATGGGCTTTTCTATGCGTATGTGTCATCGTGTAGTCCGGATCTGTCATGAAGATCATGTGTTCGTTGTGATGGTTCTTGTGTGATGTGCGTACCACGTATAATGGTTGCTAGTTGCTTACCATCTATATTGATATGTTGGTAGAATAAGTCGCCCAAGGCGGAGTACTCCAGTTAAAGGTCCGGAAGCACTATCTAAGTCTTCGTAGTTTGTAAGGTCCAGTTAATGGCCGAGACACCTTGTGTAAGTTGTGTAGTTAGGTCAGTGACCATCATTATTTCAATAAAGAGTGATTTACCGTAATAACATTTATTTGTGATTAGTAATATTTAATATTACATATTACTACTGTTTATCATCCTAAAGTATAACTCTTGGACCGTACATTTATGGTATTTTACTAGAGTCGTAATTTCATATATGTTGCATACCTATATGGGGGCACGGGGAGTCACTTACAGGGCTCGCCTGTGCTTTACGGATAGAGACTTGACCCAATGTGGAATGCATGTTTCTCTTAATTAATTGTACATTTAGTTAAAAAAAAATGTGAGGCACTAGCTACAGCTCACCAACAACTTTATGTTGTTGACGTGTTTTAGCTCACATGCAAGTAAATAACAGATCGAGGGCGGTACGGGTGACCGAGGGTCATTAAGGGTTTTTGATGAAGTCTAGACAGGGTGTTAACTCGACTTAACATGTTTTGGTATAATTAGACTTTGTTGTATTAGTCCTAATTTATACTCGGGATTTATGTACTTGTTACATTCGGCTTATCTATGAACGTTATGTTCTTCCATACATTCTTAGGGTCATTTAGGGCCTGTTAGACTGCTTAGTGAATGCGATCACTAAAGCAGTGGCATTCGTTTGGAATGTTGCGCGATCTTTAGAGACTCACTGTTTATTTGTGATTATGTGTATTGGGTTATATTTGTTTCATTTCGCGTGATCTGTTATACACGATCGGTCTCACACCCGTCCTTCCACGCCCCTGGCAGGGGGAGCGACAACGGAGGGGGTATAATATGATACTTCCACCTAAAGAGGGATTTGAGGGAAAGCTAGGGTTTTTGTAATAAAAAATAAAAAAAAGGGCACGATTTTAATTTTGAGCGGAAGATGAAAACATAAGGCGACAGGGGGAGACGAGATGCAATTTTAATGAAGTGTACTCCGTGTTTTTTTTTCTTTTTTTATGAAATTGATTTTTTGACACGCGAAATGCGCGTTATCTACTATTCATATTTTTAGAAATTATGAATGTTTTTTTATGACACACACAAGTGTGCGTCATAATACAGTGTGTCATAATTCACGTGTCATTAAAGTCCCTTTTTCTAGTAGTGCAAGCCAACCAACCAATCAAACATACAAACCAACCAACCAATCAAACATACAAACAACCATACAAACCAACCAACTATTTAAACATACAAACAATCATACACAGGGGCGCAGCATAGAGAGGACCAGGCTGGGCCCCGGCCCGGGCCGTTTTTTTGCTCAGAAGTAGGGATTTATACCCATCCAGTCCAAAAAATTGTATATATATAGTTCGGCCCTGTCCAATTTTTAATCAAAAAATTTTTATACTAAGTCGGCCCATCACTAAGTTACAAACCAAATTTTTTATTTGATAAAGTTGTAAAAGTTACAATCGTTATTTGTTTGAAACCTCAAATATATAAAAATATATATTTAATTGTCTATAGTTTAATAGTTAATGGGCTCGATTGTGTTTTGTAAATAGAATAATTAAATATATATATATATATATAGGGAGAGGATTATTTGAGAACCAATTTGATTTGAGAACTAAAAAGAACTAATTTGAACCACAAGTTTATTTACATGTATCCCCCATCTCATGAATTGTAGTGGTCCCCCCTGAAATTTGTGGTTGAGATTTAGTTCTTAAAAGTTTTCAAAACAAAAAGTTCTCATTTGAACTTAACCCTATATATACATACATATATATATATATATATATATATATATATATATATATATATATATATATATATATATATATATACTAGTTTTAGATACCCGTGCGACGCACGGAGGTTTTAAAAAATGAATACAAAATTCAACATGTTATAAAAATGTAATTCAATAATTAGAATTAAAGAAAAAAAATTAACATTCGTCAATATAAAAAGTTATAAATTTGAAAAAAGTATTCATATCCTCATTTATTATGAGTCAATTTCAATTAATTTCAGTTTTTTAAATTAGGATATGAGATATGCATTTAATGTCAATTACTTTGTTAAAAGTTAGTTAATGACTTTGTCAATTATTCAAACCAATTAAAAAAATATAAGGCAAACCATTTGAGCGGGAAAATGAAAAAAAAAGTTTATTGTGGTGATGCCATGTGGCATTCAATCTTTTAATATATATATTAGAGTTAAATACAATTTGCATCCCTGTGGTTTGGTGATTTCAACTCTTTGAGTCCATTTTTCAGATTATTAACAAATCTTGCCTCGTGGTTATATTTTTTTGCCATTTGAGTCCCTAGAACTAACGGAGTTAAAACTTTGATTAATTTTAAGGGTATTTTAGTCATTTTACAGATCAGAGACTATTTTACAACTAGTATAGATGAAGGACTGGTTCTGTAATTTAGTTAAAATAATATTATATATATATATATATATTATATTATATTATATTATATTATATTATATTATATTATATTATATTATATTATATTATATTATATTATATTATATTATATTATATTATATTATATTATATTATATTATATTATATTATATTATATTATATTATATTATATTATATTATATTATATTATATTATATTATATTATATTATATTATATTATATTATATTATATTATATTATATTATATTATATTATATTATATTATATTATATTATATTATATTATATTATATTATATTATATTATATTATATTATATTATATTATATTATATTATATTATATTATATTATATTATATTATATTATATTATATTATATTATATTATATTATATTATATTATATTATATTATATTATATTATATTATATTATATTATATTATATTATATTATATTATATTATATTATATTATATTATATTATATTATATTATATTATATTATATTATATTATATTATATTATATTATATTATATTATATTATATTATATTATATTATATTATATTATATTATATTATATTATATTATATTATATTATATTATATTATATTATATTATATTATTTATATATATTATATTATATTATATTATATTATATTATATTATATTATATTATATTATATTATATTATATTATATTATATTATATTATATTATATTATATTATATTATATTATATTATATTATATTATATTATATTATATTATATTATATTATATTATATTATATTATATTATATTATATTATATTATATTATATTATATTATATTATATTATATTATATTATATATATATATATATATATATATATATATATATAGGTAAAGTTTTAGTACAAACCAATATTATTGTAAGAACTTAAGAACTAATGTAAGAACCATTAAATTTCAATTGAATTAAGGTTATTTACATAATCTTTATGCTTCTTCTTCGTTTTCCCTTCATGTCTTTAACAACCTAAAAAAACAAAAAACTAAACAAAAATCGTTTTTTTTTTTTGTAAATCCGACTATGTTGCATATATGCAACATATGAAAACATATAATGTTGCACATATGCAACATATGAAACATATAATGTTACATATATGCAACATTATATGTTGCATATAAAACATGGGTTAGGTTCAAATGAGAACTTTTTGTTTTGAGAACTTTTGAGAACTAAATCTCCACCACTAATTTTAGTTGGGGATCACTACAATTCATGGGAGGGGGGTATATGTAAATATAACTAGTGGCTTAAAATGGTTCTCAAAAGTTCTCTCAACCAATTAGTTCTCAAATGACCCTCTCCCTATCCCCTACCCCACTTGCTTCACCATATTCCACCACCACCGTAACAATCTCCGACAACGGCGTCCATCGTCCGCGAATCTTTTCTCCGACGCACCGCCACCGGCAGAAACAAGTACCTTGGTGACTCGTGTGTCTTCGCCTTCCACACATAATATGTTCCGGGAGAAACTCCGTCGAGATCGTCAGCCTCCAACGATGATGAAGAAACTGCCGAAGGTTGTGGTTAAAAGCATCGTCATCGCCGGAGATATCAAGAAAATTCACCATTTCAGTTAGGCTGCCCGTAGTGGGGCGTTACTGGGCCAAAAAGGGCTCCATAACGCCCCCCATAACGCCCACCCCCACTACGGTGGGGCGTTATGGGGGCGTTATAGAGGGAGAATGGGCGAGGGGCGTTAGCCCTATAACGCCGATTAGAGGAGTTGAATAAAAAAAAATAGCCGTTCAACGGCTAAATTTTGTACCGTTGAGCAAAGATTTTTTTTTTTTAATTTTTTTAATTTAAACCCTCTTTTACCTATAAATACCCCACTTTTTTAAACATCTCACACACCACTCCAACTCCTCTCTACTTCTATTCTTCTACTATATATACCCCATCTATTTTATAAACTTTCACAAACATTCACAATGAATAGGCGTAGTTGGAAGGCCGAAGACGACGTAGCGGTGGCACAATCTTTCGTTAACGTCGCACACAATTGGAATGATGGACGCCGGCCAAACGAGTTTTGGAATGCCGTGATTGATGACTTCAAACGGCGACGTGGAGTGTTTTTAAACGGGAACTTTATCAGGGCGAAATGGTGGGACTTGCAATCGAAGGCACGAACTTTTAATGATATCTATGTACGACTCGAGCGACAATATGGCGCGGAGGGTATAAGCTCAGTGCTGCGAAGGTCGTTGAGCGAGTACAAAACTGAATATGGCAAGAGCTTTATATACGCAGGCGTTTGGGCTTTTTTGAGGCCATACATCAACAACCCCGAAGATCCTATTTTCACGTTTAATAGTTATATATAGGCGTTCGTGTTTTCTTTTAAGTTGTGATGTTTTAATTTATTTTGTTGTCTTTTATTTTATTTTTAATGAAAGTACTTTTTAAAAAAAAGTTAAAAAAATAATAATAAGGTAATGATGATGGTGGGCTTTATGGGGCTTTATCCACTACACCATAAAGCCCCATAAAGCCCCTTGCCCAGTCAGCGTCCACATGGCGCATAATGCCCCTTGTGGGGCTTTATCCACTACACTTAGCCTTAGCATTTGGTACATCCAATTTGGTCGAATGTCATGAAAAATAAAAAACAAAGCTACTGTAACAAAAAGTTTCAAACCAAAGCCACTTTAATAAAAAATTCAAAAATTTTTTTTGGATTCAAACCGTCGTTTTTATTTCCGTTCATCTCAATTGAACAATTGTTTCCGATTCCCGTTCGTTTTAATCGGACCATCGTCGTCGATTCCTGTTCGTTTCAATCGGACCATCGTCGCCGAATCTCGTTCGTTTCATTCGAAACACCGTCGCCGGAAGAGATGTGGGGTTTAGGTCGTCGTGGTTGGAGTTAATGCGTCATTTGCAGGGGCGGATTTATTCATTGCTCAGGGGGTGGGAAGGCCCCCGCTGAGAGCATGTCAACAAGAGGAATGGAGGTTTCATTTTCAGAAATTAATAGTTAGGCCCCTAACTTTTCTTGTTGCAGGCCCCTGATCTAAAGTCCTTATACAAACATGCCCCTAAATTTATAATTATCATTTGGGCAAAACGAAAGTGAAGAAGCTTATGTGGAGGTCAACAATGGAGTTTCGTTCTTAATTTGCTACTTTAAAGAAGAAAACCAATTAATAAATATTATAAATAAAGAAAAAGTATATTCTATTTTTGTTTGTCTGGACAATAATAGCTACCTAGAGCACAGAGAGGCTACATAATAGATCCTTTACTTAAAAGTAAATTTGAAATTTAATATTATAATGTAAAATACATGTTAATTAATCTCTTTCACAGTTACACAATTATTTTTTGTTCTTTTGAACGGTGAGAAATTTTATATTTTAGTTTAATTAATCACCTTCATTTTTAGTTGTAATTTATCATCGTTATATTTATCTATTTGCTAAAGATTGATTAATAAACGCAAATATTATGGTAAATGTAAAACATGAGTATGAGAATTTGCTTAATGTTCTTTCTATTTCATGTCGGGATCAAAATTAAGGGTGTAAACGAGTCGAGCCGAGTTCGAGTTCATCTAAGTTTAAGCTCAGCTCGTTTAAATTTAATAGAACTCGAGCTCGGCTTGATTCGAGCTTTATTTCTTAAGCTCGAGCTCAGCTCGTGAATAATTATTTAAGCTCGAGCTCAGCTCGTTTATTATTAATTATTATTTTTTCTATATTTTATAATTAAATTTATATATATTTAGAATTATACTTTTTTATATAGAAAATAATACATATAATTTACTTATTTTATCATAATTTTATAAATAATAATCATTATCTTTTTAAAATATATGTAAAATATTGAATAAAAATTATATAATAAAAGCTTGGGTTCGAGCTCGTTTATTAAACGAGCCCTATTTCAAAGCTCGAGCTCGTTAAGGCTCGGCTCGTTTCGAGCTTTTTATCGAGTCGATCTCTAGTAGCTCACGAGTGGCTCTACTCATTTGCACCCGTAATCAAAGTGGTGGGAGGGATCATCAAACGATGTGGAGGGATGCGGGATCAAACCCTTAGAAGAAATGTAAAGATGCAAGTGTGACTCGTATGACATTGCAGGGAGTGCAAGAATCACCCCACCGACTTTTAACAGGGCATTTTAACTAAGCCGTTTCTTGCCCCCGCTGATAAAAATTCCTGAATCCGCCACTGGTCATTTGGTTGCTTGTTGGAGAAGACGGGTCTTTGGTTTTTAATGTTTTCCTGACCTAATCATAAAATTGGATTTTGATAATTTTTAGGAGAAACGGCCGGAGGTTGGAGAGGAAAAGACTAGTGGTGGTAGTCTTTGACGAAGAAGAAGGGTGAACAAGAGGGGTTTTGAATATTTTTTTTAAAGATATTTAGTTAAATTATAAATATAGTCCCCTGAGTTTGGATACTTATATAAATAGTCCCTCATAAGTAAATGACTAAAATACCCCTTTCACTTAACAGAAAAAGTCTAACCCAGTTAGGCACAAGGACTCAATTGGCAACGAAATGAAAACATGGGGATTCGATTTGTTAAGAAAAGCAACTATAAGACCAGATTTGTTAATAATTTGAAAAATGGACTCAAACGGTTAAAATCGACAAACCACAGGGACGCAAATCGCATTTAACTCTATATATTATATATAATAGATATAGATTTTAGATACCCGTGCGACGCACGGAGGTTTTAAAAAATGAATACAAAATTTAACATGTTATAAAAATGTAATTCAATAATTAGAATTAAAGAAAAAAAATTAACATTCGTCAATATAAAAAGTTATAAATTTGAAAAAAAAGTATTCATATCCTCATTTATTATGAGACAATTTCAATTAATTTCAGTTTTTAAATTAGGATATGAGATATACATTTAATGTCAATTACTTTGTTAAAAATTAGTTAATGACTTTGTCAATTATTCAAACCAATTAAAAAAATATAAGGCAAACCATTTGAGCGGGAAAATGAAAAAAAAAGATTATTGTGGTGATGCCATGTGGCATTCAATCTTTTCATATATATATTATAATATTATATATATACATATATATATATATAGGGTTAGGTTCAAAGGAGAACTTTTTTCTTTGAGAACTTTTGAGAACCATTCTGAGCCACTAATTTTCACGGGGGGGGGGGGGGGGGGGCATTCAAATTCATGGGGGGGGGGGGGGGATTTCCTTATATATATAACTTGTAGCTCAAAATGGTTCTCAAAAGTTCTCAAACCCAATTGGTTCTCAAATGATCTTCTCCCTATATATATATAGGGGAGGGATATAATAAAAACCTCTTCGAGTTTGGAAAACCGTGAAAACCAAGCTAAAAATTTCGTTTTTTTGTTCCGATTTTTTTAATGGTGACTCTCTAAGTTAAAAAGACCCCGTTTATGCAAAAAAGTAAAAAAAAACGCCTAGTAAATTTTTTTAAAATTTTTTTTTTATAACCGATGTTACATATGTAACAGGGTAATGTTACATATGTAACATCAGTTATTTTTAAATTTACTAGGCGTTTTTTTACTTTTTTGCATAAATGGGGTTTTATTAACTTAAAGAGTCACCATAAAAAAAAATCGGAACAAAAAACGAATTTTTTAGCTTGGTTTTCACGGTTTTCCAAACTCGAAGAGGTTTTCATATATATAGGGGAGAGATATAATAAAAACCTCTTCGAGTTTGGAAAATCGTGAAAACCAAGCTAAAAAGTTCGTTTTTTGTTCCGATTTTTTTATGGAGACTCTCTAAGTTAAAAAGACCCCGTTTATGCAAAAAAGTAAAAAAAAACGCCTAATAAATTTTTTTAAAAAAAATATTTTATAACCGATGTTACATATGTAACAGTTACATATGTAACATCAGTTATAAAATATATTTTTTTTAAATTTACTAGGCGTTTTTTTTACTTTTTTGCATAAATGGGGTTTTATTAACTTAAAGAGTCACCATAAAAAAATCGGAACAAAAAATGAAATTTTTAACTTGGTTTTCACGGTTTTCCAAACTCGAAGAGGTTTTTATTTTATCCTTCATCTCTCTCTCTCTCTCTCTCTCTCTCTCTATATATATATATATATATATATATATATATATATCTTAATCCTAATAGAGCAATAAAATTTATGTCACATGACCCATTTATAAAGGGTCCACATCATCACCGCCACATGTTAAGCTCACATTGAATTACCAATTTAGTAAATCATCAATTAAGCTAAATTACCAATTTAGCTCACATTGAATTACCAATTTAGTAAATCATCAATTAAACTCACATTGAATTACCAATTTAGTAAATCATCAATAAATGGTCCACATCATCATCGCCACATGTTAATTTTTCATTTTAAAATTTTGATAAAATTAATGTAGGTTTTATTAATTAACTCAATAATTTTAGTTTTTAAAGTAATCAAAAAAATGTCAAACATAATAAATTTCTTAAATGTATTAAATTATTATTTAATATATTATAAGAATTTTATATCAATTATAATTTTTAAATTTCTTAATCATTATTTTTTTCTTTGTATATATCTAATATATATATATATATATATATATATATATATATATATATATATATATAGGGTTAGGTTCAAATGAGAACTTTTTAATTTGAGAACTTTTGAGAACTAAATCTCAACCACAAATTTCAGGGGGACCACTACAATTCATGGGATGGGGGATACATGTAAATAAACTTGTGGCTCAAATTAGTTCTTTTTAGTTCTCAAACCAAATTGGTTCTCAAATGATCCTCTCCCTATATATATATATATATATATATATATATATATATATATATATATATATATGTTATTGTTGTTTCACAATTGACCATTGACCTGACCCAAATATCCGACTCGAATATCCGACCCGAACATATAACCCGAGTTCAAAACCTAGTGACAGTCTAAATTTTTTTGACCCTTGACTTTCGGCCCGGTCTGACATTCCGGTCAAGCTTCGCCACTGACCATACAAACCAACCAAACAAGTTCGAATACAATACAAAATAAGATAAGAGTTTGTACATAATGATGACAAAATATAATAACATAACCTATCAGAATAATGATCATCTGGATACTCACGTGGCGGTGGAAATGTATGAGGGACCAGATGTAGCATTTGCATTTTACCCGATTATGAAACCCGACCGATTTTGAAATTTTGTGTTTTCCTAATTTTTGGTTTAATAAGTAACGAAAGAATTTTTGGGTATTTATACCTCCAAATAATGTTTTTGAATGATCTATAATCATTTTTCAAAGCAAAATACTTAATTGATAAGTTGTTGGAACAATTGGGTTCTTCAAAACGAAAATATACTAATTTACGGTTTTTACGCGATTTCGGTACGCAATTTGTCGATTACCGGGGAATCCGTTAATATTTAAATTGAGTATTTGATGGGTCTCATATTCCTAAATCATGTCTCGAGTCATCACGCAAAAAGGTGAGTCTCGAAACATTGGTGATTAATCCAAAAGTGATACGTACATTATTTTGCCTGAAAACGTGTTATGTAAATTAGTTGTTCGATAGTAATCCAATATATGGCATGTTTACATTCAATTTTATTGACTTGAATGTGGTTATGGAGATGGCTCACGTGTAACTATTAAAGGAATATGATCAATATGCTAGAATGCAAGAATCAAGAACAAAGAGTGATATCTCAAGTTTACTTCATCCCTAGCCTAAGGAGCATTATCCTAAGTTTAAGACAATTGACTGAGAGCGGGTGCAAAATCATGGTGGACAATGACACGATGTCTCTTAATGACCCAAGTAGAGAACTTCTACTAAAGGTCAAATGATCTAGGAACCGACTCTATAACATCAACCTTAAGATCGGTTCACCAACCTGTCTACTTTCGAGATTGGAAGATAAGGCATGGTTATGGTATGCGAGATTAGGATATCTCAATTTCGAGTCAATCAAGACAATGACTTGGTACAAGGGATACCAAAGATTAATCATACGACACAAGTTTGTGATGCATGCTTATTAGGAAAACACATGAGGGCTCCATTCACCAGAAGGCTAGGTTCAAATAGAAGAACCTTTAAACTTAGTTTATGGAGATCTGTGTGATCCTATATCGCCACCTACACCCTCACAAAAGAGATACATATTCCTACTAGTAGATGATTGTGGGTGTATTTATTAAAATCTAAAGACGAGGCATTTGAGACTTTAAGGAATTTAGACTTAAGGTGGAAAACGAAGTTGGAAAGAAACTGAAGATGCTAAAGAATAGATAAAGGAGGAGAATTCACATCTCGTGAATTCACCAAGTTCTGTAAAGATCAGCCAATTGACTACTCTATACTCACCTCAACAAAACGGAGTTGTTAAACGAAAAAAAATAGAACTGTTATGTCCACTACTCGTAGTATGTTGAAAGCTACAAAGATGCCACAAGATTTTTGGGTTGAAGTAGTTAGACATGCTATTTACATACTTAATCGAGTACCAACCAAAGCTGTGACAGATATTACTCCCTATGAAGCACTAAAGGGTAGGAAACCAAAAATTGATCACTTGAGGATTTTTGGGTGCGATGCTTATGCAAATATAACCAATCCTAATCTGAAGAAATTAGACAATAGGAGCGTTTAAATAGTTTACTTAGGATCTGAAGAGGGATCCAAAGCATATAGGTTGTTTGACCCTGTCAACAACAGGATCTGCCTCAGTAGAGAGGTGAAGTTTAAAAAAGATGAGACATGGAATTGGAAGGATTATCTGGAAAACTTAGATAATGGAAATCACGAGTGTGCTGATTTCATAACACCCGATGGGAAAGCTGAAGTTACTCAAGTCAACCCAACAGAGGAAGCATCCAATTCTGAAGAGGAAATGAAGATATAAGTATTCATTAGGACAATCATCAAGCTACTCCTCATATTAGTTCAAGGATCAATACTCCAAGAACCTATACCTATGATCCTAACTCATTACGACTTATAACTCACGAAGAAGTTCAGCAAGACCTTTTGATCACTCACCTCTACAAGGTTTTAGGGATTTGAGAGAGATCACATATAAGGAACCTCTTGTAGATACACGATGATTGTATGATGAATTACTTCTAGCAGAAGAAGAGCCTAGAATCTACAAGGAAGCAACTGAAGATAAGAAATGGATTGAAACCATGGAGTTAGAGTTAGAATCCATTAACAAGAACAATACATGAAAACTAACCAACTTACCCGACAGACACAAAGCAATTAGTCTCAAGTGGGTATTCAAGACGAAACGAGATGCTAATGGGAAGATAACAAAACATAAGGCTCGTTTAGTAGCAAAAGGCTATGTGCAAGAATAAGGAATAGACTTTGACGAATTCTTTTCACCAGGAGCACGAATAGAGACTATACGTCTCATTCTAGAAATTGTTGCTTATAATGGATGGGAAGTACGTCACCTTGATGTAAAATCTACATTCTTACATGGAGACTTAAAGGAAGAAGTCTACACACCTCAACCAGAAGGTTTCATAAATCCAGAAACTGAAAAGAAAGTATATAAGCTATCCAAAGCACTGTATGGTTTGAAACAAACACCACGTGCATGGAATATCAAACTAGATCACAATCTGAAGACACTGAAGTTTTCAGAAATCTACATTAGAACATGCAGTCTACACAAGGAGAAGGAATGAATCAACTATACTAGTTGGAGTTTATGTAGATGATCCCAAAATTACTGGTAACCAAAGAAAGAGATCAATCACTTCAAGTCACAAATGGAACAAGAGTTTGAAATGAGTGGACTTAGGACTCTTAGCATATTATTCGGGTAGAGAAGTCATCTAATCAGGGGGCGACATATCAAACAAGCAAACATGATACATCAGCAAGATCCTGAAAGATGCAAACATGCTTGACTGTAATGAAACAAAGATTCCTATGGATCCGGGAATGAAGCTCACAAGAACTGAAGGTGGAGACATGGTGAATCCAACTGAATTTAGAAGCTTAATAGGATGTTTAAGGTACTTGCTACATACAAGGCCAGACCTGAGTTACGCAGTGAATCTACTCAGTCGTTTTATGTAAGAACCAAAGGAACACCATATGAAGGTAATCAAGCAAATAATTTGGTACATCAAAGGAACTAAAAATCATGGAATAACCTACAAGAGGAATGGATGAAACAAGATAACATGTTATAGTGATAGCAGTTATGGAGTTAATACAGAAAAAGCATTGGCAAGAGTCAAGTTCATCACAATGTGAGAATTACTTGGATTTCAAGATCTGAAGACGGTAAAAGATGAAAATGATTAAGGAGGTGAAAGTGATGTTAATCTTGTTCAATTTCCAAGTTGTAAAGTATATGGGTCAATATTGTAAATAACCAAAGTCAAGGTTTAGTTAATGTGTCAAGTTGTATTTAGATCAGGGATTGTAAGTGTCAAACAGGAAAGTCCAAAACTGTCGATGCCAATGTATAAGTAGGGTCGAACATCATATTGTTGTGTAATGTAGGTATTTGGTTTTACGTTTGGGTGTTCATCGAGAAAGTGTGAAGAGAGTTTATCCAAAAATCTATCAAGAAATCCATTGTGGAATCAAGATCAAGAAGGGATGTTCCAACACATGCATTTGATGTAACCAAATATATATATATATATATATGTACATGCTCCTACAAAACAAATAAATACATAAATAATAATTCACATTATTAGGTAAGTAATTCGGTGGCTCTTACGTACATATCACAGAGTGGTGTTGGTGGTGGTCAAATTATAAAGAAGAAAAGAATTTTGAAAACAGGTAGGTAGGGTAGGTAGCTCGCCGGCTAGCTTTGATAAGTTTCTATGTAGGTTTGGATCAGTTGTCATTGGCGGCCGAACATAATGGATCTTATTGCTGCAGCCAAGGCTGCAGTGAAGTTTGGATCAGAAGCGATGGCAGCAGTAGCTGTCGTGCTGAGGGAGTTATGTGTCAGTTGTGGTATTATTAGCTGATCAGTGTGGTCATGATTAATAAATCCAGCGAATCTTGATTGGTTTCCTACAGGGTCATGGAACAACAGCGGCATTGCTGCAACAGGTGCGGGTGATGATGATGATGATGGGTACTGGCCGCTGTGATCAAATAATAATGTGGTTGCATAATTATTGTTGTTATTATTATTGTGAAATAATAATGATGATGATGATGTTGTATTTGGAGGTGGGTGGGTAAGGTCTAATGTAATTGTTGGAAACGGTGCTGTGGCAGATATGGTTGCAATGTTACCGCAGCTGCTGGAGGACAAAAATTGATGATTATGATTATTCATCATGAAATTACCACATGATGCTGCTGATGCTGATGACATGGATGATCCTGAGAGCAACATGGTGGCCGCAGCAGAGGTAGTTGATGCCATTGCTACTGCAGCTGGTGGGAGTGGATGGCTGTGACTCCCTTCGTAAGTGGTTATCACAACTGTCTGATCATCAGCCCATCTTTGAACTTGTTTACGAACTGGGCACCCCACACCCATGGTGCACCGATAGTATGCTCGTGGGCACGGGTTCCCTTTCGCCATTTTCTGCCCGTATTTTCGCCATTGACATCCATCGCTAATCTGATAGATATTCATCATAACATAACATAACACGCCGCACGTTAGTACATTTATTAATTAACTAAAATGAAATAACTAACTAACTAGCTAACCCAATTAAAGCTAGCTAGTTTCAATTCATTAATTATTAGAATGAATTAAACTAACTAGCTCGCTAGCTAGCTTAATTAATTACGTACATAATACATACCAGTGATGCCTCTGAACGCGCACGAACCGAAACGCGAACTTTCCGCATTGTTGTGTGGTCGACGACAGTGTTTGTGTTTTCATGATGATCAGTTGGTTTCCATACACTCAAATGATGATCTGAAGAATCCGGCTCCGACGGGGTAGTCTTGTTTGACAGCTGATGATCAAGTGTAGAATTAATATTATTAGTCAATTCAACAACGTTGCCCTCAGCAGTAGCAGCAGCTGCTGCTTGTTGTTGTTGTTGTTGCATTAGGCTCACAAATTCCATTTGCAACGCATTGTAATTGTTGCTAACTTGTAAACACATCTCTTTAAGCTTTAGGTTCTCCAGGTTCATTCTTTCTAATTCATTTCGCATTTTCACCAACTGCGATCCAACAATCATCATCATATAATTCCGTCCGGCCACATCGATCAAATTTAATTAACATATATCCAAGCTCATAAATAAATAAATAAATTAATTAAAGCATGCATATATGCATACTAATATATTATGTTAAAGCTAACACCAACTTTTAATAAAAAAAAAAAAAGTTTAACATTCAACTTTTAATCATATAAGTAATAGATAGAGTTTTAAAGTGTTTAAATAAAACATGTAGGTTTCCAAGAGATCGAAGTCAATTATTGTAGCTAGTCTAGTGTGTGTTTGTTTACCTACCTTATTAACAGTTGGGTTTTCATATTCTCCAGTTGCTGAAATTGATCCATCATCCATCATTAATGGTCGATCATGTGTAACCAGATTCAAACCCGTCTATATAATAATATTATATCAAATAAGTATAATTAATTAAGTATATAATCCAAATTAATTAATGAATAAATATATATGAATTGAAATAGCTATAAGCTAGGTAGGTAGGGAGTAGTAACATTAAGATGAAGATGATGATGATGAAAGGTAGTCTCTTTCTTGACAGCAGCAGCAGCAGCAGCAGCAGTGCCAGTAGGATGATTTGAAAAAAGATCCATCTCGATCATATCAGCAGCCTGCAGAACCTTCCGATGAGGGTCCAGCTCTTCCAACTGAACCGCGGCCGTCTCAATTCGATCGAATAATTACTTAATTAATGAGATGGCCGGCCTGCCTCGATCGATCGAGTCCTCTTTCAAAGCTGGAAGCAATAAAGGCCGGAGGGCGGGTGGTATATATACATATATAATATATGGCCGGAGCCCGGAGGGTCGTAGTACGTTATGGACCAAAAAACTGTGACTTTCTTCTTCTTTTATTTTGTTCAATTCCGACGTTACGTGTGTGAATGAATGAATGTAAAGTGGGTGTGTACGTGTTTGTGAACTCCAAATGTGCGTAAGGTCATGCGTCATGATTATTTGTCCACCTGGCACCTCTTAATTTCAGATTGAACTTTCCTACCTTCACAATTATCAATTATCTATCACAACCACCAAGTTACTTTAATCGACTCTATCTCGATCACTTTGCTTCTAAATTTTAAACTTTCTTCTTGCTGTCGTCAACTAACTTTTCTGTTGAAAAATAAACCTAAACAAAGAGTTAATAGCTCAATGGTATTTAGGAGACTTAAGATCCTAAGATCTTAGGTTAAAAATCGGGTGGAGCAAAACACTTCTTGAACCGGAGACAGGGGTTTTTCCAAAAATAACCAGATATTTCCTCTGAAATTTGAGATGAGTATATGAAGAGGTAATCTCGCTAAGCTCAAACATGCATGTCGAAAAAACTAACTTTCAAAAG
Source organism: Deinandra increscens subsp. villosa (assembly GCA_039602395.1). Lineage (NCBI taxonomy): Eukaryota > Viridiplantae > Streptophyta > Magnoliopsida > Asterales > Asteraceae > Deinandra > Deinandra increscens. The sequence continues at coordinate 105,281,260 of JBCNJP010000025.1, forward strand.
TTGGTGTGAACATGCTATACTAGTTGCTCTATCTTCATATTTTGCAGCTTGACTCACGCCTAGTTTCAACAAGTTTGTTGGATATTTTAGTGTAATTTGAGATTACATGTGACTTTCAAACAAGAGTACACGCTTGTTTGAAGTTCATCGATACTACTCGGGGGATCTAAGAAGGCACCCCAAGAAAAAAGCGGGATCCAACCAGGCTCTGGTTTAAAAAATGTTTGATTTGATTAATATAAACAATTTTAATTTTTAATTTCAATCTATGTTGTCGCTAAGGGTGAAGGGAGTGGGCTTCGACCACCTCCTTGGCTACCTTAGGGTTCGTGGCTACACCGCCGCAAGCTTTAAGGTTTCACCTAGGCTATTTGTCCAACTTCAATTCATAGTGTTCGTACGATCGAGCCGAATAGTTTTTGTGCGTGCTGCTATTGCAAGACCAATTCTTCAAACTCATTTATTTAGACTAGTATTAGAGTAGTAAAAACACAAATAAGATGGTATTTATCGATGGGTTAACCTCATCTTATCCGTATAATTTAATTAAAAATTACTATATTTTTTATTTTTTCTTTTTCAATTAAATAATGTATTTTTGTACATTTATTATTATACTTTCTCTTTTTTCTTCACTCACAACCACTTTAAAAAAATATAGAGAATCTATAATATTTTTTTAAATATAGGGAGAATCTATAATATTTTTTTTAAATATTTTCTCCCTCCTTCACTCACAACTAAACCTCACATTCGGGACTCAACTCACACAAATATAAGGAACCTACTTAAAAATGAAACCCCCTCCACGCTTAAAGTGAAAAAAAAAATAAAGTTTAATGGATACAACTAAATTTGATAACTATCTTTAGCCCATGACCTTGTAGCCAAGTGATATCATGATTTTCCCCCATAAATGATAAAGGGTTCAAACTTATAAGATTATAAGATAGAAAAGTTTATTATTAAAAAAAAGAGATCACTATTTTTAATAATAAGTATCTTTGTTGAGGGGCCGGAATTGGTCCACTTTCTCCGAGCGGTGCGGCGTTTTGCACGTGAACAAGAAATGGAATAGTCAATGCCTCTGACGGGTGAGATTTTGTTGAAATATTGGATCGAATCGGACCCACGGGAGTCATTTAATGGCTTAAAAGTAAATAATTAACTTATATAAAACACATATATACTTGATAATAATGTGTAAAATAATAATATTTTACTAGTCTCAAAATGAGTTCTCTCTGCTTTAGGTTGAGATTTAAGATTTATTATTGGTGGAGTTTGAAAATATCAAGTTGGGGGTCGGGATTAAATTTTTTTTCTTAATGCCAATTTTTGGATAAATGGGAGTCGAAACCGAGTATATCGAAATATTCTACACGAAAGTTATATAGCCCCTACATCGCAAAAAAAAATTCGGGAGGTCGGACACCCCTCCCGCCCCTTAAAAGCTACGCAAGTGAGATTCTGATTCACACTAAAGTTGTCACGTCTTCTCTCTCTATCGTTATCGTTATATGTAATAAGAATAAGAAAAAAAAGATCAAAACATCTTTAAGTCAACAATATGAATATAATGTATTTAATTTTTTATTTTATAATAAATTATCATCATTCACAAGTATCATGTATCTATTATTAAAGAAAACCAAAACAAGTACTTTTTCTTCTTTGCTAAGTTTTGAAAGAATCCAAAATTTGTTAGATTTCAAAATACGTCATCAACACGTCTAACAAGTGTATATATACGTGTTTAATCCTAATTTTAAATAATTAACCGTATATAACATTTATAGATTGAGGTCTGATGCGTGTCTTTTTATTTATTTTAGAGTTAATTTTTATTTAAGTCTCCGAGGTTTGTCTACTCTAACCACTTAAGTACCAACTTATAATTATTACCAATTAATTACTTGTGTTTTCCGATTTCTTTCGATTTGATTTGACTCCTTTTTACTAATGGTATTAGATTTTTGTGTAAACTTTAAGGGTATTTAAGGTATTTTACACATTAAGAACCAGTTACGTAAATTTGTACAAAACAAGGACTATTTGTGTAACAACTTTAAGAAATTAACACTTCAAAATTAACTATTCGACATTGTTAACATTTAACACTGCCGCTTTAACCCTCCGCCTCTGTTCCGTTCCGGTGGGAAAAACAACCCGGCAAACCTCGACCATGTAAGGAGGGTCGCTCACGGGCACTGCCTTTCTCCCATCGCTCACTGAAGATGATAGAGATCAATTTTATCATATGGGCCTTTTGGATAAAGCCCACGCTTTACCCTCTGGGCTCTCCACGGATTGGTGAAATATTTATAAATGTAAATTACTTCATCCTAGTCCATGAACATCTATCTTGTTCTTTAATTTATTAATCACATATTAACAGTTAATACAGTTAAAACCCTGCTAGGTTTATTTAGACAAAATAAACCCTCAACTTTTATAACGAATCACCATATTTTAATTAACAATTTAATTAAAACATTTTTGAATAAAAATATTATTAAAAGATTTAATAAACAATAATTATTCCATTTTATTTATGTAACATCTCATTTCAACCGTTTGGTCAAAACCCGAGCCAGTCAAAATTTTCAGTTGCATTTCAGATTTTCGGTTTAATAATAATCGGAAGGATTTCAAGTATTTACTAATTTATTATCGGAAAGATTTTAAGTATTTACTAATTTATTTTCTGAACTAGGTTAGTAACCCGTGTATTACACACGGGTTGAATAAATATTTATAATAATGAGATAAGTATAATTAAATAAAAATTGATATGAGATTTAAAAATTATGGATATGGATGATAAAATTGTGAGATCATATCAAATAGTTATTTTATAGTAGTTAAGTTAAAAGTACATTTATAGTAAATTAGAGTATTTCGTATATCACAGTTGGAAAATAAATTGTTTAATGTTTACTTTAAAGTGGTGTTGAGAATTACAATAATAATGAGTTATTATTATTTAGGATTACTTGAATTCAGATAATGTTAAAAGATAATTAGAAAATATTGAAAATGATAATTGAACTCTTTAAAGTTACTTTTCAGAATATAAAATATAAAAATGTGTTTGACATTTTAATATTTTAATTGAATAAATCAACCACTCTAATATATAATATTTAAATCAATAAATATTAGTAACTATTGTTACAAATTAAAATTTTGAATGTTACATCTCTTAAAATTAGAAAATTCAAACAATTTATATAAATATGGTAAGTTAATTAATAAATAATTTATGTAAATATATAAGTAATAAATATTAATACAAATTCATAACTAATTTTAGTTAAATGTAATGTTAAATTTTAGATTTAGAAAGTTGAATATTAAATTTGGAAATTTTGAATTTTTAAATGAAAAAAAATTGAAATTAAGTGTGGTGTTGACAAGTGGATTGTTGAGGTGGAGGATGATGTGGACACCCTAGTAAGTGACATGTGGACACTTTTTTATTGCTTTATTAGAATGAAAGATTAATGATTATCGGTAATTTCGCTGCTCCCTTCTCCAATTGCCGCTTCCATTCTCAGGTTCCTAACATCGCTCATCCAGGTATACGATTTCCCTTTTGTTGTTGTTCAGTCCCTGTAAATTTAGGTGTTTCGTTTCGGTGCTTCCGTTTGAGGAATTGTTGAGTTGTGGATTGGATTATCTTTTGCTTTTTGCTTCCTATTCCTCCGACCCAAAATTAGGGCTTCGATTATGTTTTTATTTAAGATTTCTAGTTTTCCTGTTCTTACTTCCAAATTCTTATTCCATTTTATGTTGCATGTCGAAGACCCCTAACATTGCCTTAATTTTGACTTTTTTTTTTCAGTTCATCTTCTGAATTTGCAAGGATTGCTGTTTCTAATAATGGGGAAGAGTGGTGCTGGAAAATTGTGAGTCTCATCTTCAATTGCTTATTTATGTCCACTAATCATTTTTCAGAATTATAGTGTTAGCTAAAACCTGCGTAGAACTTTTCAAAACACCAGCAACAGATCATTTACACTACTATTTGGGTGATATAGCTGAATGATAACTAATTATCATTCATGGATTCTTAGTTTACACGTGTGACGTCCCATGAAGTTCATATTTGTACCCAAAGTGAAGATAAATGAATTAGTTTTAGGAAAAAGAACTTCAGTTCAAATATATATGCCCATTCATTTTTATGACTTTGTATTTGTCTGATTTTTAGTTATTTATATAGGTTTAACATAGGAATCTTTGCTCTGATGTTTTGTTTCTACATTACTGTTGGGATGTTTTTTGAGTGCTCAAACATTCAATAACATCCTCAATAAACCCCAATGATTGCATTTTGCTTTTATCTCTTAAATGTGTTTTAAAATTCGTACAATTGTGAAGGTCAGATTGATGAATTAGTTTTTGCTTCGACTGTCAATTAATATTGATTAAAAACCTTGGGTTTTGAATCCTTTAACAACTTTTGAAATTCTTACAGTTGTGAAGGTCAGATTGTTGACTTTTGCTGAATTTTAATGGGTTACAAATAGATCACAGCTTGCATCTATATTGTGTTTTAATGGGTTAAAGACCCAAGTTTACTACTCTTAATAAGTTGATAATTATGTATGGTAGTGAGTGGACTTTGGTTCATATATTTGGTTGCAGACATTGTATTTTGGTATTTTCATTATTAACTTTGGATGTCCTTTTGTTAAGCAATCATGATATTTTGGTTTAATGGATTGTAGGTCAACTGTTGAAACCTGTGTTTATTATCAAATCATAATTTGCTTTGCGGTTCTCACATAAGAAACTATTGTTTCTTCCTCCCCAAAAGGATGATTTACAGAGGTGATTTTCATAACTATTTCTTTGCAATGTAATTTCATTTTTATTAGGTTAAACTTTGTGATTTTATGTTTGGTTTGTTTAATGTTTTTAGTATGCTATGTTCTTGGCTGTAAAAGCACAACACAGAAATATGTCTTATGAATGTCCTTTTTGAGTTATATGTATATTTTTTATTTCATCCTCTCTTCATATGACATATATTCTTAGTTGTTGTTCTTGCATGTGTTTCATCGTGCATTTGTTGGTTGAGGTATTTCCCTATATGTTTCCCTTCACTTGATGTAGCTCCTTATTTTTTTGGTATACATCTACTATTGTTTTTCTTTTTACAACCTTTTAGACCTCAATAATCGAAGAATCAGATTTATATCCATATTAAAACTTTATTTGCTATAGTTTTAGTGGGTTTCTTGGTCAAGCTGCACCCTTTTTAGACCTTTATATTTTATGTTTACAAAGATTATTTGATATTTAAAAATGAGAAAGTAATCAATTTTGTCATAGTGTAAGGGCCAAAAATCCCAAGTTAGAGAGTAGAGACAACCAACTAAAATATAAAAAAGGGAAATGCACACTACTGTTGAATGAAAAGTTAGATTCACTAACATACCCCAATCCAAATTTAATACACGGGTTGGTTAATGGCTTAGAAAAGAATTGGTAAAAGCAAGTTTTTTTTTTCCAGGTCGGGTTAAACCCTGCAAGAACCATTCATCTGTTTTGTCACTTTATTTATATGATACGTGTGTTGATTATGATTAAAACCAGTGCTGTTACGAAAGAAATTAGAGTTTTGGTTAACAAAGATTTAGGAGCCATTTAATTTTACAACTTAATTAACATACCAAAACATGTTGCGGGTACTAATATTTAAGTGCAAGTCAGGTTGGGCTGACACTGCCGATACTACTTTCTCCAATTTCGTTACATTTTTGGACCTGTGACTGGCGGCCTGCTATTAAATCCAGGTCAAAACTACCCACTAATCAATTTTGTACAAAACTAGAAAGAAGGGAGTATACTTTATATCCATTTTATTTTATTTAAGGGGTCGTGACCATATCTTATACTACAATTTTAGCCATAAAGGAAGTTTGGTATGTTAATGGTATAATTTTTTTCTGTTTGCCCGATCATATGAAGGTCTTTTTCATATTATTTATATGCAGCAATTTCATAGTGAAAGCAGAATTCAAGGATCTTGATTTTGGAGGACAAGCACTATATCTGCAGAGCACAATGGCTGAAAATGGCTCATAGATGGCTCGGATTAAAGACGTACACTTTTTTCGCCAAACTCTAAGATAATAATATGAGACAGTTTTTTGATTTCTTAAAACATTTGTAAAATATCAGTTCTTTGTTTAACATTGCATGTCATTGTGTTATTGCAGCTGATATAAAAGATCTTTCACTCCAGGTTCATTTGCGAACACTTTCTTACCTACCCGATAGTGATGTTAATTTTAAGTTCTCCATGTTCATATGGGTCCATTTGAGCAGCTTGTGTAGGTGACTGCATTTTTAAGATACATGAGTGTGACGTTGGTAAACAACCTTTTTAGTGGTGGGAGGCTACTCAAAATACTTGCTTGCTTACTTTTTTCTTTTTACATCTTTTTTTGCAAAGTTAATATGAATTGCCAGCATTTTTGCATAGCTGATTTGAATTTTGTGTTTTGTAGTTCTGGTATTCGATCTGTGGTATCTGTTAAAAACATTGAACCGAATTTCAATTTTTGTATTTTTTATGGCAGGGGTAGGTGAATACCAAGGAGACGAATGCGGGTATTAGATATTAGAAGAAAACCACTCATGTGCGGGCGGGTTAACCGCTAGTTATATTATATTAAAAAGAGTTGGCAAACAAAGGATTCAATTGTTAACCAACAACCCTACTTTAGATTTAAGGGTGTGCAGCGCCCACCCGGTCCATAACTTATTGATTATTAATTAATAATTAATTTTACAACAGCCTGGACATGGGTTCAAGGAACCGAACCAAGCCCAAAAACACCTCAAGATAATGACATAATCTTTTCAAATTACAACCCTTACTTGCTCTGTGTGTGTGTGTATACCTACCTATGAATATGATGATGACAAATTGGTATTCTTCTATCTGGATGTGGTCGTGTGCAGCAAAGCAGATGCATCAAAATTCCCTTGGGTCAAAAGCCGCATGGCCCCGTCTCTAGAGAACTTGCGAGCAAAAAGAAAACAGGGGAATAATACTGCATTACTCTTACACCACTCTGTCCGGTGTTCCGTCTCATAATACACATGGTTAATACCCTGCAATACCATAACAAATAAGTGATTTCACCCTAGAGACGGATATCGTGAAGGCGTAGGATTAAGGCTAAGGACTTCTAAAGGAAGGGTCTCTCGTATATTTATATACTTATAATTATTTATTTTTATCTATTATTATTATAAATATATTTATTAATTCATTTTTTAGTTATTATATTATTATTATTATTATTATTATTATTATTATTATTATTATTATTATATTTGAGTATGTTTATTTATTTATTTATCTATTTATTTTTATTATTATTGTTATTATTACTCATTTTTAATTATTCATTATTATTACTTTTTTTTTTCAGGTCGCTTTCTTTTTCTTCTTCTCTTTCTCTCCGGCTGCCGGTGTTTCAGCTACTCTATCCTTTCAGGTAGAGGTATGATTTGCCTACATCCCACCCTCCCAGACCCTACTAATAGTACCACTTATGTATTATTGATGTGACTTTACGGGGTATGTTTGTTGTTGTTTGGTTTTACCCTACCCTTTTAAGGCGGGTGAGTAATGAAAGAAATCAGTATAACCACCTTCATTCTTTTGATTTGTTGAGGGTTGGCACTTGCATAACTATAGGTCACAGGATGCCAGCCTTTCGTTTCCATGTTCGTGGCAGACTGGATCCATGAAGTGTATGTCACCGTTCGTCTTTCAAGCTCCCCCTCAAGATCATTCATCTTAGGAACCAAACAAAATTTATCTGAATCCATAATAAAGAAAAACAAGATTTCGTGAGAAATTCAAAAATTGTTTCTTACTGCTAGCAATGTCTGCACATAATGCTCATCAGGGATGCAATTATGCTGCTTCTGAAGATTCTGCAAAAATAAAACTATTATACAGGATTTACAAACCTCAAAGTTAACAACAGATTTTGGGAAAAGGTTACACGTACAAGATTCTGTTTTCCTTTACTGACATCCAAGGGTGGCCGTCTCTGCCAATTATAAAATGAATAACATTAGTTATAAATGAAAATCTGATGGATTAAAAAAGATTTCCTTGTGCTGTCCTGCTGTGTTTTCATTTTGTAATACGAAATCAGAAATAAAGTAGAAGCATTATTAATGTTTGTATCTATGAAATACAAAGGCGCAATACCTTACATAACTTCTTGAAAACCGGAAATACCACACCGTCATATGCCACAACTTTTGCATGGCTTCGAACTAAAGCAATCCACTGTGAATTTCAGTTGAAAGAAACCAAATTAAAGTAATGTCGGGTATGATCACTTGTGATTACTCCCATAGGTGTCAAATGAAGATACAATTCAACCTGCGAGCCTTTTCGCCATTTCCTCATTGGTATAACAGAAGACATCCTAGGATTGTAGCGACCTTCCTTCATATCGAGAAAGCTAAAAATCATAAAACACGGATCAACACCAGTTTCTATGAGGGTGTTTGGATGTGCGATTCCAAAGTACTTGTCTGTCTTATTTCAACTGCAAGTCGAAATAATCAGATTCTAGAGACCTACGTTTGTTTATGATTATCTGATATGTAGATGTCAAGTAAAGGAAACACTCAAAGTAAGATAGAATTACTTATATACCCTTGTTTATCCATTATTTTAGTTAGGGTTCTCTAACCACTCACTCAAGATAGTGATTATTACTTAAAGTAGCAAAACACTATTTTCTGCACCATATTTTATCACATAGGTGTTGATTACTCGATATTAGATAGTAATTACGAAAACAGGCATCCAAACACCCCGTATGACTGACGGCTAGCTGCAGATAATTCCCGAATTACAAGAAGTACATGTAGGTAGAAACCAGACCTGTCCACGAAACTCTTAGAAGATCCCATTAGATAGTTGTAACTATAGCTAAAGTTGTAGAGGGGAACACAACTGCACAAAAGAGGGAAATGTGATCAAATTCAATCCTTTGCTTATTGTTATTATATAAAGAATAGTGATAGGGAACATATGTATATATATATACCTGTCTGATAGAAGGACAAACCTCTGGTTTGCAGGATTTTCAAGAGCTGCTCGGAGCAGCAATCTTTCAGCTTCAATCATACTTGATTCACCCCAACCTACCTGCAACATCACCACTAGAATGAATCATTTGACAAGATAAGAGACAAGTCCATCCATCCATCCATCCATCCATCCATCCATCCATCCAATGCTAGCTACTTCTTCTTTAACAGTATGTATAATAATAATGAACGAATGAATGAATAAATAAATAAATACTAGTGATGATGAAGATGATATCTGATTACCTACCTTAATGCTATTGGTCAAATGGCGAGCATAAAAAAAGCTGGACCTTGTGGTGGTTTCATCGAATACAAAACCAGGTTCTGAGTGGATATAAATGGAGTAATTGTCTGCATCAGCATTCTGCAATATTATTAATTAATGTTATTATTATGACTTATCTATCTATCTAAAGTTAAAAGCTTTGATTTGATTTGATTTGATTTAGCAGAAATGAAATGAAATGAAATGAAATACCTCGTAGAAGGTTTGCCAGAGGAAATCAAGGGGAAGATCCCGACGAACTAAAAACATGAAAGCGACTCTAGGGTTTCCTTCAAAAACATCATCATCATCATCAACTGGAAGGGGGGAGTAAAATTGGATGCGCACAAGTGCAATGACCAAAAAGATGAAGCTTAGAACAAGTGCAAGCTTCCAAATCAGCCACAGATTCAAATTCTTGTCAGATGATGGTGCCCCCCTTTTCCTCCTCATACTTCAGTAGTTGCTCTTTACGTTTATACGTTCCGGGGGGAAGGGGATCTCATCTCTCTCTCTCTCTCTCTCTCTCCCTTTGTTTTTGTCTTTGTATGCTGAATTGCTGAAATACAATTATACAAATCACCGCCACCAAAAATATAGCCGCTCTACCTCTACCTAGATTGTTTGATTGGAAACTGCAAAGAAACAAAAAGGAGTCGTGAGTTTTCATTTTTTTTTTTCTTTTTTCAGGATTTTAATAATCCAAATTATAACTCAACTCATTGTCCGATAATAATTCAAACTATCAGTTTGGTTAGCATTAGTCTGGACAAAATAAGGAATCATAAAAGCAAAAACAAACGAAAAACAAGTGTAAATTATGTGAAAATGTATGATGTTTCAGGAATAAGACTGCTGCTGATAATGAAAATGAAATTTAGGACATTGCTAGCCAAACTGATAGTTTGAATTATTATCGGTCAATAAGTCATAGTTTAAATTATTAAAATCCAATTTGCCTTCTTTTGTTAAACACCAACTTTTTTCCACACAATCTTATACTTTTAAGGAAACTTTGCTCACTTACTTTTTTTTAATTTTTTTTCAAGGCATTGAGTAAAACGTCATGGGCAGTTTTGATCTTCTAATTCACCATATATACTAGTTAGTAACGAGTTGGTGACCCGTCAGCGCGTTGCGGTGGGCAACTTATTTATGATAGGACTAACATTGTCGTTGTGGGTATATCGTGGATGTTGACTCGGTAATGGTACATGTTTAATTTGTACCAACATTATAATAACTATACTTACATAACATATCAAAACCGAGACTGTACTAACAAATTTGTACATTCAACACTATTGATACTCTGTCACATCCATGAGAAAATTTATGAACGAATAAGTTAAGATTAAAAAACTATACATTGTTAAGAGTAAATATCATATCTTACCTTTGCAAATGGCGCATGTTGAATTGAACTTGTGTTTGCCACAAATAATCAAGTGTTATTCCAAGGAACTGATTATAAACAACACCAAAAGTTACTTGAGTTTGAACCTATTATGATATTGGTGCTTGTGCTACCAAGTGAGCTTCTCGATAACACGCTCATTTTTTCTATTTCTTCCTTGTGAACCTCACCATCTTTAAAAATTAGGGCAAGTCCCAGCCTTTAAGCAGCTTCTGCCAACAACTAATCGATGCTCACGTGCCTCATATACCTGGAACAATATACATAGTGTCCAATAAAGAACCAACAAAGTTTTTTGCACACTCTAAAGGGAACCCATTTAAAGAGAATCTGGAAACAAAAATCTAGTAATTAGGAACTTCAAGTAAATCACGATGATAATACTATTCACACCTAATAATTAAGAAAAGTGGTATGGACGTGGAACTCTTTCAAACTTTAATGATCATAAGTCATAGTGTTCTATTAACATAATTACCGCACTTAGACAGCAATGAAAATACTATTTACACCTTATATGTTTATATTGTCTTCTAGAACTTTTGTAAATCTCGCCTCTTTTCACATTTTCTATGGCTGAAGTTTAATTATTGTCATTCTGACATTCTGATTTGATAAATTCTTGTGGATAACACAGACTGACCATAATGAAAAAGCATCAATCACAAAAAATGTTGTTCACTAATGCAAAAATGTATACTAACGAAAGGAAGAACAATAACCATTATGTATTTCCTTCATAAGAAAAGTTACAGTGACAAATCCTCAAGCACATATGTACCTTATCAGCATCTTAACCCCTTCAATATTAACTGCAAGCACTAAACATCACTTTTAAACATGAATAATTTGTTGTAAATATAAGTTAACAACTTGCTTAATTATAAAGCATTAAACACTTATGGGATGCTTAAAAAAATAATCTGAGTCCATGATTGGCATCTCCACATGCTGTTTTTTCTCAACTAATCACCATGGATACGTGCCTTACCCTCCCGCGTTCCTAATTACTATAAATAGCATGTCCAATCGTCCATAATCACTCGCCAATTCACCAATTCTTCTCTCAAAGACCCTAAGTTCTAACCCCTCAATCAACTTTTATTAATATTGTCCAATCGTCCATAATCACTCGCCAATTCACCAATTCTTCTCTCAAAGACCCTAAGTTCTAACCCCTCAATCAACTTTTATTAATATTGTTATGATCGAGTTCTAGAAATGTATGAAAATTAGGGTTCTTGAGCTTGTTTGGGTTAAATTGAGCAATCAAGTTAGAATTAGGGTTTGAATTTTTGTAGGTAATCCAAAAATAATATGCTTTGAGAAAGCCCTAAGTTAATTCCAAGTTTAGGGAAGTTTTAGTATATTAAAAAATGGGTCAAAATTATGGTTTTCATAACGTTGTTTTGCCAAAATTGATCATACAGGGTTAAATTGAGGGATAATATTTTAAAGTATATTATAATGTGATATTATAAACAAAAGCCCTAAGTTTATTTCAATTAATAAAAGGTTCTGATATTTATTTAATGAATACGTCAAAATTAGGGTTTTAAAATATGATTATTTAATATTAAACAAACCGGGAGGTATTAGGACTTGATTTTTGATATTAAAGCATATTTATATATATTAAATACTTATGGGCCCAAAGTTGATAAATATATAAAATATTATTATACCAAGTTATTCAAATATTTATAACTTCGTGCGGACTGGAAGGGTAAGCAAATCTACACTGGGGTTTCTAGCAAAGCGAGGGTGTCGCATAAATCCAACTGGGACCTGACATACCTCAGTGGATGATCCCGAAGTGAGCATTTACTTATAGGAATGTGCGTCTTCATATTATCACTAAAACCTAATTTACCAAATAAAGGGTAAAATGGTCTTTTTGAACAAATAGAACCTAACTTCTTTAAGTTTCTCGTGTCCTTAGAACTATAATAATTATGAGTTCCTATATTCATTTAGCATGTTCATTTCATTAGGATAATCTCTAGGTTGTTATCTCATGCGATTGGTTCTATCTCTCGTTTTTGATCTACTCATCACGTGAGTATTCATAAACTCCTCTTTTAATTATTGTGAAATGTGTCTAAATGATGAACTCATATTATCATTCGAGTGGTTTCATTCGAATGATGATTCGCATTGTGAGTATTCTGTATTCATGAACCCCCTCTTTTAATATTATTGGATATGACTCAATATTCCATTCGTATTATCATTTCTAATGGTGATTCATTTGAATGATAATCCAATTTGTGAGAAATCATAACTCATTTATCTTTTAAACTTTTTGGGGTGTAACATGTATCTCTATTTAAAATCATTTCTCTAAACAAAAACGTGATTACATGTTGATTGGATAAGTTCTATGTATGTTAAATTTGTGTGCATTATTGTGATTGGTTGTGCTCTACCTCTATCTCCAACTCGTAGCGTAATCATTAACACACTGAGCCGAGGTTACAGTAATAGATCTATTGGTTTGACAGCCAACCTGTTAAATTGGATGTTGGTTTCAATTGGGTGATTGGAAAGCCTAGTTGTCTAAGGTTTGATGTGCCCACTTATTGACTCTAACTCATTACTTGTTTGACTTAGATATGAAAGTATTTCTTTTACATATACCGTTGTTATTGAAAATATATATTATTGAAACATGTGTTTACTCACCAACTACATTTGTAGTTGACACTTTATCTTATACATGTTGCAGAAATTTATACTTGAGCTATGTTGTGATCACGCTATGATTGCTAGATCTAGATTAAAGACTTTACTTCTTTGATATGTATTGTTCATGTTTAACTTTATTGTATAATATCTTCAATTGATTAATGAAAAAAAGGCGTGTTTAAGTATTAGAACTTTATTTTAGTTGTCATGAGCATCTGGACAATCATTACTTCCCGATATATTCCGTCATCGGTTGGGGTGTGACATTCTTGAGGTTTAGAGGAAAGTAAGAAAATCAATTTCTTATTGTGTGTAGGCTCAACACATGAGCCACTATTTATAGTGGAAGATGAGCTTTGTGAAACACCCAAAATTAAATTCATAGTCAAACTTCATATTAAACGTTTTCAATGTGAATTCATATTTAATTTTAATTGACTTGAATTTTTATGTTTCAACTCAGAATTTAAGTAATTCATTAAATTCATTTTTAATTGACTGTTACAACATTTTTCCGGTTGAACCTTCCGCTCGAAGTGCAAAGTGCGCCCACATGACCACGCCGCATGCGCGTGCGAGTTAGGGGTCCCTTAAGGTCCAAGGTTTGTCTCCTACTAAAAGAAACAATCTTTGGTAGAGTTCTCACCTTATTAACCACTTCAAGTTCCATCCCCCAACCAATGTGGGATGAGTTCCACTTCTATACTTAGGGGCTGTTTGGTTCAATTTGTTTCATTAGGTGCTTGATTAATAAGTGTCTGGATGGTAAAGACCTGTGTAGAAGACTGAATGAATAAGACATTTTTTAAAGGTAAATCTCTTAGCGATTCAGACAGTTTTACCATTTAGAGGTTCCAAACAAACAATCTGTATCTGTGTGATTCAGACAATTTAACATTCAGACCTTATTAAGAGGTAAACCAAACATCCCCTTAGACTTTTTTCTCTCAATTTTCAAAAAGCTTTCACAACTGTTATACCTCAACTTTGACCAGCGATGTCTCATTCATACGAGCTTAGTTTTGGACTGGGTTTGGTGCGTTGGAAAGCCCTCACGACGTACTATAAAAACCTAGAAAATACAAATGCATTAACCGCAGTTACATGCATTTTATTTCTGTGCAAAGTAGGTAAAAAATTATTCACACTTACTGAAAAAACCTATTTTTCACTATTTTCTCGCAAAATTCCAACACCCATAACATTTTATCCATCAATAATAAGGGAACAAAACGTTGAAAATGCTAAAAGAGACGGAAAAACCAATCAAGTCAAAATAACCTCAATGCAGCTTCTTTTCTTACTCTTGCATTACATATATATATATATATATATATATATATATATATATATATATATATATATATATATATATATAGGGTTGGGGTATTTTGGAACCCACTTTTAGTTGGAGAATCGTTGGAACCCGGTCAAAAACGCGGTTAAAAAAATGTTTTTTTCTCTTAATTTTTTTATGGTGGTTCTTTATGTTATAAACTACTCTTAAATGAAAAAAAATCAAAAAACCGCCTACTAGATTTTTTTAAAAAAAATATCAAAAATGTCTAGGTTACACATGTAACTTTTGCGTAACTGCAAATATATGCATAAAAGTTACAGATGTAACTTTTTTCGTAACTGAAAATCTACTAGGCGTTTTTTTGATTTTTTTTCATTTAAGGGTAGTTTATAACATAAAGAACACCATAAAAAAATTCAGAAAAAAAAACATTTTTTTTTACCGCGTTTTTGACCGGGTTCCAACGATTCTCCAACTCAAGGTGGGTTCCAATTTATCTTTTCCCTATATATATATATATATATATAGAGAGAGAGAGAGAGAGAGAGAAAGTTGGATTAAAATACAAAGTAGATTTTACATGAGAAGTGTGAGAAGTGCATGGTGTTTGAATATTAATGCATTGTATTATCTTTTAATTCTGTTTTTAGCAAACATATGACAATCCTAAAATAAAAAATATCATTCGTTGGATTCCAAACACCATCAAACACCATTTATTAAGATTTTTTTTAAAAATGCATTGTGTTAGGATATTATTACATTGTGTTTACATTGCGTTATCCTATAATTCTAATTTTGATAAATATATAAACTTTTAAAATGGGAAAAAACCATGTATAGTGTCATATATATCTACAAAAACTATAGTAAAAAGACAATATCGTGCATTAATATCTAACACATCATCCACTTCTCACGCTAAAAATACTTTGTATTATAACCACTAATTTCAGGTGAAGACCACTATAATTCATGGGGGGAGGGGGGGGGGGGTTTCCATATATATAAACTAGTGGCTTAGAATGGTTCTTTTTAGTTCTCAAATCAAATTGGTTCTCAGATGATCCTCTCCCTATATATATATATATAGGTAAAAGATCCGTGTAGACCCCTTATTTTTTGTAGACCCCGTAGACCTCTTATAAAACTCAATAAAACTCATTAAAACTCACTAAAAAAAAACTCAGTTTTGTTAATTTAGTTTTTTTTATTTGCAATAAGCTTTTAAGAACAAAAAAGGACAACTAAAAAAAAAGAAAAACGAAAAACATTAAAAATTGAACATTTATATTATTGGAGGTTTATTGTAGACCCCTCTTAAGAAAATGTAGACCCATAGACCCTTTTTTCCACAATTGGATCTCTTGATCTAATAGTTGTGATTAATTTCTTTTTTTCATTTTTTCTTTCTTCTCTCTTTTTAGAAAATTTCACATGTGAAATAAAGTAATTTCACACACACACATACATATATATATATATATATATAGGGAGAGGATCATTTGAGAACCAATTGGGTTTGAGAACTAAAAAGAACTAATTTGAGTCACAAGTTTATTTACATGTATTCCCCCTCCCATGAATTGTAGTGGTCCCCCCTGAAATGTGTGGTTGAGATTTAGTTCTCAAAAGTTCTCAAAACAAAAAGTTCTCATTTGAACCTAACCCTATATATATATATATATATATATATATATATATATATATATATATATCTTTAATCCTAATAAAGCACTAAAATGGTGCCACATGTCTCATTTCCAAGATGTCCACATAAGCATTGACACATGTCAAACCACATTCAAGCATCAATTTATTAGATTATCAATTAAGTATAATTACCAATTTTATCAAAACTAAATTTCCTTTTAAAAAAGAGTTGACAAACTTAATGTGAATTTGATAAATTTACTTAATAATTTAATTATTTTTAAGAAAACTAATCAATAATTTGTCAAACATAATAAATTTGATTATTTTAACCGTGTTTTTTTTATATGTATCTAATATTATGAATTCAACCCGTGTAATACACGGGTTAGTAACCTAGTATATATATATATATATATGTTGTTGTCGGGTAAATGAATTCACTGGAAGAGCTATTCTTTATTCATCCATCATCGAGGGTTAAGAGGGGGTTGGACTGCATTCACGTACTCGCGTATATGTTATTGATAGTAGACACGATATGATGTACCAAACAAACAGGCAAGACATGTCATTTGTTAAAGTTTTTTTTTATAAGGGGACGATACCTCGACAAAATTTATTAATAACAAATAAAGAATTACAATACAATTTCAAAGGCAACCAAGTGACTCACTTGGTCGCCCTCTCGATGGAAAGGAAATACATCAAACCTACCACTAGAAAAAAAGCCACATGCGGCTAACATCTAGACAAACAAACAGGCAAGACATGTCATTTGTTCAAGTTGTTTTTTTAAAGGGGACGGTACCTCGACAAAATTTATTAATAACAAATTAAGAATTACAAGACGATCTCAAAGGCAATCAAGTGACTCACTCGGTCGCCCTCAAGATGAAAAGAAAATACATCAAACCTACCACAAGAAAAGAAAAAACCACATGCGGCTAACATCTAGACCTACACAACCCAACAAATCTAACAATTATCCTAGCATAAACAATTCTAAGCTCGGAGTAATTCCTTCTTAAAATTCGTAGCAGCAAAACAAAACAAACAAACAAAGGAAACCAATGTATATAAATCATACCTGCCCAAATCCTAGAGAGTTTCTCAATAGCAGATCTGATCCAGCAAGCCCAAATCCTCTTCAAAACTCTATCTTGATCATTCCAAGCCCAGTAATGCTTCCAAAGAGAATAAATTAATCTTGCCAAGCATCAAGCTTTTGAACCCAAGCACATAAAACCCAAGAAAAGAAAAGAAAAGCAGCCCCATCCAATCCAAAGCATCACATCAGCATCAGCCCAAAGCATTAACATCATCCTTAGACCAGCCCGATTCCAAATCAATCCAATCCCTTTTAGAGGTGCAAATCCCAAACCGGTTTGGGCTCTCAAACCGGTTCTCAAACCGGTTTTCAAACCGGTCAAAACCGGTTTTGACCAACCCGGTTCCCAAACCGGTCAAACCGAACCGGTTTCTATCGGTTAGGGGTTTTTGTGAAGAAACCGGTTTTCAAACCGGTTTGGCCCAAACCAGTTTGAAACCGGTTTCTTCACATCACTTTTAAGCAACTTTTCTAGCCCTTTTCTAGTCGATTTGAGCCTAAAAATTGGTATATATACCCCCTTTATGTGTTATAAACATTACCCCACTTCCCAATCTCTAAAAAAACTCTTAAATTTACAAAGAGTTTGAATACCGGTTAAAATAATTTGTATTTTCTTTCAAATTAGGTACTTTTGCAATCGTTTAGGTGTGAACTTATTCTCTTTTGTAATGTTTTATGTTTTTTTTCAATAAAAAGTATGTTTTTTTAGTTTTTATAAAGTTTTTTTTTAAAAAAATATATATATACCAAACCGGTTCAAACCGGTTTGAGATCCCAAACCGGTTCGGTTTGAAACCGAAACCGGTTTCATCGGTTTCCAGATTTCGGGCTTCAAACCGGTTTGAGAACCGAACCGGTTTGGCCTCAAACCGGTTTTGACCAAAACCGATTTTGGTCAAAACCGGTTTGAGAACCGAACCGGTTTGGGTTTCAAACCGATTTTTGCACCTCTAATCCCTTTGACTCGAACAACCTCTATGCTTGTTCAAGTTGTTAGTGACAACAAGATTTGCTTTTATAGTTAAAGAAATACAAGATCATCAGTTATTAGTGATCTTATAGGCAATTTTGGTTTTCTTACTATTATTTCATCTTTAGAGGGAGGAACTCTGACAGTATCAAGTCATGGACCGGAAGTTTAAAACATAAATAAATGATGATCGATGTTCTTATACAAAAATGAACACAACACAAATTAAGGCTTTTACTTTTACATTGAAACACCTATGGGCTATGGGCTATGGGGAAGGGGGAGGGGTCGTATAACATATTATATATAGTATACAAAATGGTTAATGTTATGTAATAAATGAATGAGAGGTTGAAAATTAATTATGATCAAGGACGAATAGGTAGTAATGTAGCTTCTTGTGTATTGCACATACATTCACTGCAACGAGGGTATCTATATACACTCCTGCCTACGGGTCGTGAAAACACGCGTTTGTTTTGTCTCACCGCCTTTCGGATTCGGGTTTCAAATACTTTCCATTCAATCGTGTCGTTTTTCATGAAAATGTCTGCGAGTCTCCGTTTGTTAGGTCGAATCGTTGGCATTTTCCCTCCACCGTAGTATACTCTGTATCCTGATACTAAAGACGACAGTTGACTTCCTGAATCGGTCATGGCAAAAACATCGGATGCTGTACATGTTATCAAGTCTAGTGCTGCTAGCTGCAAATAAAAATAATCACACGTGAGTCAGCTGAAAGTAGCGTAAATAACTAACTAACTGCCTGCTAGATATACCTGAGATGAGAAGTTCAAGAAAGGTTGAATTTCAGATGGAGACAACAGGTCCTCTTTAGTGACCATGTTAGGAAACAGTGTCGTTAAAGCATTCAGCCTTGATTTTCCACCATAGATATGTGCCCCTGCCAAAAATATCCGTGTATCACGCTTGAAACCAAGGCCAGCAAGCATAAGCACCGTCTCCTCAGGCATTAACGGACATAGACCTTCCGCCTTAAGTCTTTCTGGTGAGGGTATCCTAAAACAACTCAACACAAAAACAAAAACAAAAACAAAAAAATGAATCTTTTATGAAAAAACTAAAACCAACAATATTATTAAACAAACAAAAAAAAAACAAAAAAATACTAACTAATGATTTATTCATACTTAGTGGTGTTATTCAGCTCCACTAATCCGGGAAAATGAATCTCCCGATATGCTTGCAGCTCCTTCTTCTCTTCTTCGCCGCCACCAAAATCACATAAAGAATGAGCTACCATGTCCATTTCAAACCTCAAGTGCAAAGCCAAGTATCGGAAATCTTTTTTGACTTTTCCCTTTGACTTGGCAAAGGGGCCAACCAGGTTTTCATCCAATATTCCTGAATGTGTCGCATTCTGACGCATTCTCTGAATCAACATAGCAGCAGCTGTTTGTATTTTTGGAGTAAATTGCAGAGCGTGAAAATTACATCTGCATCGGAGTCTCTGTATGAGCTCCCCACATATGAAAGAAAAGTTTAAGAAAACGATCTATTTTAAAAATACAAATCAATTTCCAGATGTCCCATAAACATTATTTGCAACATTTTCATTTCAGCAGAAGTTCCTAAGTTAAAGTCGTGCTTTCGCCGCCATAATGATTACATAAGACTTTTTCTGATTCTCTTCAAATGAGTTATTTCAGATATTTGACTAGTCAAGTTACATGTTACAATTTTCATAAAGAATAGTTGGTTCCATAACAGGAGTTTAGCAAAGGATGGAATTCTATGCTACCTGCAAGTGATATTGTATAGGATCAGATGCCAAACGATTACCAAACCCCACAAAATGAACAACTCTATTCTTCATTAAGAGTGGAAGAATATGTTTCAGGTAAAAACTGGGCTTCGCCTCTTTTGGAATATCAACATCTGTCACCTGCATGGTTTCAACATAAATCCAAGAAATCAAGTATTTTTCACCACAAAAAAAGAAAAAATAAATAAATAAATAAAAAAGCTTTGAGAGATAAATTACTAACCACACTACCAATGGCTTCAAGGTCCAGCGACCGTAACTCCTGTGGCAATTCCTTCACTATACGGATATCGGGCTTCAGGTAATCAATAAAATAGTCCTCTTGATATATATCCGCGAATTGACTACAAAACAAAGAATTCAACAGTCACTATAGCATCTTAGAATCAAAATATCAATGAAAAAAACATGAGTTATTACCTCGTATCTCTCCACACACTACTGAACATAAAGGTGGGAATAACGAGAGTTGCGTTAAGTAATCTTGCAACTGCAACAATATTGCAGACCTGTTGTTAAACCAAGAGTGAGGTTGAACATCGTGATACAATAACAAGCCGAGACCCGTGTTTTCAGATAGTTAACAGCAAAAAACACACGGTAAGAAGTGCAGCAATGTAGACACAACTTACAGCTACTCTCTGTTGGTTTATACCACCATTCGCAGTTACCATAATGTAACCATTGTTTCCCTCTGAAAAGAAAAGAAAAGAAAAGAAAATAAATGAACACCATGTGATAGGAGGATCAAATTTAGACACGGTATGCAACTTAACAAAATATATATTATATTCCCCGGTCAATGAAAAATGCAGAGTTGACGTAGCTTAAAGGATGTATTTACCTAACAGCCAAATGTTTTTTTGTTCTTTTCAATTCTGATTATCCAATATCATATGGTTTATAGTACCAACATTTGCAGTTAACATAATGTAACCATTTTTTTCATAATAACTAGGAAATACCGACCACTAGGTTTCCAAACACGCTGATCAGCACAAGGTTTCCACAATGAAGCAACAGCATGATAGGGTTCCAACCACAGATCTTTAGGTTCTGTAGACTTGTAGGGATTCTGAAATAATAGGGCGCTAAAAATGACAAGTGCTGTTGTTTGTTTCTAAACAATGTTTGTAAACAAGGGGTAACAACAACTTACTTCAGCTAAGGCATGAGCAGCTTTATGCAAGAGCCTTGCATAAGCTGTTTTATGCGGTTTCTTCCCTTTACCAATCTTTCTCAGTTGGTCCTGATGAGAATTATAATAATAATAATAATAATAATAATAATAATAATGTGTTGTTAAAACCATACAATCACTTATTTATGTTTGTTTTTATGGATGATCTATAATAATAATAACAATAATAATATGTGATGTGTGGGTGGTAAGTTCATCATCTAAGCCTAAGGTGAGTGATGGCTTAGAAAGAACAATCCCATCCATTCATTGCAACATCTAATTTAATTGCATTTGAAATCTGCCCAAATTGATTTAGAACAATCCAACTGAAACATCAAATCAAAGATCCCCTAAATATAAATATAAATATAAAGAAAGAGATTTGAGTTCATACGATTACCGGAAGTGAGACTGTGGAGGAATTGGAATTGGAATTGGAATTTGATTTCAGGAAGCGCAATTTGAGACCTCTAACAGAACCCAAATCTTGGATCCGAGAAAGCATCCAGAAATTGGTGAGGATGAAGAATGCAACCAAAATCCCGATCGCTAAACGGCTTCGATTAGAAGCTATCTTAAACCCCACACCTTTTTTTATCATGATACGCATCTTCTGTTGCTGTTTTTGCTCCATGTTTACCAACTAAAATGGCTACAATACGGATGGATTTCGAAGATTTATGGGTATGTTTTCATATCTTTCTTCGGATGAAAATAGTAACAAAAGGGGATCATTCTAAAAAAATATATTTTATTTACTTCTTTTCATATTTTTCTTTGCAGCTTTTGATGCTGTAACGTGGATATTGTCAATAGAGTAAATTACATTGTCAATAAATAGAGTAAACTAGGTTACCCGCGTTGCTGCGGGCGTAGCTGTAAACGTGAAGATCATGACCTTGCGTTGTGTGGTAACAGTAGTTGATGTTTACCAAACATGCTATTCGCCAAAAAATTAAAAAATAAAACGTTTTAAAAAAAGATCGCACACGTTATGCCAGACTAGGACAATAGAATTTTAAAATGTCAAATCTAGAATCGTAAGGAAATGGAAGAAAGATTGCCCACGAGCTTATCGAACCTTTCATTATCTGAATACGTTCAATATACATCTTTATGTATTGGATCCATGATTATGGGGTGTTAGTAAGAAAAAAACATTGATCAAGGCCTATTGGTAAGAAAAGAGAAGGAAGAAAGGGAAAAAAAAATTAAATAGAAAAATTAAATAGGCTACCAAAGATTCCATGTTCCGACTTTGACCATCTAAATCTAAATGTATTATATATAATAATAACACTATTACACCATAAGTTTATGTGGTTTATCAAAATTATATTTTTGAGCTATTGAAATTATACTAGACGTTTTTTAATTTTTAATTTTGACTCGACTACAGTTTTTGAGTTGGATGTCCATTAAAAGTTACTATTAATTTTTTTTTAAATGACAATTATACCCCTGCTTTTTATTTAATAAAAAATATACAAAATTATTTATGTTAAATTTAAACCCTACAACACCACTTCTTCGTTCAATAGCCTCTCATCACTTAGATATGCCTCTTCTTCATCACCCGTCACTTCTCCGGCACCTACAACACCACCACCACCCGCTGACACCACTTCACCACCACCCACCGTCACATCACCACCTCCAACCACTACCCCTGCTGCTCCCCCTCTGGCATCCTCTTCTCCTCCAGCCCATGTTCCCCGTCTCTTCTTTGCCGCCGCCAGACACTCTAACTCCGTAAATCTCCCCGTCGGCGCCACCCACATTAATTTCACCACACCTCCTCTTAATTTTATAAATTATCATGTTTAGGTCAATCTTTTTTAAGATCTTGAATCTTGATCCTATCAGATTAAATTTCAACTCTTCAATTCTACATTTGTTGAAATTTAGGATTTACAGTTGACTCTTACGGTGGTCCACCACAACAATGGCAACAAAATGCACCACCACCTTAAGGTAATAACTTTTGACCACCAATGATCTAAATTTCAGAAATTATCATGTTTGAAACAATCTCTTTCGAGTAAGATTGAACCCTCCCAAAGGAATGAACCAATCAATCAGGTTAATAGCCTATAGGCATATCTAACTTACAATAAAAAATAAACCGATAAGTAGGCCACCATCAGAATCAAAACCCTAGAATGTAACTAATCTAACATATATAAGTTACACAAATGAAAACCTAACTGTTTGCAACACATGTACGATTAGATATGGTCGGTCGACATCCTTACCACCAGCGACGGCGACTAGGGGTATTGATCAGGTTTTGTCTTTTGATTTTCAGGTTAAACGAGTCAGGGTTTTCTGGTTTTTCGTGGTTGGAATCCAACCAATTGTCGGGACCTAATTGGCCCCCAAGTTGTTCGGGGTTTCGGTAACGGATTGGTTGGGGTTGGATTATTCGGGTTTCGGGTTAAATAAGAATTACATCAAAATATAGAAAAATATAAAGAAAACATAATACATGTTCAAGAATGGCTAAAAATATAAGCTTTAGGATTTACTTCAATTCTTGTTCTCAGTTATATAACATAATAAAAGTTATCAATTACATCAGTTATATAAATCTTCCTAATAATAATGTGTTATTGATGATAAATGCAATTCCTTAATACATACATATGTATATATATATAGGAAGATGATCATTGGAAAACCTTCTTCTTATTAGAAAACCTGGAAAACCATATCTAGCCAATCAAATAATTCCTTTTATTTTTGTTTTTTTATTTTATAAAAAGGGTAATATGGTAACTTACCATATTCTAATTTAGTAAACAATTCTTTAATTTAATGATAATTAACTAATAACCTACATTAGCTAATTTAATAACAATTCATAATCAATTTATCTGATCTCCATAATTAATTCCTGTTTTTTATTTGAATTACTTTCATGTACATTCAACTTCTTTTTGACAATCGCCGTTGTTACTTTCTACATCTTTGTTGTTTCAGCGATGTAACATCCTGTTTTATTGTTACAAATACTGTTACAATACTGTAACTTTTTTTTCTGTTTCATATTTTCTGTTTCAAAACTTCAGTACAATTACATGATTGTAACATATCTAATGTTTAATTTGATTACACATATATAAAATTATTGTTACACATATGTAACCTTCAATTTTTTCTTAATAAATATACATGAAATTACTCTTACACGAATGTAACACGAATATATACAATTGTAACAAAATTTGTATACGTTGATTAGTTATTGTTACAACTGTGTAACAATCGTTACTCTGGTGATGAACTGGTGATCAACGATTTTTTAATTAAAACATTTATTAATAAAAATGTCATTTGTCTATTATGTCCTTCATTAACCCCCCCCCCCCCCCCCAAATTTACCATCTTCCCTTATTTGATCTCAACCATTAATTTTAAATCAATGGTTAGAAAGTGGTTTTTTAGGTTTTCCAAAAATCAAGAGTATTCCATAGAACCCTACCCTATATATATATATATATATAGGCCATGGATCAAGAGAAAACCATGCTCAATATAGAAAACCAAGAAAACCATGACCAACCAATCATATAATTTCTTGCCTTTAATTTTATTTAAAAAATAGAAAAGGTTATTATAGTAATTTTTGGTTAATATAATCAATTAAATAAAGATTTTAATTACAAAAATCCAGTTCCTAATTAATCTCCTTCCATAACTGATTTTCCATTATCCTCCATTATCTCTTTAAATTCCAAATATAATATGTACAATCAAAAACCATATTCTCCTTTCACGATTAGTTCCTTCAAGAATACTTTATTTGTTTGTTAGTCTTAATCTTTAACATGTAACCGACTTGGTATATATAAATAAACATATGATTACACATATGTAATCTTGATTATGGATTTCTAATGAATATGTGGTCACATGTGATTACACGCGTGTAACCTCAATTTATCATCGTTCGTGAACCTTTAATCAACTTATGATAACATATATGTAATCTCAATTATAAATTTATGAATAAACATGTGATTACATATATTTAACCTTCATTATGAACTAGTAATATGAACATATGATTACATGTGATTACATCAACTTATGATAACATATATGTAATCTCAATTATATATTTATGAATAAACATGTGATTACATATATGTAACCATAATTATGAACGAGTAATATGAACGTATGGTTACATGTGAGTACATGTGTATAATCTCAATTAACAAAAATGATTACATAATTATGTATCTTTCGTTGTTAATTTTTAAGCGTACAATTAATTAGAAAATGTGGATTTCTATAATTAAAGAATTAATATTGATTTGAGATTTAGGAAAGAGAGAGTGATTTTCTCTGAAATCTAGGATAGCAGTTAGAAATTAAAATATTTGAGATTACAGTATTACCGATTTGCCCCTAACTAATTAGAGAATTTTGAATTATTAATTTTTAAATTGAGTAAAATATTCAAACCAATCTTGACCCTACATTTTTTAATCAATGGTGTTTAAGTGGTTTCCTTGGTTTTCTAGATTGAATTGGTTTTCTCTAGAACCTTGCCCTATATATATATATATATATATATATATATATATATATATATATATATATATATATATATATAGGGAGAGGATCATTTGAGAACAAATTTGATTTAAGAACTAAAAAGAACTAATTTGAGCCACAAGTTATTACATGTATCCCCCCTCCCATGAATTATAGTGGTCCCCCCCCCCCCCCTGAAATTTGTGGTTGAGATTTAGTTCTCAAAAGTTCTCAAAACAAAAAGTTCTCATTTGAACCTAACTATATATATATATATATATATATATATATATATATATATATATATATATATATATATAGGGTTGGGGTATATTGGAAACCTAATTGAGTTGAGGAAACTTTGGAAACCAATTGAGTGGTTGAGATTTGTCCACATCTACATATCTGTGATAAGGTCCAAGGACACATTAGTAATCTTCTCCTCATTTACCTTTTCAACCTGCATAAAGTAAATAAGGGAGTGGACCTGCTGATGTTGACATAAAGTAACAATCCTCTTCATTTCTCTCTCCTCTCTCCTCTCTCTTCTCTCTTCTCTCTTTCTTTCTCTCTCCTCTCTCTTTATTTTGCTCCTATCTCTTCTTTTCTCCTTCCTTTATCATTTTTGTCAGATTTTTTTCTTTTACCTTTTACGACGTTTTTAAAATCACGGGAACATAATACACGTATTTTCAGATACAAAATGTTACATACGTAACTTTTTGGAGTCTGATGTAAACAAGAATTTGATAAATATATTTCATTAATTTTTAACAAAAACATTACAATCAACACCATATATCGATTTTTATCTATCCAGTGTGGGCGTGTAACTATTTTCTCAGATGTGAAAATTTTACATACGAAGCTTTTGTGTGTCTTCTGTAAACAAGAAATTGATAATTTTCAGAGTGCGAGTGTAACAATTTTCTTAGATGCGAAATGTTACATACGTAACTTTTCTGTGTCTGCTGTCAAATGAAACAAAATATAAAACACAATTAACAATATATATTTTGATAAAACAAAATATATCAAAAAAAAAACTGTCAAAAAATATAACAAGTTACAAAAACATGTAAAACTATTAATGCTTCACTTCTTGATAATCATCTTCATATTTGACACAAAAAGAATACATTCACCTACGAAGAAAAACAAAATTTATTAGTTTTATTTACATATGTCAGAAATATATGTTAAGCATTTAACAGATGGTATAGAGACAAAAATAAATTAAAAAAACATCAAACAAGTTACATATGTAGCATTATCAAACAAGTTACATATGTAACTTGTATATGAACAATATTAAACATATCATCAAGACACTTTAGCATATTTTAGGATCTTTTATTAGTAAAAAAAATAAGAAACAAAGGTAATTGATATATGCATTTAAAAACATGGTATATAAACAAAAAAACTACAAAAAAGTTACATATACAACATTAACATTAAGGCAGTTACATATGTAGCATTATCAAAAAAGTTACATATGTAACTTGTATATGAACAATATTAAACATATCATCAAGACATTTTAGCCTACATGTATGTACTTAACACAAGCATGCAGGCAGGACATGATACAGTAGAGTGATACACCTAATGATAATTTAGCAATTCCAATTCTAAGAAGTTATGATCCAGGCTTCTACAAACTAAACCACAGCCTACAGAAACCCAACCTATACATGCAAAAGTAAATACCAAAAAAAAGGTAATTTCATATATCCCTCTCTAAACTTGCAAAATATCATATTTACCCAAATCATGCTTTAGAATCAATCAATATTTGTAGCAAAACATAAAATTTGTAAGTTGTATGAACAATATTAAAAATATCATTAAGACAGTTTAGCATTTTTTAAAGGATCTTTTATTAAAAAAATCAAGAAATAAGTTTAACTGATACATACATTTAACACATGGTATATAGACAAAAATAAAAAAAGAAAACATCAAACAAGTTACATATTCAACATAAAAAAAGTTACATATGTTGCATTATCAAACAAGTTACATATGTAGCATCATCAACATCAAAAAAGTTACATATGCACTTTATTTTATTTTCTTTTAATTTTTATTAATCAAATAAGTTTCATATGTAACGTTACATATAATATATAGACAACAAGTTTTTCAATCAAGTTTATATATTAAACAGTATATATATATACCATTTGTACCATTTATTCAACGAACCACACAATTTCGTCTTCTTTTCTTCCAACTAACCCCAATAATAGAAGTCAACAAAAATTCAACCCGTAATCGAAAAAAATAAATTAAAGTTTTATATATAAAAAACATAAAAAAGTTACATATGTAACATTGAAAAAGTTACATATGTAATATCAAATGAGAATCTTATTAAGAAAACGATCGAGGGTTGGGTCTTTTGGGTTGGGTCGTTCAGGTTGTGTTTTTTTCTAAATACTATAACTCCCCCCCCCCCCTTGAATTTTAAAGGGTCGTCGTCGCGACACGTCACGTTGTTTTCGTCCAAACGACCGTTTAGATCAAAACGATCGTTTTAAACTTTTTTTTATAACAAAAATGATTGTTTATATATAATCACCCTTCTTATCTATACATATTACAATTTTAGTATCCATATCTAAAATGTATTGACGTCATTTAACATTTTATAAAAACTTTACACTTTTAATCTTCATCTTCAAAAATTCAGGTTAGAAAAATAATTAAAATTAAAAAGGAAAAAAAGTAATACATAAAATTATATATGCTTCATTAATGGCATGTATGTACAAGTATACAAAACAAACAAGCAAAGCAAAATTACAAAAGAAAAAAAACGAGGGACCACACAAACAAACATATAAAATAGAAACTGAGCAGACAAATTGGTCAGTGTGTCAGTTTGGAAAAGAAATTTATTGAATAAATCTATGCAATTTCTTTTTTATTTTCTGTTTTGTCCTTCCTTCTTCTTCGTTTGCAACCATAGTTGCAGGTTTTTTGTTTTGAACAGTTCACATTTTCTTAACAACGTAAAAGAAATCGAGTGTCGGGTTTTATAGCTAATGAACAAATAAGACATGCGGATAGGGATTGAGGAAAACCTGAACGGAATACTTGACGGCGAGACTAGCAACAGATCTATTCTCCGATGATTCATGGCTATTAATAAAAAAACCAATACAATTTGAGCACTATCGCACCCATATATCAATTCGATTGCACGTCAAATGGGGATATGCCGTCTGTGACACTGACCTTTTTGGTCACGGTGGCTCCGACGAACTCCACGGATACATAAGACATTGATAAAGCAAGAAAACATTGACTGGTGAAATTACAAGAAAACAACTAATTATCCCCAAATCTGGATATCTTTTTGGAGATCCATTTAAGAACCCTAGTTATCCCCAAATCTCAACTTGAATTGGTAAGATTGAAGATTTTAGGTGTTCTTTAATGGCGTTGTTCACTGGTTTGTTGGGTATGAAGACAGTTGCGACGGTGGTGGTTGTGGGGCGAAGGAAATGATTCGACCCAAATTTTTTATGGTGACAGTGGTGGTGGAGCTGGTGGTGGATATGGTAGGTGGGTGTGGAGAAGGGTTTCAAATTTTTTGAAAATGAGATCTGATCTTTGGGGTTATTGAAAGAGATAGATGATGAGTCAGTAAAAGTACATGTGGGTTGGGAGAAACAAAAATAATAGGGACTAAAATACCTTTCCAGCATATATATTGTTACTTTTGTAGGTTAAATTTAGGATCCTTAAATTTAAATAAAAATCATATAATTAATATGAACCCTTGGATGAAGTAGATCAAGGGTAGAGAAGTGGGTTCCAAAGTTTCCTTAACTCATGAAGGGTTCCAATTTACTCTTTCCCTATATATATATATATATATATATTGCGAAAACGTGAAAACACATATTAAAACCTCTAAGAACTTCTTCATACGTTAATATTTTTTTTTTAAATTTGCACCAAAAGTCTGAAAATTATGTTATCTTCATTACTAGAAAAAAAAATTAAAAATTAACGTTTCATTTTTTTTTGTGTGTGATGCACATGTGTATCACACAAAAGAAAACTCATACTTTTAGCATACGTTAATATATATTTTATCTAATTCGCATCATATATTTTATGTTTCTGTTATTTTTTCGTATTTTTCGTACTTTTTTGAATGATGCACATATGCATTACACAAAAAAAAAATAAAAAAAATCATACATGTGGTATACATTAATATTTTTTAAAAGAAATTGCACCCTAAATCTTATAATTGTATTATCTTTAGATCTAAAGAATAAATAATATTTTATAATTTTTTTTAATTCTATGTTGCACATGTACACTATCCGTCTTTTTTATGGCATGGTTCTCGAAAGTTCTTAAAACCAATTGGTTATCAAATAAACCTAACCACTATGTAGCATTATCACTAGTACCATAAATGTTCTAGTGTTTTTTATAATTTTTTTGACATAAGGAGTGTTTTTTCGCATGATAATTCGTATTTGTGCAGTACTAATGATAATGATTCACATGTGCATCACACGAAAAAATACGTAACTGTAAGGGAATAATTTGTGGCTTATGTATTAAATCACTTATTGGCGGATTATTTTGAAGGCCTATGTGATATAATAGGTGAAAATTTGTTGGGTTATGGGTATATTGGGTCATTGGCTCTTTTTAGACATGTTTGGGCTCAATTAGACAGAGTTTAGAGGGAGTTTAGTGGGCCTGAAATGTCAAATACGGAAATTTGAGTTAATTAGGGTTTAGGAGATTCGCTGTTTCCAAGCTAATCCTCTCCTATAAATAGAACCTATTATTGTCTAGAATAGGTTGCTGGTTTTTGTTAGTGGTTGATTTTGGGTGCTCTATTCAAGGTGTAATCGAAATTCTCTCTAAAGAGAATTTCAAATTGTTCAAGGTGTGTGCTAATCGATCATATTCAAGCTTTCTACAAACGGGGTTGTGTTTTCTTCTTGTTTTAATTGTTTCTTTATTATTTTACTCGATCATACTTGAATCATCTATAATCACCGGATTCCGCACGGTGATTTATAGACTTGATATCGCGCGAGGAGAGATTTCGATCCTTACAATTGGTATCAGAGCCAAGAAGTGCAAGTTTCAAGGCTCCCGCGATATCCGATTCAAGTCTTTGGTAACTAATATTTGAGTGTTTGTGGTGTTTTTCAGCGTTAGCACTGTTCAGAAGTCTTTTTGCAGGTTTCAAGTCAAGACAGAAGCTTTCGTGGCACTTTGTTCGAGATTCCGTGACTTTTCGACCCTGATTCAAGGCTTTTCAACCGCCCTTTCTGATCGAAAAGATCATACCGTCGCGCTGCCTCGATCGAGAAGTCCCTTTGAGACTTTTCGATCTGTCCTTACTCAATCGAAAGTCCCTTTTGTGACTTCTCGATCAGCCCATTTCGATCGGAAAGTCCCCCTGTGACTTTTCGATCAGCCCATTTCGATCGGAAAGTCCCCCAGTGACTTTTTCGATCATCTCATTTCGATGGGAAAGCCCCCCTGTGACTTTTCGATCAACCTATCTTTTTGATCGGAAAGTTCCGTCTGAGACTTTTCGATCCGCTCACACCTTTTTGATCGAGAAGTGTGCTTTTCAACTGACCCTTGTTTGATCGAAAAGTACTTTTCGATCCAACCCTTGTCCGACCGAAAACCCACTTTCCGATAAAAAACACACTTTTCGGTCCAAATCTCGTTTGCGACAAAAACACTATTCGCACTGCTTCAGTAAAACGGACGTAACTTGGGCCTCGTTTGGAGTTAGAAGCTCTAATACCAGCCCAAACGACCGTCTCGACGAGCCCCAAAATAACCCTGGCCTAATGGCCAGGGGAGCTCGTTTGGACCTTAAAATTCCACTCCGAAGGCCTCCATTTTTTCAGTTTTAAGTTTTTGACACTATTCTTTGAATAATGATTTTGCCGGTTTTTACCAGATTTGTTCTAGAAGTTCATCCAAAGAAATCCATGGCACACATTCTACCAGGTAATATTGTATCTACAAGTAGTAATGAGGTATACTCACATTCTAAATATCAATCTGTGTTTAATGAATGTAAAGATTGGGAACGTAAGTTCATCAATGAAACCCTAAATCATAAGTCAACTGCTAGAGATCTTAGCGAATATAAAGATAAGAGTAGGACATTCAGAGAAAAACTGGAAGCGGCTATACTAAAAGTCTTCAAAATCAAATTTGTGATAAAACTGCATGTCTTAGAATTGCTAACTCTAAAGTTGAAGAGTTAACCAAAGAGGTAGATGAACTTAAAGCAAAATTAGGAACCTCTCAAAACAAAATTGAATGTAATGACAAGATTGTGTCTGAAATGCTGAAGGCGAGTTCTCTTTTTTACAATACTGATACTAGAATGAGGCATGTTAAAGGGAACACGTGATTAGGGTTTGGTGTTGATGATAACAATGAAAAATCCATGCACTCTGTCCCAATGCCTTTAATGCATGAAATGATTCCTGATCATGAAATTTCTAAGACCACTTTAGAAGTTAAGGCTGAAATTGATAACAAACTTGTTGCTTACCCTATTAAGATTTATGCTTCTGTTTCTAACGCTACTAACAATTCTACTTGTTGTGCAGATAAAGAGAATAAAGAAGCAGGGGTAGTGAATAGCAAGGAGGTTTCAAAGAGTCCAAAAAAGTCTAATTATGATGATTTTTATAAAAAAATTGATTTTGAGAAACTTGAATCTTCTGTTAAGTTTGAGTCAAAAACGTCCGAGTCGGTTTTGTGTGATAAAACTTCGATTGTGGTGTGTTTACTTTTGGTACATGTGATGCTAAAACAGTGAAACCCTTAAGAATTGTTAAGATTTTAAAAAGGGGTAAGGGACCACAGGTTGCTGGTCCCAACCCCAAAAATGATGTTTTGTCTGGTGTGAAACTTTCTGAAAATAAGAATGACAGTCGTGACAAAATGTGCAGAAAGTGCGGGACATTAGACCTCATGATTTTGTCCCGTACCCAGAAATCAATTCTGCATATGACCAGTTTAAGCTGGTTCAGCGGGAGTACATTTTGACCACTAAGCCAAACGGTAAAACCCATTG
This sequence comes from Deinandra increscens subsp. villosa, assembly GCA_039602395.1. Taxonomy (NCBI): domain Eukaryota; kingdom Viridiplantae; phylum Streptophyta; class Magnoliopsida; order Asterales; family Asteraceae; genus Deinandra; species Deinandra increscens. Next base: position 105,314,436 of record JBCNJP010000025.1, read on the forward strand.
GATTCATAAGAACTGTTCAAAACCGTCTTGGATATCCACTGGGTGAAACTACTCACAAACTCCCGCGTATCCAAAGAAACAGTCTTGCCATGTGTGTGGAAACCCTGGACATTTGGCAAGAAATTGCCTTCACAGACCTTATGAGCCCTATTACCCTAGGAATTTTTTGCAGAATCCTGTCCCACAGGGCCGAACCCATGGCGGTTCAAAACAAAAGCCCGCACCTTCAAACCCTAAGGTGCAGAAGTCTGTACCTCAACAACTAAAGGTACAAAAGGTGAATCAAAAGCCCAAGTCACCTCCAAAACCAACAAAAACTGATTTTAAAGCTGCTAAAGTGTGTCACTCTTTCCAAAAATCAGTAAGTTTTCCAAAATCTGCCAGGTTTACAAAATCAGCTGGTTTTTTAAAATCAAATGCAAGGTGAGGAAGAAAGGTGGAATGTGCCAAAGGTGGTAAACCAGTTTTATCAGCCTAAATGGGTGTATAAAAAACACTCTAACCAATTTCAAGATGTCAAAATTAAAAATGAGAGTGTTAAGAAAAGTCCATCCAAAGGTTCCCAAGTAAAGGGGAAAGCGAACCACTATGTCTGGAAAGTTAAGACCAAAGACGTTCTTGAGAAATCCCAAGAATCCCCAAAACCAGAAACACCTAAACCTGGTCCGACCAAAAACAACTAGAAAAAGCCCAAAACCAAGGAAGCCACAACTCCAATCCCTTATTTACAAATGGGCATGTGCTTAAAAGAGATAACTTTCACTGACTCTTCAGGTATACCCAGAACAACAATGGCCTGGGTACTAATGGCTAACTAATCTCTCGCTGTGTGCAGGAACAGTCAAGGAGGACTTTCATTAACCTTGGTTGTTTGTGATAGTGATTGTTCCAGACACATGATAGGAGGCATCTCTTCACGTCATGACATGCAGATTTTATGGGGAGTATGTTCTTCTTGTGAGAGGTAAAAGGTAAAACAGAATCAACATAGAGAGGTAACTTTGTCTGACTTGGATATTTCTTGATCAAATTTCCTGTGATATATCATTGCTTGCAACAAAAAACCCGGTTCTGGAAAATTTTCAAATGATAATCTTTGAAGGTTAGCTTGACCAGTTTTAGTAGATATTTATTGATGTGTCAGTGTGCTCATTGTAAAAAATAAATAATAAAAAAACTACAAAAAATAGTGTTTATAATTTTCAGTCTTAAAAAAAAAGGGAGGGATGTGGTGTTCTTAAAAATCAAAAAACAAGGGGAATAATAGAAAAGATGAAATAGTTGACCCCTCTCAAAAAGTTGTGCTTTTTAATTTTTTATTCTTTGTTTGAGAAGGTAGGAAATGAAATAAACTTCCGTTTTGGAGATGGCTGACACACGTAAGGCATATGTGAAAGACATGATGCATGGTGATATGTTGGTAGGCTCAGCTCTTTAATCTAAAAAGGTATGCGTTACACACTTAAAGATAACGTATGGCGGTTTGTTGGGTAACAACACTTATGTTAATTGCATTTCTATTTGATTGCATGTTCAAGTTCCCGATACACACACTTGTCTTCAAGAGTGTGAAATTGAGCTCAAAAAGTCGGTGCCCCCTTTGTTTTGCTAAGAAAAGACCTAGGGATGTTTCACATGTATGTAAGACTCTCCTCTGCTTTACGTGAGCAATGACCTGGAGTTGTCCATACATACGTGATTACAGATCACCTTAAATAATATATACAATTAAAAAAATAAAATTTTTTTTGTATGTATACACCCAAAAGATGCCAAATAGCATAAGAAAAGAGACACTCAAGTGTCCAAAACACTCAGCCTTTGTCACTTATGAGAGCATTATTAAAAAATGTTTCAAAAATTTAGTTGACTTTGTATATTATACCCAAAACATCTATGTGATCTATTCTTTCTTTTCTCTACCAAGTCTCGAGCTCAGTTTCAAACTTCTGGTTCAGGCTGTGAAAATATGTGATAGGGAATTTATATACCTAGGATTTTTTGAAACCCACTTGTTGTTCATAATTTAATGCACCTAAAAGATAATAAAGTGACAAACAACCTGATTAAGAAAAGGGGTTGAGTTTAAAGTGGATCAATATATTGGCAATCACCTGGACATGTTCGAGTAACAGAAGCTAAAAAGGGTTCCTCAGTCAGATTCATACGGTTTGATCCCATAGAAACCTTCTCGTTTAGTAATTTGGTATGTGTGTTTTTATTTTTATTTTTCTTTTGTGTTATCTTAATTTTTTTATTGTTTAATTTTCAACCATGGCCAGGTTAATTTAAAGGTTTTAATAAGTTTTTATGGGTTTTATGCAAGAAAGTATGACCCCCCCCCCCCCCACTCATAATCTCAGGGGAAGATAATGTGAAGAGTCCTCGGGTTCAATGTTAGGGTTTTTGGTTAAATAATGCTAACCCGATAACCACTCATCATTGTCTGGTTAGTGTATGTTCCATGTTGTGTTTTACAAGTTAAGTCAGAAAAAAGACAACTCATGGACAAGAAAGTCAAGGACCCCGTTGATCAAAGCACTGATGCTGCTACTGTTCGTGTTGAAAAACCAGCCGGAAAAGGACTTACCCAATGTGATGCTTAGGGGAAGTTTGTTGGTTGGTCAAGTAAAGCTTCTAAAGACTCAAAAGACACTGTTCACATGTTAAGGGAAAGCTAAATGCTGACAGTTCAAGATCTACAATCATGGATGTCAAGATAGAGGTTTTCAAAATCCTCTAAAGTTAATGGCAAGTCAAGACAGTTACTGATGATTCAGCAAGGACTCAACAGTTTTCAAGAAGGAGCAAGTATTTGAGAATCCTCCTCTCATTACTTGATCATCATGTGATGTTCAAGCTGATGCTGATTGACATAACATTCCCAAAAGTTGTTCGCTGTTGCCCAATGAAGATTGTCTAATATAAAGAATCTTCATCAACTCATGCTCAAGGCAAGGGGAAGATCGCAAGTGTGAAGATTGAAAGTAGAAAAAATTAATCTCACAGGCCAAGGGGAAGATTGTAAGGGAATAATTTGTGGCTTGTGTATTAAATCACCTATTGGCGGGTTATTTTGAAGGCCTATGTGATAGAATAGGTGAAAATTAGTTTGATTATGTGTATATTGGGTCATTGGCCCTTTTTAGACATGTTTGGGCTCAATTAGACAGAGTTTAGAGGGAGTTTAGTGGGCCTGAAATGTCAAATACGGGAATTTGAGTTAATTAGGGTTTAGGAGACTCTCTTTAATAAATAGAACCTATTATTGTCTAGAATAGGTTGGTGGTTTTGTTAGTGGTTGATTTTGGGTGTGCTTTATTCAAGGTGTAATCGAAATTCTCTTTAAAGAGAATTTCGAATTCTTCAAGGTGTGTGGTAATCGATTATATTCAAGCTTTCTACAAATGGTTTGTGTTTTCATCTTGTTTTAATCGTTTCTTTATTATTTTACTCGATCATATTTGAATCATCTATAATCACCGGATTCCGCACGGTGATTTATAGACCTGATATCGCGTGAGGAGAGATTTCGATCCTTACAGTAACGTTAATTATTTTCTAATATATTTTCCAGAATTAAATATAACATAATTCTAAGACTTTTGGTGTGAATTTTATGAAAAACATTATCGTATGAAAAAGTTATGTAGGTTTTAATATTGGTTTTCACATTTTCGCAATAAACTGTGTTTTTGCAGGACCCTTACCCTATATATATATATTGAAAATTTTATTGTAGACACCCCATACGTATAGTAATGTTAACATCTTTTTTCACCATTAGATCTCTTGATCTAATGGTTGTGATTAATTTATTTTTTTCTTTTTTTTCTTCTTTCATATTATTCAGAAAATTTCACATGTGAACACATGTGAATAAGATCTATTTCACATGTGAAAATGTCTACAATGAACCTCACCCTATATATATATATATATATATATATATATATATATATATATATATATATAGTAAAAATCATGCGAAAACACTTTTTATTGCGAAAACGCGTAACACATATTAAAACCTACATAACTTCTTCATACGTTAATGTTTTTTCATAAAATTTGTACCAAAAGTCTTATAAAGATGTTATCTTTAATTCTGGAAAAAATAGAAAAGAATTAACGTTTCATGTTTTTTCCGTGTGCTGCACATGTGCATCATTATCATTAGTACTGCACAAAGACGAATTATCATGCGAAAAAACACTCCTTATGTTAAAAACTTATAAAAAACAATAAAACATTTATTGTACTAATGATAATGGTACATAGTGCACATGTGCAACATAGAATAAAAAAATTATAAAATGTTATTTTTTTTCTTTAGATCTAAAAATAACACAACTATAAGATTTAGTGTGCAATTTCTTATCAAAAATATTAATGTATACCACACGTATGAGGTTTTTTTGGTGTGATGCACATGAGCATCATTAAAAAAAATACAAAAATACGAAAAAATAACATATATATATGATATATGGTGCGACTTAGAAAAAAATATATTAACTTATGCTAAAAGTATGAGTTTTTTTTTTGCTGCACATGTGCATCACACGAAAAAAAACTGAAACGTTAATTTTTTTAAAAAAAAATTCCAGAATTAAAGATAACATAATTTTAAGATTTTTGGTGCAATTTTTTTTTAAAATATTAACGTATTAAGAAGTTATAGAGGTTTTAATATGTGTTTACGCGTTTTCGCAATATAAATGTGTTTACGCATGATCCTTCCCCTATATATAGGGGAGGGATATAATGAAAACATCTCCGAGTTTGGAAAACCGTGAAAACTAAGCTAAAAAATTCGATTTTTGTTCCGATTTTTTTTATGGTGATTCTCTAAGTTAAAAATACCCCATTTATGCAAAAAAAAAATAAAAATAAAAACGCCTAGTAACATTTTTTTTTAAAAATATTTTATAACCGAGGTTACATATGTAACAGGGTACTGTTACATATGTAACCTCGGTTATAAAATATTTTTACATATGTAACCTCGGTTATAAAATATTTACTCAATTCTTGGTGTAACTTTAGTGTATTTGTTTTTGCTATTTATGTAAGCCTTCTCACCCATTGGTGAGCATTCCAATCAATTCATTAACAGCGTTGCATATTATGCCCACCAAATGATGAGGTCGACAACATTAACCTCCATGTTCTTGGTTGTATGCCCGGTGGTCTTCATGAATTATTAAGTGCCGATGATATTTGTTCCACGACGGAAAATGTTGATGAGTTGTGCATCATTTATCCTCCTAAGTTCCTAAATACTCTCCACTTTTCAGGGATTCCAAAATCATGTTATTCATTTAACGATTGGGGCACCAATTATTCTCCTTCGTAACCTAAACTTGCAAAAGGGGTTATGCAACGGTACTCGGTTGGTGGTTACGCAAATCAGTCAACGGGTCATCGAGGCTGTTATTTTGACGGGTACACATGTTGGAGAGAAAACATTTATTGGACGTATGGATATGACTCCAACAGATACGTGTTGGCCCTTTAATTTTAAAAGGCGACAATTTCCTATATAGTTTTGTTCTGCGATGACCATCAACAAGAGTCAGGGACACACATTTAATTATGTTTCTACATATTTGGTAAAACCCGTATTTAGTCATGGCCAACTTTATGTCGTTGCGTCTCGTGTAACCTCTCGTGCTGGTTTGCGCTTTTATATTGACAACACTGGTAAATGTGCTGATAATCTAACAAAGAATGTTGTCTACAAAGAAGTGCTTTATAACTTGCCATTATTAGGGAGGGATGCAGTTGTATGATATTTGATTCTCATGTTTGTAATTCGTATTTAAATCGTTGTGTTCTTTAATTATGCCTAAAATATTTTGCTTCTCATGTCATATGCGCGCATGTATATATTATGTTTTGAAGTGTTTTGTCCATGCATAAATTATATAACGGTGCAATTGTAATATAGCTTCATGATATGTGTTTATGTGTATGCATTCTTCTACGGGTTAATATAAATTATGTATACATTTTGATATAATGTCGAGATTTATCTTCTATATTTGTTATAATAGTGCCTTTTAAATTTTTGTGTAAGTTGTGTTATATTTTTTTTTTCTAACAATCCAACGTCAAAGGCTAGGTTTTTCTATTGAAGAATGAGTTTTACCCGCTTTCTGCCCTGCGACCTAATATCACTGCCAAGTGGCAAGTAACTGTTTTAATATCGCGTTTGTGGACAACGTATAATCCGATCGAACACTGATCTTGTTTTTTCACTTGATATGATTCTCTCAGATCAACAAGTAAGTTTTATATTTAATAATATTATGAATTGATAGTAAGTGAATATTTGTCGCTTGATTATACATGTTGCTGTTTATTGTAGGGTGGCCGGTTCAATTCATGTTAGGATTCCCTCTAAGATTAGTCATGTATTTGTGAACACGTTGAGAGAAGGACACGTCTATACAATTAGTAGATTTGTTGTTCTTCCGTACGAGACATCTTATCGTCTTCGTCGTTATAACTTTGTGCAGTTTTCCCGTGGCACGTCAGTCATTGCATCATCGATGCGATCTTCGCATTTCCGACGTTATGTGTTTGAGTTGGTCCCGTTTGATAAGCTTAAGCCACTTGCTAAAGATGACACTTATCTAACAGGTTTTTCTTATTTCTTATGATCATGAAGTTAATTGTTTAAGAGATATGAATGTTATTGATCTTCTTATATGTAGATGTCATTGGTATTCTGCGAGTTTGGGGGTCTCTTAACCGTACGTGAAGCTCGGCCCGGTCAATCACGTAATCGAGAGATGCGAGAGATTCTTCTATCTAATGAAAGGTACTTTTGTATTAAAAATTACCATGTCTTAGTCTATTATTTTTTACTCCGTAATGTTTTAACTAAATATTAATTCACATTATTTCATAGTGGGGTGAAGCTCAAAATTCCCTTGTGGGGGAAATTATCTTATGCATTTGATGATGATCATATCCGAAGTTACGAAAATGATAAACTTGTGCTTATTGTAACGGCTTGCAAGGTTTGACTTTTTAGATGTATGTTCGTCATTTTTATAGTTCTATGAACGTTTGCTTTTATGATGAGCCATTACATTTATGCATATTGTTTTAGGTGAACCATGTTTGATGACGACACTTGCTTCTAATCTATACATAAACCTTCCGGTCAACGTCGTTCAGGACTACTCGACTATGTAAGCACCTTTTTACATCAAACTTTATTTTTGTTCTTCTGACATTCTAATTTTCATTTATGTTTGTAAAACGTGCATTTACTTTGTAAACAGTGAGGTGCCGCCAGTTTCTTTTGGGTTTGATGAAGATCACGCTGAAGACTCCCAATTGATTTCCATTCCAGAGCTTTTCCGAGCATTACATCAAGGAGTTGAAGCGGTATTATTACTATTACAAGTCTACTTTCGATACTTTGGCACATGTAACTTTTATACTAAAGTTTAATGTTTAAAAGGGTACAACGTATACCGTTGATGGAACGATAACTGGTATTGACATGACATCTGATTGGAAATACGTCAACTGTGATGCATACAATAAGATGACATCATTCAGAGATGGACACTACTTTTGTTCTGCCTGTAAGAGGAATGTTATCAATCCACGTCAAGCGTAAGTGTGTATAGTGTTATTGCAATATTTAGCTTTATTACTATATTATTAAATCAAACTGATATAGGTATAAATTGGTTTTACGGGTTTTTAATGGAGAGGAATTGGAATGTGTTCTATTCAACTCTACATCCAAACCACTCCTTCGTATTAGTGCTGATGAGTTGCTAATGAGGAGTTTCTCAGAGGTTACTATGCTATATCCTCATTTATATATATATATATATATATATATATATATATATATATATATATATATAGGGAGAGGATCATTTGAGAACCAATTTGATTTGAGAACTAAAAAAAACTAATTTGAGCCACAAGTTTATTTACATGTATCCCCCCTCCCATGAATTGTAGTGGTCCCCCCTGAAATTTGTGGTTGAGATTTAGTTCTCAAAATAAAAAGTTCTCATTTGAACCTAACACTATATATATATATATATATATATATATATATATATATATATATATATTTCTCTGTTTAGACATATGTGTCACTTTTTACACTTATATGTACTCGATTTATCTTTGAATTTGTGTAGGGTGGTGATGATCCGCATTGGATTGCAAATTACTTGGTTGACAATTTAGTTTGTTACAAACTGAAAATTATAATTAAGATCGATGCATATAACCTTGCCCCTAACTATGGTCGTCGGTTCACTGCTTCAAAGTTAATTGATTTTGATGCTCTGGAGACGAGTAATCCAGCTCCAATTCATGATATAGTTCCTTCAACAAGTATTGCTAGGGTGAATGTAGATGACAGTGCGAGACAAGTGTTAGAGCATGATGTTAATAATTCTTATGATGAAGCGAGTGAGATGCTTGCTAGGATACCAACACATGAATTGGATATGGTGGATGAAGCATTATGGGTACTATGTATTCCGTCAAATACACCTACATCAGCAGTTTCTGAGGTATGTGCTCTTATGTTTTATTTAAATTTTCAGTGTTAAAATTTTATATTTTTTAAACGAGCCTATACATGATCTTTTAGGTTCTTCAAACTGATCAAGAGGAGGATTCCGGTACCTCCACAATGGGTTGTACTATAAAAGATGCTGTCATAATATGTCCCAAAGCTGTTGAAAACAATTTGGTTGTTGAAAATACTGATAAGGAGTTGAAAGATAAAGAAGTGGATTTTGGTACCTCCACAGTGTGTGTTACTACAGATGATCATTTCATACAAAGTCCTAAAGCTGTTGGAAAAAATTTGGTTGTTGAAAATACTTGTAAGGAATTTAATGCTAGCACCGCGAAGACCAAGGACCATGATGATGATGTTAAAGAAAGTCCATAACCATTTGAAAATGTGACCAGGGACCATGATGATGCTGTTAAAGAAAGTCCACAACCAGTTGGAATAGTGCATGCCGAATCTGATGGATCAGGTTCCAGGCCAAAGGGGATGAAGAAAACGCCCCAAACGTTACATTCAGTAGTTCATGTTCTGCTTTTTCAAATCCTGCAACCAAAACTTGCGTCTTAACACGAGTGAGTTTTTAGCTATCGGTATGCTTAGTAGTCTTATGGAACTAAGAATAACATTGTCGCGTTGTTTTCGTATGTCTTTATGACATTGTCTCATCGTTTTCTTATGTCTGTTAAATTTTTAATGACATGAACTGAATTTAAACTATGGTGTTTATAAGTTTTCATGAAACTCAAATGAATTATATAGGAACCCACTATAGCAACATTCAAAGACAACTGTAATATGAACAGAATATTCAGCATCATACAGTGCAAACAAGAACCCATAAAAAAAAAACTTGTGTACCTTCAATACGAGAATGGAAATTTCCGAAGCCAACCCAGTAGAGATAGTCATTCACAGGGGTCAAATCGTATACATTAAGATACAACAAAGCATCATCGTTCTCTCCACTCCTATGATATCCCGGCAAATTTATGGGAAATAGCCGCATTGTAAATTGTTATATGTATTCACACAAACATAAGCCCCACTTCGCCCCTCCCAATTCTTTCTCCGGTGAGGTGAAGATTATCAGTGTAAAACCTAAATTTGAACCTTACAAAACCCTAAAAACAAAATCCAATATTTCAAGTGATGGAGAAATTAAAAGGCAAATCAGGATAAGATTCGGTAAAGTAGAGCTGAAAAATCAATAATTGGTTTACAGTCTTACATCTATTTGAGTTGCAGGTTGAACACCAAGTGACGATGGGGTTCTGTGTGTTTGAGAGAGAGGTCCACAAGGATGACAACTTTAGATGGTCTTATTATTTAAATTTGAGTGAATTATTTCTTGCCTTGGAAAAAACAATTATATGCTAAACAAATGGATATTCTCTTATCATTAACATTAATATTAATATTAAATTTTTTTAGAAATATATGTTAGAATACCTCTGTAAGTAACAAAGTGTGCGTATTAGACTTATAGTAATTATGTATAAGTTTCACGACCCTAAAAATCTTAGGCCATACCATTTGCAATCTTGCTTGTCATGCTAAATCAGCAACCCAAAAAGGAAATTAGACCCAAACAGAATATTTTAATTTTTAACATTTATTTGTAACTATGTGAGAGTACTTGACACATAATTTTGTTTTTTTCTTAATGTTTATAAGTTGTTAAATTAGAATTTATAAAATTAACTTCAATAAGTAGGATTTGTTTTGCCAAAAAATCATATTGCGAAACTCGGTCACCGACCGGGTATGAAGCTAGTCATAGTGATCCCACCTGAAATTAATGGTTGAGATTAGGTTCTAATTCTCATAACAAAAGGTTCTCATTTAAACCTAACCTTATATATATATATAGTGTGAAAGTTCAAATACAAAGGGCTTTTTTCGTGAGAAATGTAGGAAGTCATCTCAACCATTGATCTAAGAAATCAATGGTTCAGATTTAGTCCAGATCTAATTCAAAAACAAGAAAAAAAAAATTAAACGTGAAAAGAGCTGGAGGGGTAGAATTGATATAGCTTACAATTCTTGACTTTTTTCAAGTTCCCCCAGTTTTTTTAAACGTCCATAACTTTTTTATACGACATTATTTTTTACAAAAATTTCATCATAATTTCGAGCATTTTTATTCTCTTTAATTCGAGTATAGTATTGATATACTTTTTAAAGAAAAAAACTTTTTTTTTAAGTCCGTCTATGTATTCTCGTATAACTTGTGTGGTTATGAAATATAACTTGCGTGATTATGAAATATAACTTGTGTGATTATTGAATGTAGCTTGCGTGATTATTGAATGTAGTTTGCGTGATTATCAATATAACTTGCGTGATTATCATCAAACACGCGCGAACAAATTTACCCTCACTTTGTACCTTCGCACGAAAACAACCCTTTGTACAATAATTTTTCCCTATATATACTCTTGAAAAATGATCTCTTATTGAAAAATTGACAAAGTTGCTAAGTGTTTTCAAAACGTCAACATCCTTACTATCAGGAGTTTATTACCCAACTAGTCCATTAGTTTTAAACCAATTGTATGTGATATCTAAACAATTAAAGGATTTTTCATATATGGCGTCACATTTTCCCGACATGGTTAAACCAATAAAAAAAATGACCAAGTATTTTTATGAGATGACGACGGTTATTACTTGTGCCGCCACCTTACACCCTTGCATAAATGTGGGTGCGACCTAAACGTTGCATAAATATATGTTACGCTTTGGATGTGTATACCATTGACGAAAACATTGATGTAAATTTAAAAAATAAATTTAATCAAGATCTTACAAACTTATTTGATGTGTATGTTGCTAAGTTTGGTCAAACATCAACCATTCATGAAGCTATGAGGCAACAAAACAACATTCGGATGCGGGTGCTAGTAGTAGCACCGATCAATTTGTGGACTTGTACAACATGTTTTCAAACACTAATGCTAAAAGGCAAAGGGGTAACACTCCGAGTAGCGAACTCGGAAGGTATGTGGGGAACGATTTTCTATCGGGGATTGGGATGGCGGGTTTTAAAAACTTAGATATGTTGGCTTGGTGAAAAGCAAAGAAATATAGTTTTCCCGTGCTTTCCATCATGGCCCGAGATTTACTAACGGCCCAAGCTTCCACGATAGCTTCAGAGTCGGCTTTTTCTGTTAGTTGTAGGGTGATATCGGTGAAAGGACAAGGCTTACTCCGGCTTTGGTTGAGATGTCTATATGTTTGAAGGATTACTTAGATGGTGTGGAAATGATTCAAAACGTTGCTACATTTAAAGGAGTTGAAGGAGAGTTAGAGTACGAAGGCAACTTGTACGAAGAGAAAGTTGCTAGTGGATTGACCCTGGGAATGACTGATGATGAAGCCGGATGGGAATACTACTTGAGGTCCGGTTCATCTGGCTCGGGGGAGTCGAACGAGTGAACGAAACCAATTTGCAACGAAGATTCGAACAATAAAGATAAATTAGTTTGGTGTGTTTTCTATTCAAGTATGCAATAAAAAGTGAAGTTTATTTTTTCGTTTTTTTATAAGCTTTTGTTGATTTTTTAAGAAAAAAAAAAGTACAGTTGGCCATAACCGAAAAAACGATTACTCCAACTACTCCGTCGTAACCGGTTCTCACCCGGTCTCTAACCGGTTTCAGGGGGGGCTACTCCGCAGAACCCGGTTTGTGCACTAACTGGTTTTTCTTTTGCTATTCAGTAACCGGAACCAATTACGAAATTTAACCAGTTTGTGCACATCTACATATAACAAAACATATAAACAATATTAAAGTTAACTAAAGTATGTATGTTTAATATTTTAAGTTTTGAAAATATTTTTACTTATTTTAACTTTTTTGGTAATCTATTAGTTAATTGTTTTAAGAAAAAGTAAAATAAAAAAAATAAAAAGAATAATTAGAATCACACATTTGGTCATTTAAAAAGTGCCGGAGAATTATCATATATAAACAATTAATAGAAATAATTATTTTTTGTTGTGAAAAGAACATGTTAGAAATAACAATGAAATTGGATCGAATGCTAAAGTTTTATTGATAGTAAACTGATACAAGAGAATCAGAATTACAAAAGAAGAAAACTGGAACTATCAATTTGATCTCACACACTCTCACACGAAGAACCCTAATCTGAGCTCCTTATAGACGATCGTTATTCGACCGTTAGTGACGTCACCATAAATCTGTTAAGAAAACAGAAAAAGATACACCACAGCCCTTGAAGTTTAGATTAGTTACCAAATACACCCCGCATCACTTAAAACGTAAAGAAAGATAAGTTCCAGTTGACCCGGTTATCAACGCAAGTTCGATCCACAGTTACAGCATTCTCACCTTTAAATTTCTTATTTAACCAACAACCTCCACCTTGAGATTGCTGGAACATCACAGCCTTAAATCAATCCTACTATGCTCTAGCCAACAATGAGCAACAGCGGACCCTGGTCTTGAATACCCGAAAGTGGCAAGAACACAATCTGATTAACCTAAAGCTGTTGACTTTATTCACAAATATACCCTTTAACCAATACCCATACCTGTAACCAGCTTCTCAAATACTGTACCAGGTAAGGCCTTTGTCAATGCATCTGCTTGGTTTAACTTGGTATCCACATACTTAACAGCAATTTCCCTGCTCTCAATTACATCCCTTATGAAGTGCAGTTTGACATTGATATGCTTAGTCCTTTCATGGTACATTTGATTCTTTGAAAGAGCTAAGGCACCTTGATTATCACAAAGAACTTCTGCTCTACACTTTGTGATTCCCAATTCTTCAGAAAAACCCTTCAACCATATTGCTTCCTTAATAGCTTCTGTCAAAGCAATATATTCACTTTCAGTTGAAGAAAGAGCCACAATTCTCTGAAGAGTTGACTTCCAGCTCACTGTATTATTCAACACCTTGAAAACATATCCAGTCACTGATCTTCCTTTATCCATGTCTTTAGCAAAATCTGCATCAACATACCCTTGAACTTCATTGTCAATCTGATTATCACAACAAAAAACCAGACCATGACTCCTTGTACCATTCAAATACCTGAGAATCCACTTAACTATTTCCCAGTGTTTCTTCCCTGGATTTGACAGATACCTACTAACTATGCTCACAGCATAGGCAATATCAGGTCTTGTACAGACCATGATATACATGAGGCTTCCAACAGCACTTGAATAAGGAATATTATTCATCCTGTCTTTCTCTTCCTGACTATCTGGACAATCAGCTTTAGACACCTTAAAATGATGTGCTATTGGAGTAACAACAGGTTTGGACAGATGCATATTATACACCTTTAAGATCTTCTCTACATATCCTTGTTGTGTCAAGAAAACCTTCCCATTCTTTCTGTCTCTTCTGATTTCCATTCCCAGTATTTTTCTGGCACAACCCAGTTCTTTCATTTCAAATGCTTTCATTAACATTTTCTTTGTAATGTTAATCTGCTCCATACTATCACAAGCAATTAACATATCATCTACATACAGGAGAAGATAAATGTACCTTTGCTTTCTGTATTCACAATAGTACACACATGGATCATATGAGCTTCTTGTAAACTGATTTCTTAGCATATGCTCATCAAATTTCCTGTACCACTGTCTTGGGGACTGTTTAAGCCCATACAGTGATTTTTTCAACAAACAGACTTTATTTTCATGCCCCCTCAGTTCATAACCCTTTGGTTGCTTCATATAAATGTTCTCATCAAGATCACCATGTAAAAAAGCTGTTTTTACATCCATTTGCTCCAGTTCTAGATTGTATTTAGCAACCAAAGATAATATGATCCTTATTGAGGTATGTCTTACCACTGGTGAGTAGATTTCAGTATAATCAATCCCTGCCCTTTGAGTGAATCCTTTGGCAACCAACCTTGCCTTATGCCTTGGCTTTTCCACTCCTGGTATCCCTTCTTTCAACTTATAAAGCCACTTACATTCAACCGGTTTTTGTCCTACTGGTTTATCCACAAGAATCCAGGTTTTATTTTTCTTTAAGGATTCCATTTCATCATCCATGGCCTTAATCCATTCCTGACTTGATTCATGTGTTACAGCTTCATCATAAGTCAAAGGTTCACAAGTATCTGCTTCTTCTGCAATATGAAATACAAACGCAGAAACATCATCTTGCCCATACCTGACAGGTTTATTGATAACCCTCTTTTGCCTATCTCTTGTTAGTTGATAGTTATGAACTGGTTCTTCTTCACTATCACTAACCACTTCTGGTGTGTTTTCACCAGACTGATCACCATCTGTATCTACTTGAGTATCCTGAATATCTTCTTCACCAGTTGCCCTTTTTCTCTTAAACTGCTACACCTCAATCTGAAATTCCTTTTCTGACTTTCTATTTTTACCCTTTTCATCAGATTTACTTCCAAGAGTGTCTTTATACATAGATTGTTCCTGGAATATTACATCTCTACTGATGATGATTTTGGGACTAACATCTTCACATCTCCATAACCTATACCCCTTTACCCCATTGGGATATCCTACCATAATGCACTTATGGGCTCTTGGTTCTAATTTTCCTTGTCTAACATGTGCATAAACAACTGAACCAAATACTCTTAAATCATCATAGTTAGGAACTTTACCTGACCACATTTCAAATGGAGTCTTCATTCCTATGGCAGAAGAAGGTGATAAATTGACCAGATATGCAGCTGTTGACACTGCTTCTCCCCAAAAAACCTTTGGCAGCCCTGAACTAGATAACAGGCATCTCACTTTGTTCAAAAGTGTCCTGTTCATCCTCTCAGCTAAACCATTTTGCTGAGGGGTGCCAGGAATTGTATAATGTCTAGCTATCCCATGAGTCTTACACATGCCTTTAAACTCCTGATTACAGAATTCAAGACCATTATCAAATCTTATTTTCTTAACTCTTTTCCCTGTTTGATTTTCTACTAAGATTCTCCATTCATTGAACTTCATAAAAGCCTCTGACTTGTGCTTTAGGAGTATAACCCATACCTTCCTAGAATAGTCATTTATTATACTAAAAAAATACCTTGAACCACCCAAGGAATTGACCCTTGTAGGACCCCACAAATCAGTATGAATATAGTCAAGAATACCCTTTGACTCATGTTTTCCCTTAGTGAATCTCACCTTATGAGCTTTGCCATATACACAATGTTCACAGAAATCCAGGTCAGTATTTACCAAACCTTTCAACACTCCATGCTTATTGAGTTCAATTAAACCCTGCCCACTTATATGTCCCATCCTTTGATGCCATAAATTTGCAGTATTGATTTGTACATTATGAGCAACACCTTTGTCTTTCATGACCACTTTACCATCAAAAATATAAATGTTATTATTTTTTCTAGTACCTTGTAGAACTACCATTGATCCACTCACCACTTTGGCTTTACCATGCTTTAAATTCACATTGTAACCAGCATCTTCTAGGGTTCCCAGGGATATCAAATTCCTGGATAGTTGAGGAATATACTTCACATTGGATAATTTGAATTCTTGTCCACCATGTTGCTTGAGTATTACCTCCCCAACACCTTTTATCACACGGGACCTATCATCTCCTAAGTGAACTTCTCCAAGATTAACCATCTTCAATTTGCAGAATAGATCTTGACATGGACTCATGTGGTAGGAACACCCTGAGTCCATGATCCATTCCCTTTTAACCTGATCACTGGTTATAGCTATTACCTCAGCACTTTCATAGCCATCTAATGAGCCTTCAGGAGAATTCTGCACATTCTGCACATTATTTCCATAATTCCCCTTATACCCTTGACTGTGATCATGTTTCTTTTTCCTTCTTTCTGGGCAATCCTTCTTCAAATGTTTCTCTGAACCACATACAAAACATTTTCTCTTAAATCTTGTACCAGATTTTGACCTTGATTGACCCTTATTTTTCCCATTTCTTTGTTCAGTTCTACCCCTCACTACAAGCCCATTTCCAGAGTCATCAACCTCATCAGACTTTTTCTTGAGTTCTCTGGACTTCAATGCTGATAACACCTCATCCATTGTCAAGGATTCCCTGCCATACATCATGGTACACTACTACAAAAATGGCCTTTCTTGACGCTTTTTGCGTGTCAAGAAAGGGCCCAGATGACGCGCAAAAAAGCGTCAAGGAAGGCAGGGTCAAGAATCCTCTTGACGCGCAAAATGCGCGTCATCCCATTTATGACGCGCAAACGATGACACGCAAAAAAGCGTCATAAATTTGTGTCATAAATAAGCGTCAAGGAAGCCCCCGTCATAAATCTTCTTATGACACGCTTTTTTGCGCGTCATGGTTTTTAAAAAAAATTAAAAAAAAATATTTGTTTGTAAAATCACTAATTTCCCGATTAATAACAATTAACCTCATAATACAAAATAAAATACACTTGTAGTAAAATTATACATTTCATATATAGAGCAAACATTACAAAGTTAACATTAATTTACAAGTAACATTCAACAATACTTCCCAGCTGTTCATCCCACGTCCCTTCAATTGATGCCAAGTCCAGCAAAAAAGCAGCTTCATCTAACAAAATCTGCACTTATAACAGCAAACAATGGAACCGGCAAAAAAGCAGCTTCATATAACAAACCCATAACAGCAGACAATGGAACCAACAAGGCGCATGTACAACAAAATGGGGAAACAAATTTTTGTAAAAAACGAGAAGAACAGATTCCGGACTTACAGAGATCAGATTCAAGAATATGATGTTGGCCTCTGGTACTCCTTTCTTTAAAAGCAAAGAATTAGCCTCAACAATTGAATATCCTGAACAAATAACTTGCAATTATCAGCACAAACACATTCTGAGAATGGGACTAAGCAACACTGTTTAAAGTATCGCATTTGCTGCATGATCCTTATTAAGTTAACCTGTCTAGATCAATCCAAGGTTATCAATAGCTACGTAAGTTAGTTATAACATTTGTGTTTTCTCCATCCAATTCTCTAACTATTATATTCAATTGCACAATTAATATGTCTTGAAAATTATGGATGAAAATTGCATTTTACACTTTAAAAATGTTACTTACAAACTGAACTCCTGTGTCATTAAGTACACCAACACCAGCAGAAGCAAAATTGGCACCAACAAATAACTTTTCACCTGTAAGAGCTGGACTCAAGTATGGCAATGTTGTCTCTTCGCCAATGGCTTGGCTTGATCATATATTAATCAAAGATTTAGTCCACCGGGTGAATGCAAAGAATTTTGTTTGAATAAGAGTAGTAAAAACCAAACTGTTTTTGCATATATTAATGCATATAATCGAAATAAACACAACAACAAACATAAACACAAGAACAAACATAACCAAATTGTGTCCCGATGTGTCTTTCACACACATAAACTCAAGAACGAACATAAAAAATTATATATACCTGGTCCATTCCACCAGCTGCTGTTACTCCATTCATTGGTCACCTGATTTGCATTAAATTACCAAAATCAGTTTCGTCAAACACTTACCTGGTAGAGCAGGGGCCAGAACACATTAAATTACCAAAATCAGTTGTATACCTAGTCTTGGGAATATAGATAAATTTGAGTTTTAGTATAATGTAATCGGAAAATTCAATAGACAGATTGAATAATCCAACAACAGTAACTATTATAGAGTAACCTTAAGACAATTAAGTTCTGTGCCGACCCGATTATAAATATAAGTACACCTGTAAATTGTAAGATTTTGATATTAATCATAGTGTATTCAACATGACATCATGTATGTTAAAAGGTATACAAAAGCAGGTAATATTTAACGAATAATGCAAGTGATAACTTACACGCTTCTTCAAAAGCACAGGCAATATACGAATCTTATAGCATCTCTCGTTACATTTTCTAGGCACGCGCATATTATATGGAACCAAATTCTTGCCCCCCTTTCGTGGAAGTTCTTTTATGACTTTTACATCTCTTGATAGATGTGATATAAACCAGTTATATCAAGAAAACATACTATCAGGTATACAAGAAAACATGTGTATTTTAAGTTGTGTAGATTATATATAACCAAATAATCAGGACTTACCCCAGTTTGTTGTTGGTTTAAACCCCCACTTGTGGCTATCAGCAAGAATTAATTTGGACACGTGACTGTTTCTACTTCTATGATTCAGAAAACATCCAAATTAAACCCAAAAAAATCATGAAAAAACACAAGAACTCATCTGTTGGACTTGAATTACTTCATACATGACTTACTTGGAAACTTATTGCTAGCATTACTACATCCAAAGTAAAACTTTGACATACTTGTACTCCACAGACTTCGATCACTCACTATCCTTAAGCAACCAAATCATAGACCATTATACGACTCCCTTACCTTTGTGTTATCATCAGATTTTTAAGAATGGTTAAATAAGCTGAAGCATTGGAGTGATCCCTGTCCTAGTCCCTTTTTCTTTTGGTTTTTTGGCAACTTTACTTCTTTCGTCTGTGTTGGTTGCCAATGTATTTTAGGATTAGTTTAGATTCAAGAATGTAATGTATTTAATTGTAGTTTGTGGGATTCGATAGTGTACCTGGACTGTCGGAGGGATGCTTTCTATACTCTTTCCCTGCAGGACTGGAGGGGCTGATGTGTGTTCCTACAGTTGACTGTTGAACCTGATGTGTGTCTAATTTTCAGTCGTGAATGAATTTTATAGAAGCTGCAATGACACAAGTAATACAAATTAAGCAATGTTTACATTTGTTAATACTACAACAAAAGACAATAACTTCATTTTACCAGCAGTCTAACTATAAGATAATAACTCTTTTTTGATGCTAGGAACTAGGAAGCCTAAGCAACAATATCAGACTATGAGTTGTTAAGTTATGAAGAATCGGTAACAACACAGAAGGAATGAAACATAACATATTTAGTAAACCAAACTCAGTTTGTTTGGCATTAGGCTTAAGATTCATTTAACTATTTCCTACTAATGCCACTACTTTGTCTCTACTAATCCTCAACTTGTCCACTTGTTTAGAAACTCCACCTGGTTGTTACTACGAAAATTCAACCACCAAGAAACAATTAAGAATAGTAAAATCGACAAAATCCAACAAGGGAGTTCATATTGGGAGAACCCTTAAAAAAATGAGTTAAGACCAACAAAAAGCAAGTCTGAGAATATAACCTTAACTTTTTTTAAAGATAAACAAATTTGGCTACTTTTCTATACTTGAAGTAGAAAATTACCAAATGGTCTAAAAAATGAAGGACGTTTTTGTTGTTTGTACCTTTGGTCAGGATTGTTATTAATGAAACTCGATATATACTTGTTTGACCACCGAACTGCACTATGATGCCATCAGGCTGTTCAATATCTGTGACGTTAAGCACATCTTCAACAGTGGGGGTTCAAAGTAAAGACGGTCACTTGTACCATATTCAGTGGACACGGTCTCTGGATTTGAATTCATCATAATAGTATCATAGCCTGCTTCCTAATAAAATCAAAACAAACAATATTAAAAGGGCAAATTACAAGTAAAAAGTTTCAAAAATGTTTGCAAATGAAGTAAATTTCTAAGTTGTATAAGAATACAAAAACTCAATATGGTCAAAGTTAACAATTTGTGTACTACCACATCACCATCTTGATGAAAAACCAGCAACCGATCTAGTCACCTTACTTCAAAAAGAAATTTGCAAGTTTTAAGGTTTTTACTCGAACTTTTCAAAAATATTTATGAGTGAAAACAAAGATGGTTACATAAACAAAACCAAAGATCGTTTCTTTTCTATGCCATTTTCTCAAAATGATTGTAGCAATTTAATTTTCCTATCAGTAAGCAGAATCCGGGAGTTAACATTCAAGAGAGCAATAACAAACCCGAAGGGCAAATGGAGCATGTCAGCAGCAATAGTCAAACCCAATCCCTTGACCATTTCTATTGACTTTGTAGCAAATGCTAGTTGTTTATCAATAAAACCTCGTTCTTTAACCTCACTCTTAGACAATCACACCCTTCAATGCCTTTTAAGCTTCGAAGCTTGTTCGGCTTAACTGATAACCACTTCAAATTCACACATGGCTTCTACCCCTGTTTTATCAATCATAGAAAACCAAATTATATGATGTCCAACACCTTGAAATCCAAAGTTACAAAAACTAGTAGGTCAAAATCAATTTGTAGGGTTTCAAAATTAATCATGCATATACTAATTTTAAAAACTCTGGCGAATTTCACAGTACCTGTAGTTGGTTATATCAGGAAAAATCAAAACATCTCCATCTGATAAACATGTACCATCACCGCTCTCGCATATCGTCAACAGATTCTACAAAGGTGAGATCATAAACACGTCAAATTGAGTCTACAAAAGTTTGCCCTAATTCCACCTCAACCAAAAGACCAGAGATGGAACTTGGAGCAGAAATGGAGCTAGCGCCAGCCAGAGATAGAATTAGGGCAAAAAGAAGCTCACCAAATCGACAGTTGAGATGGGATTAGGGCAAAAAAACATACACCAGCTAGCGTCAGCCAGAGAGAGATAGAATTAGGGCGAGAAAACTCACCAAATCGACGATTGAGATGGAATGAGGGCAAAAATACACACACCAGAGATGGAGATAGTGGCGGCTAGAGATGCAGCTAGCGTGGAACGATGAAGGCATGCTCCCGAGGAACGGTTGAGGGAAGAGGGAGCGGCAGGATAATCGAAGAGCGGGAATGGATTTTGTGAGCGGCAAGTTTTTAGGGCAAAAATAGCGGCAGATAGGTTTTTGGGCAAAAATAGCGGCAGATAGGTTTTAGGGCAAAAATATTAGCGGGATTATAAAAATTATAAAACGACAGTTTAAAGATGACGCGCGCCAAATGTGTACTCCGTGTTTTTTTATTTATGACAGAAATTTTATGACGCGCAAAATTGCGCGTCATCTACTCTTAAACTTTTACCATTTATGACATTTTTTTTATGACACTCGTTTTTGCGCGTCATAAATTACTGCGTGTCATTGTTCGCGCGTCAAGGAAGACCCTTTTTCTAGTAGTGGTATCTACAAAATTTTCATAGTTTTGTGGCAGAGCAGACAAGAAAAGTATTGCTTGATCCTCATCATCTATCTTGATCTCAATATTCTCTAAATCAAGAATGATCTTATTAAATTCATCTGTTACCTCACTAACAGTTTTACCAGAAGATACCTGAAATGTATACAACCTTTTCTTCAAGTATAGTCGATTTGATAGGGATTTCGTCATGTATAGGCTTTCTAACTTAGCCCATACTGCTGCTGCCGATTGCTCTTTGGATACTTCTCGCAAAACTCGATCTCCAAGGCTCAAGATGATCGAACTATGAGCCTTATCGAGTACCTCCTGCCAATCACCATCACTCCAAGTATCCGGCTTCTTATCAACCCCTTTCAAAGCTTTTACCGTTCCCTGATACACAAGAAACGCTCGCATCTTCATCCTCCAGAGGCTGAAGTCGTTAGAACCATCAAACTTCTCGATACTGAACTTTGATGTCATTGCTCCACCTTGATCAATCAATGTTGTCGCCTTCTTGATTGGGGTTATCCTCCAATTTCTTCACTATTGAGCCGAACGAGGCTCTGATACCAATTGTTAGAAATAACAATGAAATTGGATCGAATGCTAAAGTTTTATTGATACTAAACTGATACAAGAGAATCGGAATTACAAAAGAAGAAAACCGGAACTATCAATTTGATCTCACACACTCTCACACTAAGAACCCTAATCTGAGCTCCTTATAGACGATCGTTATTCGACCGTTAGTGACGTCACCATAAATCTGTTAAGAAAACAGAAAAAGATACACCACAGCCCTTGAAGTTTAGATTAGTTACCAAATACACCCCGCATCACTTAAAACGTAAAGAAAGATAAGTTCCAGTTGACCCGGTTATCAACGCAAGTTCGATCCACAGTTATAGCATTCTCACCTTTAAATTTCTTATTTAACCAACAGAACATAATCCATAACAAATTTAAAAAAAAAAAAGACATTAAGTGATTCAATTTTAATATGTTACGATGCACAATTCACATAAACATAAAAAGATAAACATAAAGTGCGTAATTTGTAATTTACTCACCAAATTACAAGATAGTAACAAATTTCCTTTTCTAAGATTCCTTTCTTCCATCTCATTCCAGTCCATCTCAATGGAAATTAATAAATAAATGAAGAGAAAAGAAAGTCACCAGCATATTATTGAGGTCCAATATTTAACAAAAGTATTATGTTTAAGTTGAATTGAATGATGTTTGTTTGTTTGTAGACAAAGTATGCTTTTTTGCAGTGACAGAATGTGGAAATGTTCTTAGCTTTCATCCAACTCTGAAGCAATCTCTCTCTCTCTCTCTCTCTCTCTCTCTCTCTCTCTCTCTCTATCATGGAGGGTTTCTTCTGTTATATCTATCTTTAGTTAACCTGGATTTTGGATCACTAATTAATTTCTTCAAGTGGGCGGCAGGATGGGAGCCCAAAGGTAGCTAGCTAGCTAGAGTAAGTAGTTTAATTTCCGTTCGATTATTCATTCAACCAACGTTTTGTTTGTTCCTTCGTTGTTCATCAACGTACATATTTCATATTTGTAGCTAGCTAGTAGACAGTAGATTGATCGATAGACTTGTTTAATTAAGTAACTATTAATTATACTGACAGCTGATTATATATCGATCCATGCATTTGATTTATCTAAAATTAATTATATTTAACATGCATAGGCAGGTGAGGCAGGAAATTTGAAGAATATATATATATATATATATATATATGTATAATTAAAAGATCGATGGCTACAATTGGGGATATCGCTGTTGCAGCAGCCATTAATATTATTAGTGCACTCATTTTCCTTATAGCGTTTGCTATTCTTCGTCTTCAACCTGTGAACGATAGAGTCTACTTTCCAAAGTGGTATATCAAGGGTTTAAGAACAAGCAGCCCTGCTACAGGCGCCGGGGCATTTGTAGTCACCAAGTTTGTCAATCTGGACTATCGATCCTACTTCAAATTTCTTAACTGGGTGCCCGATGCGCTCACCATGCCACAGTCTGAGCTCATTGATCACGCAGGTCTGGATTCGGTTGTGTATTTGAGGATTTACTTGCTAGGGTACGTACATACATACATACATACATACATACGTATAATAATTAATTAATTAATTAATGCATGCATGTTTGCCATATTGCAGGTTAAAAATATTCATTCCCATATTCTTGTTTACGTGGACGATCCTGATACCAGTTAATTGGACAAACAACACTCTGGAGCACTCGAAAGAAACTTACAGTCAAATTGATAAACTTTCTATATCAAACATTCCACACGCATCTCCCAGGCATGTAATTAATTAATTAATTAATTAATTAAATCCATCTCCATCCATCTACCTAGCTAGCTAGCTGTTTATTAATTAATTAATTAATTAATTTAATTACATATTGGTGGTAAATGCATGCTTGTTTATATATATAGGTTTTGGGCACATGTGGCAATGGCATACATTGTTATGATCTGGACATGCTTTATGTTGAAGAAAGAGTACGAGACAGTTGCTAATATGAGATTTTCCTTTCTTCAAGCAGAAAAACTTCGCCCTCATCACTTTACTGTACGTAATAATATTTAATTACGACTTACTCATTAATTGATCATATATCTAAATCTAAGATAATAATGCACGCATGCATTGATTGATTTGATCTTTCGGCCGGCCGGCCACAGGTTCTTGTGAAGAACGTCCCAAAAGATGATGACGAGTCAGTTAGCGAGACTGTTGACCGCTTCTTTCTAGTGAACCATCACGATAACTATCTCACACATCAGGTAGGTATTCATTCGTTCATTAATTAGTACGTCTTCTTATTAATAATTAATTTGATGTTATATATATATGTAAACTGAATTAATGATAATTGATTTTGCAGGTTGTTTGTAATGCAAACAAGCTTGCAAAGCTCGTTAAGACAAAACAAAAGAAGCAAAACTGGCTCGACTACTACCAGATTAAGTACTCAAAGAACCCCTCAAAACGACCTATCATGAAGGTCCCTCCCTCCTTTCTTTAGTTTAAGGGAAATTTCCCATAATATCC
Source organism: Deinandra increscens subsp. villosa (assembly GCA_039602395.1). Taxonomy (NCBI): domain Eukaryota; kingdom Viridiplantae; phylum Streptophyta; class Magnoliopsida; order Asterales; family Asteraceae; genus Deinandra; species Deinandra increscens. Next base: position 105,339,126 of record JBCNJP010000025.1, read on the forward strand.
ATTTTGAAAAAAAAAATCAAGATTTTACCCATTTGAAAAGTCAATTCTTAAAATGTCAATTTTTTATGGTCTAATCCTACCATACTCAATGATTTGGTCGACCGTACATCAGATATCATTTACATATTTTTTTGAACCAATTACAAAATGCCACATAAAAAGTAAAAAAGAAAATCGACTAACTTTACTTTTTCTTTATAATTTTAAGTTAAATAATATTATATTCTTTTAATTAGTTTTGGTTAAATTTTGTTTATCTTTTATAACTTTAAAAATATAATGTTTTATAAAATTTCAATTATGACGTTGCAACGTGCTCATTTTTATCTACATACCGACATATTTTTTTTCAAAACGGAGTCGGGTGGAACGTATGTCAAACGTTTCGATACAAACGTATGTCAAACGTTTAGATAAAAATGAGCACGTCGCAAGTTTATAATCGAAATTTAATAAAACATTATATTTTTAAAGTTATAAAAGATAAACAATATTTAACCAAAACTAATTAAACGAATATAATATTATTTAAAATTTAAAATCTTTGCGTTCGAGTCCTACCATAGACATATATGTCAGAGGTTCGAGTCCTACCATAGATATATATGTCAGATTAATGATCGACCCTAAAATAATTGTATCCGGGTCCTACCGTTGTATCACGTGGCAAGATTCTATAGGATGGTGGACGGTCGATCGAACCTAAAATTTATGGGAGGGGAAGACTACAGATCATGGATATTATATGAGAAAGACTTTTCAAGTAGATAAACTCTTGAAATTATTTTTCAAAATGGACAAAATGAGAATTTTCCCTTAAGTTAATTATATATATGCCTGCCACCTCCTTCATGCATGTTTGTGTGTGTGTGTTAATTTTCTAGCTTAATTTGTTGAAATTAATTATTAATTGAAACAAATACAAAACAACCGAATTTTAATTATGACCAACCTCAGCCATGACTCTTTCTAAATTTATATTAACTAACCCAACACATCCATTAAACCCAAATACAAATTAAATCCCCATTGATTATAACTAAACATAACTTAGAAGGAAAGAATCTTAATCATTTTTCTTCTCTTTCCTTTCCTTGATTATCAACCCCACTAACTTTAACGATCATCCGGTCGAACCTTGAACCAATTAGGATCATTTTCCCACTTAATCCTAATTACTTGGACAGGTTTGTTGATCTATCAAAGCAATGCCGACTCATCCTTTTGAGCCAAATTCACCACTTCTACCTTAATTCGGTTCCAACTTAGGGCACTCGGCCGCACGCATAATGCTGACCATACTCATGAGTAATGATAATCATCCGTTACCATACCCGCTTCCTGTTGAAAATTGTTTCAATCAAAACAATAAAACACGATCTGATTATTTATTATTTACCGAGTTGTTGGTCAAATCAGTTTTGATCCTACGCGATCAAACCGATGTAAGAAAGGTAGAATGAGAGTGTTCCGTTATCGAACGAATTTAATAACAATACTGAAAATTGTAAAACCAACCTGAAAGTCGCTGAATGAATGAGAGATTTGCTGCACGGAATAGCTCCTGTCCTTAAGGATTTTACGGCAATGAAAGCAGACTACAACAGAAAGCTGTGAGCAGAAACAGAACTTCGATAGAGGAAGAAAGAGAGCTGCGAATTTGAGGTGCTGAATCTGGTTCGCAGATAATGGAAACGTGGGATTATCTCTTCCCCAAGTTTCGGCCTTTTGGTTATTCTGTTTTCTCTCCTCATCGACGTGCAAAGTGCACCTCAAACGCGCCTTTCGGCCTTTTGGTTATTCTGTTTTCGCTCCTCAGCGACGTGCAAAGTGCGCCTCAAACGCATCCATTCGCAGAACTCATGTCTTGCCTCGCCTCAGCACGCGTGTGGGCTTAGCCATTTCCTTCAACCCCACAACATTTGGAAGTGGAGATAAGTTCAAGGCTTATAAACCTACTCTAAGTTTCTACCCCCACCAATATGGGATAGATAAAACATGCCAACTTGTAAATTTTAACTTGGGAAAATCACCAAAATAACCAAGTTTGACCAAGAAAATTCTAAAATGACCAACCAAAAGTATACTAACTCAAATGACCCACCCAATAGAATCCAGCCATTTGTCATCTTTCCACCAATCACAATCTGACATGTGTCCTCAATCTGACAAGTAGGCTAAAGGTGGAGCCCACTCTCAGCCAATAAATGTTCGACACGTGGATTAAAACCCAGACTACTAGGCTTGGCACCAGCTTTGTAACCGGGCCTCTACAAAGCTGCCACGTGTCCTAGAAAAAAACTCCCCCCTTACCTCCCCCAACTCCCCCTTACCTCCCCCTGTCAATTCGTAACCCGGGATGAAAAAAGTAATTAAATATCAAGATTTAAGATTAACCCGGGATGAAAAAAGTAATTAAAGAACATTGTTTGCAGTAGTTAAGAGATTCTTTTTCAGATTATAAATCCCTTTCACCACTCTTCTTTGTCCTTAAATGTCACTGTACTCTGTAGGGTTTCATTACCTTTTAATAATCCAGCCTACTCAGTCTTCCACGTGCTCCTGGGGACTCCACCCCTACTTCATCACCATCTTCATTTACGTTACCCTTTGACCTCCACATCTCTCATCCCCCTTCCATTGAAACCAGAGAGAAATGACAGGGGGAGGTAAGGGGGAGTTGGGGGAGGTAAGGGGGGAGTTTTTTTCTAGGACACGTGGCAGCTTTGTAGAGGCCCGGTTACAAAGCTGGTGCCAAGCCTAGTAGTCTGGGTTTTAATCCACGTGTCGAACATTTATTGGCTGAGAGTGGGCTCCACCTTTAGCCTACTTGTCAGATTGAGGACACATGTCAGATTGTGATTGGTGGAAAGATGACAAATGGCTGGATTCTATTGGGTGGGTCATTTGAGTTAGTATACTTTTGGTTGGTCATTTCGGAATTTTCTTGGTCAAACTTGGTTATTTTGGTGATTTTCCCTTTTAACTTCCCATGTTATAATTTCCAACACTTCCTCGTCCTTATCAGCCATGCATATTGGTCGGTCTTGATCGATCAAACTGATCACCGTGCCATGTCTTGAAAGCAAGAACTTAATAATTACCTTGATCTTCCTCTTTAATATATTATATATGATCCTTATGGCTTTTATTCTTTCTCCCTAGCTGTGCTTTCTTTCTCTAAATTAACCATGCATATTGGTCTGATCGCACACATATTCAACTTAATTGTTTCCATATATAAAGGCTCGGTTTCAACACACTGCAGGTCCAATCCTTTAATTTTACGGTTCACGTGATTAGATCACCTAAATTAATTGTGTGCTCGTACATATATATCATAAATTAATTAGATGAATTTCCTTGCAGGTCTTTGTTTGCTTGTCACACAAACCTAATCTCCTAACTTAGTCTTGAATCAAAGAGATTCGATTGTAAAACTAAATCACACAGATACTTGATTACCTTCTTTATTCACAAAATTCTTCCTTTTCGATGTGTTCCACACATGATTAATCACACATCCTAGCTACAAAATAAATCAAACCAATATTCTTTACCCTTATTTTTTCTAATTAAATAATAAAACTAATTAACTAACACGTACGTACAATTGATTTGTTGATGAACCCACATTAATATTAACAGACTGGATTTCTTGGAGTTTGGGGAGCGAAAGTTGATGCCATCGAGTACCATGAGACTGAAATTGAGAAGCTTTCCAACCAGGTAATTAATCAATGATCAATCATGTATTCATGCATGAATTAATAATCCTAGCTAGCTAGATAGCTAATTTCATATTTCATATATATAATATAATTAACAGATAGCAGAAGAGAGAAAAAACGTGATGAATAACCCGAAATCCATGATGCCAGTAGCATTTGTGTCGTTCAAAACTCGTTGGGGGGCTGCTGTTTGCGCTCAGACACAACAAGCTAGAAACCCAACTTTGTGGTTGACCGAGTGGGCCCCGGAGCCACGTGACGTCTACTGGAAAAACCTTGCCATTCCTTACGTATCACTCACTGTCCGCAAGCTTCTTATGGGCGTCGCCTTCTTTTTTCTCACCTTTTTTTACGTCATCCCCATCGCCTTTGTGCAATCACTTGCAAACATTCAAGGCATCCAGAAGGCTGCACCCTTCCTCAACCCTATAATCAATATGTACGTAATTAAGCCTATGATCACTAATTATTTAAATATAATTAATTAATTAATAATTAATAATTAATTTGCATGCTGCATGATGCAGAAAACTGGTCAAGTCATTTATCCAAGGTTTTCTACCCGGGATCGTGTTGAAGATCTTCCTCATGCTGCTACCAAAAATCTTAATGATGATGTCCAAATTTGAAGGGTTTCTGAGTATATCACGACTCGAGAGGAGATGTGCTTCTAGATACTACCTTTTCAAATTCTTTAACGTGTTTCTCGGTAGCATTATCGCCGGGGCTGCATTCGAACAGCTCAGTACGTTTCTAAATCAGCCAGCAAACCAGTACGTATATATATATATATATATATCGATGGATGGATCATTTTAATAATAATAATAATAATATTAATGCATCCGTACGTACTGTTAATTATTAATTTCCAGGATTCCTGAAACGATCGGCATCGCGATACCGATGAAAGCGACGTTCTTCATAACATATATAATGGTTGACGGGTGGAGTGGTACTGCCGGAGAGATTTTGCGATTAAAGCCTTTGGTGATTTACCATTTAAAAAATCTCTTCTTAGTTAAAACCGAAAGGGACAGAGAAAGAGCTATGAATCCGGGAAGCATCGGTTTCAACACGGGAGAACCTCAAATACAATTCTACTTTCTCATCGGCCTTGTTTATGCGGTCGTCACGCCCCTACTAATTCCATTTATCTTGGTTTTCTTCGCGCTGGCATTCATCGTCTATCGTCATCAGGTGATAAACGTATACAACCCGAAATACGAAAGCCGAGCGGCGTTCTGGCCTGATGTCCATGGACGTGTGATCACCGCGTTGGTTATCTCACAGATACTTTTGATGGGCTTGTTGAGTACGAAACACGCTGTCGCGTCGACCCCGGTTCTCCTCGCGCTTCCGATTCTAACAATCGGCTTCCATATCTACTGTAAAGGTCGGTTTGAACCTGCGTTTATCAGATATCCGTTACAGGAAGCGATGAATAAAGACACTCTTGACCGAGTAGTAAGGGAACCGAACCTGAGAGGCTACCTTGAAAATGCATACGTTCATCCCGTTTTTAAGGATGCTGCAGGTGCTTCTTCTGATTATGATGATGATCATCATCATGGGACTTCGGTGAATATTGTTCCCACTAAAAGACAATCCCGTCGAAATGAAGACACACCAGAGCCTAGCAGGAGGAGCAGCGATCAGATGATCATTCCAGAAACTCATAAGCCATGACTAAACGATAGTACGTACGTCAATCATGGCCGGCTAGATATGTAATTTTATTCTTAAACACAATATATAAATAGATCCATATAGAGGAAGTTACATTCTTCATCATTTCAATTGCAATTTCTATGTTTATAAGTATCTTTCCATACAGAGTCGAACCGTTTTTTAAAGTCATTTAGCAAAACGATTAAGGATAAATGCCGTGTGAAACTAATGTTGATAACACAATATAAATTTTGTACTAACAATTGGATCATAGCAACCTGCACAACCTCCTTCTCTCCAAATTGCAGGTTTTACGGGGACTCGGAAATAAAACATGCATTCTCGCTTCATCATCTTCCTCCTCACCCTTCTAACAGTTATGTCAGATATACTTTCTCGGTGTTAAACACACGTTTAAATACCGGGCTTCAACAAACGAATCCTAGGTTCAAAAATAAAATCTAAAAGAAACAATGAAGTTGCCATAGAGACCCATCGCGTGTCGCGAAGATCCCTTAGCACTGCGTCATGACCCTCGAGGCTTCTAGTGAACCAGAATTCGGATTTCGACCAGATTCATCCATCGATGCATTCCAGGTTTCAAATGGATGTTCTTGTTGGATTTTGATATGTCCGACCATCGATTAGTCAACGTAACCATAAAGGCACCCCCCCCCCCCCCTCCTGTTTTTTTGGCCAAAGTGCTAATTTTTATGATTTTTTTAGTTTTTTTTATATATATTGAGAACCAACCCCCCCCCCCCCCCTCCCCCAGATTAGGATCCGTGACTTTTCGCCCTCGAGAATTTTTCGGTGAAGCTTCGCCAATGATTTAAAGGGACGATGTAAAGCCGTGATCGTTTAAAGATATAAACGATAATAAGAATTCTTAAAGTGGTTAACAATTTAATCAGGAAATGTTATTACGTCAAAATACGGTTTTGACGAAAATAATATTAAGACATTATTTCATTATAACGCATGCGAGAGATTTAATTTATGATACTATAATTAAATACGGATAAAGTAAATATTATTAAGACGTTAATAATAATTATCCGGATAAAATGTTTTGGATAATCAGTTGATTAAAACGTGGAGATTGATTTAAATATAAATATATATCAGATATATTGGGTATGTTTCGAACATATAAACTTTAACCGGTAATAACTGTATTAACAGTTAATGTTAAGACGTTTTCTATGAGAAAAAGACAGTAATTTAGGGATCAGCTGTAACTTATATTTCTATAATACATGTGAGATCTTAACCCTAATTACACCAGAACAAGCCTAAAAGTTGAACCCTAAATCTCTCTGCTCTCCTCCCTGTGACACCACCACCAACGTCGTTGGCCACCACCGTCGCCGGCGTCACCGCCACTCTCCACCGGCCACCGCAGCCCGTTGTCGCCACCACGGCCCGTCGTCTTCGTGTTTTGGGCGATCGTTGTCACCGTGCCCGGGTCTACACTCGGTTGCTTGAGTTTTGACTAGTTCGGTTCGTTCAAGTTGTTGAACGGGTGATCAAAGGATTTGTAGCAGATCCGAGGATCACATTCAGGTTGTCTCATCTCGGTATCGTCAATGTCAATCTCTAAACATCCTATGTTTATATTTTTGTATATTTATCTGAATTATTGTATCTAGATCACTGGTGTGGAATACCTAACTCGTCTAGAAAAGTTTTAAAATTAGTCGCTTCTGCAAACGATTATTTATAACAATAATTATCTGCTGATAAGCTAGTAAATATAAAATGTGATTTTATATTAATTCGTCAAAATTTATTTGGACCTAAACGAGTCGCAGATTCCTAACAGTTCTCAGTGGTCATGCATGGTGGCAAGAGCAGCAACATCCAATCAAAACTTGGTCCGCGATGAACGATGTGGCGTGTGACAACTCGATGGCGTACAACGGTGATAGCGAGGAGATCGGGCGGTCAAGCAACGACTTTCGAAACATGTCACACCCCGTCGCAGGGAGGGTGTGGGACCGACTACTCGTATCAGAACATGCAGAAGCAGATATATGATTTATCTCAGCACGGGCCGACCAGTCCTTCAAGGTATGATTGTACATACCAAAGCGTCAATCACCGTTTGGAGGTGTACTTATGTATTCTCTGCGTTCCAGTAAGGCCCCAGATGACCCTAAGACTGGCACAAAACACCATAGACCCGAAGCTTAGGCAACCCCAACTGCTAGTGCTGGCACACCCCATAACTAGCTAAACCATGCCTATTCTTTTGCATAACACCAGTCGTTCCCGCATCGGCTACTTACTTGCAATATGATTAGATTAGTGATTACATGGTGAAAAATGTGATTTTTGTGATCAGTTCTCTCCCAATTGGTTGGACCGTAGGTGCGATGATTTACTTCACGGGCGAATTTTGTATGATACATGTTAAAGATTATGTTTTGATGCATGAATACTGTTTAAGATTCATTTTTTATGATAGATCTAAGGTTTGGAAGGCTAAAGATTGTTGCTTAATGTTGTGGAATCATAAAAGATGGATTTTTTTATATAAATATATGCATGGTTTAGTATAAATATGATGACTTGTTAGTGTTGTGTTTAGATAATCCATAGATCTTGTATGTATTGATGAAAAGTATGACTTTTGATGATAATGATATGATTAAATCATAATCTTGTTTGGATTTCTTCTTTGCATACATCTAAATTAGGGATTATTAAAACAATAAAAAATTATAGATGGTAAATATATACTTGTATGAAATTAAATATGTCATGTAGAATAGTAAAATTGTCAAAGCATGAACAAATATGTGGTGAACTTGTATGTTTTGAATGCTTAGAATGTTATGTGACACTCTTGAATGATGAGTTGTTGCATGAAAAATATATATGTTTAAGACGTCGTGAAAATTAAATAATTGCATTAATTATTATTTATCGTCGCATGATCAAGTGTTGTTTTTGGTTTATGAGTCAAGATAAATACGTAAGCGATCACTTAAATAAATCACCAACAAGTCGTCGAGTCGATTGTGTCACTGTGAGTTGTAGAATTTATTTGTTTATTTATTTATCTATCTCGTTTAGTCGTCAAGATCATCTTCGGGTCCAACCTTCTCATTTTCGTGGTGTCTTTCCTTCATTTGTTTCTCCATACCAGGTGAGTATTCATAGTCTATTTTCTCTTAAGTATCGCTTTGGGTACAACATGTACACCGTATCAATCTCAAGTTTCTCAACTCTTTATTCGAAATCTATATGTGAGCCCTATGATTGTTATGTATCTTTTAGTATGCAAACTTGTGTGGAAAATTGCTATTGTGGAGTTAGATTTCAATTTTAATTTTGTGTGGTGATTGATTTCAAATATTAATGCGTAATCATTAACACTAAAAATGTCGAGGTTACAATGATAGATCTATTGGTTTGACAGCCCACCTGACTTGACCAGTAATTGGCGTCGGGTGATTGGAAGCCTAATTGTCAAGGGTTGGATTACGCCCATTCTTTATGCTTTATTTCAATATTTGTTTATCATATCAAGAATGTTCATATAACACATGGATCGCATGTTTTAACCTATAATAGTGTATCAAACCTATGTTTATTCATCAACTATTCGTAGTTGACCGTTATTTTGTATATGTTGCAGGAATTGCTATTAGATGATGATTACCTTGTTGATGACACCTTGTGATTCATATGGACATAGTGAGACCTAACTAAAAAGAGTTTTGTTATTCATTGTTGTAATTATACTTGATTTAATTATATATCATTTGAATTTATGAAATTGGTTGATTAAGAATAACACAACATTAAATAGTGTTATGTGCACCTAGACAATCATCGTTCCTCGACTCATTCCGCCGTCGGTTGAGATGTGACAACGCGCGGACGGGTCAACCACTAGTGGAATACAAATAGAAAAAATATATTGAAAAATTCGGAATAAAATTCGTAGCTATATCCATAGCAAAAACATTCAAAGTCGGTAACTAAATTAGTAGCAAAAAACAAAAAACAAAAACAAAAAAAAAAAAAAAAACTCATAGCAAAATTCGTAGAATAACCAGAAGCACAAAACAGTAGAAAACTTCCGTAGCCAATCCTTAGCCAACTTCGTCGCAAAAGCTCCATAGAAAAATCCGTAGCTAAAAGTCCATAGCAAAATCCTGTAGCTGAAAATCCGTAGAAAAATATAATCCGTGAGAATCCGTAGTGAACATATCCGTAGCAAATTTGTAGCTAAATTAGCGATGTCCTTTTCATTAGCTCAACCGTCGCAAAAAATATGTTCGGTAACAAACTAAATTCGCAACAAGTCTTATAGCTACAAGCTAAATCCATAGCAAATCCAGAGCAAAATAAGTTTTAGCTACGGATTAGCTACGGATTTTTCCGTAACGAATACCTCTTCTTGTAGTAGTGATACGCATGACACTTCATGTGTATGAAACAGATTAGTATAAATAGTTTGTTCTTTGTGTAATTTTAAGTAAAATTTTGATAAGTTTTGATCAGATTTTTGTATGATAGGAGAGGTCATGTCTGACCTCTTCCGCGCTTCAACGAGATGTATGCTCCTTTGATTGTAATCATTCGACTATAATTGAATCCGATTGAGTTTATATTCATTTTATCAAAACTTTCATCTGTTATTTGAATTTTTTTTTAATCTTATGAAATATTAATTACTAAAAACAATTACAAAAAGTAGGGGGCAGTCGGACAACAAGTTGTGCCACAACCTTCTTTTGAATAGCGAATAGATGGAGAGTAATTGACAATATGCAATTGTTAAATGTTATACATACTAAAGTAAGTAATGATAGGCACAGGCGAAGGTTAGAGTATACCCGCGGGGGGCGACCGCCCCTGCGGTTTTCTCGTCCAGGATACCTATTTTCATGATTTTTATGTAAAAAGATTTATATGTATTATGTATCGCCCGCTCAAAAATTATTTTATATGTATTGAGTATCACCCATCGATAAAAATTTTAAGCCTCGCCCCATCACACAAATTTGTACTTACCACCCACACCTATAGCACTCCAATAATTGCATGCACATCGATCATATCATATCATAGCTGCACCAATAATTGAACAAACACGTACCCACAAACAAACATATATATGTACGTACTAATTAATTAAATTTAGACGTACGTAATAGATAAATGATGTATATATAGTCCTTATAGTTATAATCTCCAGCTAGCGTACGTTTTTTTAACGGCATTGAGCTTGAACTATGCCATCCTGGGTGAACACCTAGTATAACTATGTTATTCATGACACATTGCGAGTACAGATCGAGTGGGTATATAACTCAGACCATCAGTCGAGCTTATTCTAGAAAAAAATCCACCTCTATGAATGGCCAGGCAGTAAAATCTATGTACTCAATGATCGAACTAGTAACCTCTCAATCAACTAGTCTCTCATCATCACCAGTACCATTAAGACAAATCCTAATTGGTTATAGTACGTGTACGTAGTGTAATATATTTTGCAAGCTAGTTAG
>JBCNJP010000025.1:105350552-105406307 GCA_039602395.1 Deinandra increscens subsp. villosa
GTTGAATATTCATTATTATCATTCTAATTTCTAAAAAAAAACCCGTCCCATGTAGTGTATCTTAAACAATCTAGATTTATCGGGTATGTGACACTAATTTAAACGGCCATATGAAATTGTAATTTTGATCCTTTTTGTTTTTATTCGACTTTTTAAAACTTTTTTTTTAATTTATTTTTATATCGTTGCTTTTAAGTGTCTAATTTTATAGTTTCGTGACAGTACTCTTTATTATTTTATTTTTTATATTGTTTTTAATTGTTTTTTATCCGGCTTAAATCTTTTCATTAGCTTTAATTTTACAAAGTTTATCTAAAAATTTTAGTGATATATTCAACTAGACCTCTTATTTTAACGTTGTCACGTAGGTGTTTTGTATTTTTGACTTCTATTACACTTTTTACATGTTTTAGCAATGCTATTATTTCGTATATTTACGTTATCCCCGCAACAACACGCATATAGTATTAACAACTCGGCCATACTTGATTTAAAAATAATTTGATAGATAAATAGTTTTTTTTGCTTTTATATCAATATATATAAACAAATAAATAAATAAGCTTTGGATAATATATTGGATGGAGTTGGAAAGCTAGCTAGCAAGAAAGCACATGCAGTTGTTGTTGGCCATTAGCTAGTTGACAAATCATGTCATACATAGCATATGTACGTACATACGGACGGTTGAGACGTCGATCCATCACACAAAATAAATATGTAGGTATAAACGGACGGTCCTATTCATATTATGTATTTATTTTAGACAGACAATTTGATCGTGCGTAGCCACGCGATTTTGTTACACACGTCAAATCATACCCAACCAATCTACCTATATATCTATACATATAGGGTTAAAAATCATTTGAGTGTTTTTTGTTTTTTAAACTTTTATAAATCATTTTAAGCCATTAATTTTAGAGGGATCGTTCAAATTCATAGAGAGATTTCTTTATATATAAATATTGGCTTAGGATATATAGTTTTTAAAAATTCTTAAAACTAATTGGTTCTCAAATAAACCTAACCTGATATATATATATATATATATGGGATGGATATAATGAAAATCACTTTGAGTTGGAAAAATCGTGGAAACTACCACAAAACGATTTTTTTTCTTCAATTTTTTTTTGTAGTGATTATATGCGTTAATACAAGCACTATGGTGAAAAAAATAAAAAAAAACGCCTAGTAGTTTTTTTTAAAAAAAATTCCAAAATCTGACGTTACGTCATGTTACATATGTAACATTTGCCTGTTACATATGTAAAATGTCTTGTTACATATGTAAAAAAATCTGTAAATAATTTTTTTTAAAAAAATCTCTAGGCGCTTTTTTATTTTTTTTTCACCAAAACCATCAAAAATAAATGTAGAATCTATAAAAAAATTCATCTAAAAAAAATAACAAATTTTGATCGTCTTTTTTGGCCGTTAACTTCTTTTTGCAAAAAAATCGGTTCTTAAATATTTTTTTTTAAAAAATTTACTAGGCGGTTTTTGTTATTTTTTTTCATAAATGGTGTTTTTTTAAGTTAGAGAGTCACCATAAAAAAATTCGGAACAAAAAACGAATTTTTTAGCTTAGTTTTTACGGTTTTTCCAACTCGGAGAGGTAATTTTCATTTTATCCTTCTCCTATATATATATATATATATTTATATATATATATATATATATATATATATAGTGAAAAGTTCATTGTAGACACCTTCATAAGTGTAGACAGATAGACACCTCTTTTCACCATTAGATCTCTTAATCTAATGGTTATGATTAATTTCTATTTTCTTTTATTTTCCTTTTTCTCATTGTTCAGAAAATTTTACATGTGAAAACACATGTGAAATAAAGTAATTTCACATTTGAAATAGGGTGTCTACTTGTCTACACTTATGGAGGTGTCTACAATGAACCTCACCCTATATATATATATATATATATATATATATATGTATATATGATATATAGATATGAATGCCACATGGCATCACCACAACAATCCTTTTTTGCGTTTTCCCCCTCAGAAGTGGTTTGCCATATATTTGATTTTAATTGGTTTGAATAATTGATCAAAGTCATTAACTAATGTTTTTAACAAAGTAATATAACATTAAATGCATTATCTCATATCCTAATATTAAGAACTGTCATATATTAATTGAAATTAGAGTTCATAGGATAACACGAGTGTAATAATGATCCTAACTCTATGCCCTTTCAATAATTCTTAATAAACAGTGTTTGATATTGTTCGGAATCCGATTAATGGTCTATTTACTTTAGGATTGTCATATATTTATCGAATATACATTTTTATAACATGTTAATATTTTGTATTCGATTTTTACACATCAACCGCTTCTCGTGCGTCGCACGGGTATCAAAAGTACTTAGTATTATAACCCAACTCATATATATATATATATATATATATATATATATATATATATATAGGGTTAGGATCCTGCGAAAACACATCTTTTTGTGAAAACTGCGAAAACACATATTAAAACTCACGTAACTTTTTCATACGTTAACGATTTTTCATAAAATTTGCGCCAAAAGTCTTAGAATTACGTTATCTTTAAATCTGGAGCAAAATATTAAAAAAAAACTGAACGTTTTTTTCCCCGTGTGATGCACATGTGCATCATATAATTAAAAAAAGTTATAAAATGCTATTTTTTTCTTTAAATCTAAAGATAACACAACTATAAAATTTAGGGTGCAATTTCTTTTTAAACTATTAATGTATATCACATGTATGAGCATTTTTTTGGTATGATGCACATGTGCATCATTCAATAAAAATGCAAAAAAATGATGAAAATATATGACATATGGTGCGACTAAGAAAAAAAAATATTAATTCATACTAAAAGTATGAGTTTTTTTTTGTGATGCACATGTGCACCACACAATAAAATATTTAAAAAAATAAAAAAAAGCGTTAAATTTTTTAAAACTTTTATAGGATTAAAGATAATATAATTTTAAGACTTTTGGTGCAAATTTTTTTAAAAAAATATTAACGTATGAAAAAGTTATGTAGGTTTTAAGATTTGTTTACGCAGTTCTCACAAAAAAATGTTGTTTTCGCAGGATCCTTCCCCTATATATATATATATATATATATATATATATATATATATATATAAATGGAGATGATTATTTGCGAAGCAAATGGTTTTGAGAACTTTTGAGAAACCATTCTGAGCCACTAGTTATATATAAGAAAATCTCCCCATTAATTTGAGTGGTCCTCCCCCAAAAAATTAGTGGCCGAGAATGGTTCTCAAAAGTTCTCAAAACAAATTAGTTTTCATTTGAACCTATATATATATAGGGAGAGGATCATTTGAGAACCAATTTGGTTTGAGAACTTTTGAGAACTATTCTAAGCCACTAGTTTATATATATGGAAATCCCTCCCATGAATTTGAATGCTTCCCCCCTGAAAATTAGTGGCTCAGAATGGTTCTCAAAATAAAAAGTTCTCATTTGAACCTAACCCTATATATATATATATATATATATATATATATATATATATATATATATATAGGGTTAGGTTCAAATAAGAATTTTTTATTTTGAGAACTTTTGAGAACTAAATCTCAACCACTAATTTCAGGTGGGACCACTATAATTCATTTGGGGGGGGGGGTTTCCATACATATAAACTAGTGGCTTTAAAATGGTTCTCAAAAGTTCTCAAACCCAATTGGTTCTCAAATGATCCTCTCCCTATATATATATATATATAGTAGTATTTGAGAACCATTGATTTGAGACTAAGAACTAATTTGAGCTATAAATTTATTTATATGTATCCCTCCATGAATATAGTGGTCCCCTGAGATGTGAGTCGAAATTTAGTTCTCAGAAGTTCTCAAAATATAAATTTCTCATTTGAACCTAACCTATATATATATATATACATATATATATATATATAGAGAGAGAGACAGAGAGAGATTTATTGTACATGAATCCACCCTCTCGAAACTCTATGAAACGGGGTCAAAAAGTTGTTTTTTTCATTCAAAATTTTTATTGTGATTCTTTAGGTTGTAAACTACTCCTAGTGTCAAAAAATCCAAAAAATGCCTGGGGATTTTTCTTTCAAAATGTTAAAAAACGGTTTTGCTACATATGTAACATTGTATACCTATATCGGCTACATATATATATATATATATATATATATATATATATATATATATATATATATATATGGGTAAGGATCAATGAAAAAACTCATCTTTTTATAAAACTCATCGTACACCATTGATTAGTTAATTTATGGTTGAAAATGAATGTGTCACTTTTGGAAATAATTTGAAATTTATTTAATGCACAAAGGGCATAATAGACATATTATATTTTTATTAATAAATGTTCAAATCAATTTTTTATCTCCCATCATTTTTTTCCTAAACTCCGTCTCTCCTTTAATTTTAAATTTTCAGACCAAATTTTAGAAAAAAATAAAACCTAATCTACAAAAGAAAAAAAAATTGTTGATCATCAGCTCATCACCAGCGTAACGATTGTTACATCGTTGTAACAATAATTTTTTTTTCAAGAAAATAAATGATGGTTACATAGGTGTAACCATTCAGAAAAGTTTGTAAATTGTATTCATGGTTCTATTGTTTTTAGATCTAATTACACGTACGTAACACTTTTATTTCACATTTTTTTAATTGATGTTACATTAATGTAACACCATGTATTTTCTTTCTAGAACGTTATGAAATTGTTTCACGTGATTACACATATGATAGTTATTACATAAATATAAGTAGTTATTACACGTATTTTAATTCACATGTTTTTAATTGATGTTATACGAATGTAACACCATGTATTTTCTTTCTAGAACGTTATGAAATTGTTTCACGTAATTACGCATATGATAGTATTACATAAATGTAAGAAGTAATCTCCTATCAACTTCTTTCTTTCTAGGTAACTTTTCTGAATGGTTACACATATGTAACTATCGTTTATTTCTTGAAAAAATACCTAAAATTATTGTTACAATGATGTAACAATCGTTGTGCTGGTGATGAACTGCTGATCAATAATTTTTTTTCTTTTGTAAATTAGGTTTTTTTTTTAATTTAGACTGGAAATTTAAAATTAAAGTAGAGAGAGGGAGATTTTAGGAAAGAGTATATGAGAGAGAGAAAATTGGTTTAATCAATTTATTAAAAATAGTTTATAAAAATAGATTATGACAAGTTACCATATTGCCCTTTAAATAAAAGAAAAATTAAAAACAAAAGAAATAATGTGATTGGTTGAAAAACATTTACCAGGTTTTCCAATAATTAGAGGATTTTTTAATGATCTTCTTCCTATAAATATATATATATATATATATATATATATATATATATATATATATATATATAGGGTTAAGTTCAATGGAAAACTAAATCTAAGTTGGAAAACTGGAAAACCAAATGAAAACTTATATTAAATGAAGGCTATTTAGGTAATTTTAGTGCTTCTTTTCTTTTCTTTTTTAAATTTCCGTGTCTATCCATCTGATGGCCACCTAACCACCTTTAAAAAAAAAAAAAAAACTTAAAAAAAACGATCTTTTTTTTTGTTCGTCCGACTATGTTGCATATATGCAACATTGTATGTTTTACATTGCATATATGCAACATAGCGTGTTGCATATATGCAATATATGAAACATATTATGTTGCATATATGCAACATATTATGTTGCATATATGAAACGTATGAAACATACAATGTTGCATATATGCAAAATACTATGTTACATATATTCAATGTATGAAACACACTATGTTGCATATATGCAACATAGTCGGACGGACAAGATGGAAAAAAATTGATTTTTCTTTTTTTTTCTTTTTTTTCTTTTGTTTTTTTATAAAGTTATTATGTGGATATATGTGAAATTAAAAAGAATGAAAAAAAAGAATGTCAAATTACCCAAATAGCCTTAATTTAATATAGTTTTCCTTTGGTTTTCCAGTTTTCCAAATAAAAGTAGTTTTCCAAGGAACCTTACCCATATTATATATATATATATATATATATATATAGGGTGAGGTTCATTGTAGACACCCCATAAGTGTAGACAGATAGACACCTTTTTTCACCATTAGATCTCTTGATCTAATGGTTGTGATTAATCCCCCTTTTTTTTCTTTTTTCACACTTTTCAAACGATTTCACATGTGAAAAAAAGCTATTTCACATGCGAAAGTGTCTACAAATTTTTTTTTTCACATGCGAAGTTATTTGAAAAAAAGAAAAAATAATAAAAAAATAAAAAAAGAAAAAGAAAATTTGTTTTTTTCACATGCGAAATTGTATGAAAAGTGTAAAAAAAGAAAAAAAAAGAAATTAATCACAACCATTAGATCAAGAGATCTAATGGTGAAAAAGGGTGTCTACCTGTCTACATTTATGAGGTGTCTACAATGAACTTTTCACTATATATATATATATATATATATATAAGGTTATGTTCAAATAAGAACTTTTTATTTTGAAAACTTTTGAGAACCAAATCTCAACCACTAATTTTAGTTGGGGACCATATATATATATTTATATATATATATCTAGAATTTGTTTTTCTTTTGAGAACTTTTAAAACCATTTTAAGCCACTCATTTCCAGGGGCACTAAAATTCATGGGGGATTTCCTTATATGTAATTAGTGACTCAGAACCCGTCAATATGAACAAGACAACATTATGTGAGTTTCTATTGATCACGAATTCAAACTAAAACACAACTGAATTAAACAATTGAGGACATGAATATTGAGTTGAAACACATAACCGAGTAGGATTGAATAAAAATATTAAGTTTTGAAAGATTTTGAGACTTCCAAACCTTGAACAAAATGGCATGAAGAAAACGATGATGAATTGTGACTACGAGTTCAATCAACTCTCTATCAAATTCGATATAGAAAGTACCAGTTAACTCACTAGTCAAAACCGAACTGGAGAAGACTAGAACTGATTTGGATTGATGAGTTTTGAAAGGTTGTCTAGTAAATATACAGTGACACGATGAAGACTATGAATTGTGATGCCAAATTAGATAGCATCAAAGATTCCAAACTCACAACTGAACCAATTGATATCAAGTTTGAATTGAAAACTTAACTTTCAGAGAGTCCACCATTGAAGAGTATTAGAAGAAGACGATGAACTTTTCTCTCTCCTATCCAGCTTGAACACGTGTCATGATACCATTGCATAAGGGGTGGGACCGATGAATGACACGTCAGTCTGTTGGGTAGACGTGTTAGCCGGATGAGCGATGTGTTCATGTAGTTAGTTGCTAGTTCAAAGAAGATCGATTTTTGCCTGATGGGGTGAGGTGTCAACAAGCTATTGGATAAGTCATTTTGAAGTCAAATTTATTAGGGTCATTTTGATATATTTTTATTGTCAACTTAAGTCATTTTAATGATTTTCACATATAAAAACTAGGCAGACGCTTATACATACTTTAAACTCTTGTTACAAAATAAAAAACCACAAACCCTGCTAGCTTTTCAAAGTTCAATTAATCTTTCATTCTAAGGCTATCCGTAGTGGTCAAGCCCCTTCTTTGGGCATGATCCGCCATGTGGCAGGTGATGTGGCAAGGGGCTTGATCATATTAGTAGTGTAGTGGTAAATATATTTTCAGGCCCCATTAATCATTACCCTCTCCTCACAACTCTCTCCTTCTTCAGCGTGAAAGATTTCAAGCCCCTACCCGATTTTTCAATTTTTGCGCCCCACCGTAGTGGGTGGGGGCGCTAAAGGGGCGCTACCGGGGCGCGAAAGAGGGATTCAAGCCCTTTTCAAGCCCCATTACGGATAGCCTAATAACACAATAACTTGGGTGCCACATGTTATTTTTCTAAGACATCCACCTAAGCTTTGTCCACTTGTTAATACCATACTAAATTACAAATTTTCTTCATTAAAGAATTCAAATTTTCTAAATTTAATATTTCAACTTTATAAATCAAAAATTCAACATTACATTTATTATTTTAATTATAAATAGTTATTAATATTTATTAAGTATATCTTTACATAAATTATTTATCAACTAACTTACCAAATTTACATAAATTATTTAAATTTTCTAATATTAAGAGATGTAACACTCAATTATAAATTTTCTAATAATAATTATTAATATTTATTAACTAAAAATATTATATATTACGGTGGTTGATTTATTCAATTTAAAATGTCAAACACCCTTTTATATTCTGAAAAATAACTTCTATGAGTTCTATTATCATCTTCAACATGTTCTAATTATCCTTTAACAGTCTTTGAAAATTCAAGTAATCCTAAATAATAATAAATTTTATTATTGTAATTCTGAACACCACTTTAAAGTAAACCATGAAGCAATTTATTTACCAACTCTGATATACGAAATACTCTAATTTAATATATTTTATAAACAATGTACTTTTTACTTAACTACTATAAAATAACTATTCGATATGATCTCACAATTATATCATTCATAATTTTTAAATCTCATATCAATTTTTGTTTGTTTATAGTGATATAATATTATGAATATTTATTCAATCCGTGAAGTCCATTGGTTACTAACCTAGTATTTATATACATAATATAATATAGCTAGGTTAGAGCATTCAGGTTCCCTATCCTTATCCTTATAATTTATACTTTTATTATTACTTTTTCTCTCTCTTCCACTCACAACCATAATTAAATAATATTTTTTAAACCTTTATCATTACATTTTCTCTCTCTTTCAATCCTCAAATTTTAGCAAATCACCAAACTTTTTGTCAAATATACAGATTTTGTAAAGTTTTTCTTTCTTCTCTACTCACAACCACTCACAACCAAACCTTAAATTATACAGATTTACACTCACATATTTTTAAGAAACCTAGCATGAATGCTCTTAACGTACCGTAAGACCCGGATGATAAAACTAAGTGGTGATGTAAACCCATAGCGATTGACTGACTACTAGAAGTTTTAAAAGGGTCCACCTAGCTTGGCTACAATTGTCATGTTTTACTTGACCACTCATATCTCAACTTTAATTCCTCCTCTATAAATTGCACCCTTCTCTGTTGCTTCCTTCCACAACTTAACATAGTAATAGTTACAGCAGACTCTCTCTGAAAATTAAGAAAAGAAGAAGAAGAAGAAGACGACTATTAATATATAATGACAGAGACTGCACCAATAATATTCCCAGTTGTGAACATGGAGAAGCTGAATGGCGAAGAAAGAGGTGCAACAATGAAGCTAATCAATGATGCTTGTGAGAACTGGGGATTCTTTGAGGTATGTATTAATTAATGTAACATCCGATGATCCACTACCTACACGTACGTACGTAGTTACTTATTGCTTATAATTAGACCACCCACATCAGGGGTATTTGGAGCTGTACGTGAGGTGGTACGTGGGTACGTATTGTTGTGAGGCATGGTGGTGTACGTGGGTGTACGTGGGGAACTACCCTCACGTACCACCTTTTTTTTTATAATTTTTTCCTCTCACATAATTTGTAGTCTAATAATTTTAATAGGGTGGTATGTAGGAAGTATGTGTATTTTATTGATGTGGGAAAAAAGTGGGTTTTGTGGTATGTGAGAAAAAAGCTGACGTGGCACTGAAAAAGGTGGTATGTTGTGGTATGTAGTACTTATTGATGCGGGTAGTCTTAATTAAGGGTTGATTAACTAAGGGTACGTAGTTACGTACGTGCAGATTGTGAATCATGGGATATCAAGGGAGCTTCTGGACAACGTGGAGAAGATGACAAAAGGCCATTACAGCAGGTGCATGGAGGAGAGGTTCAAGCAAACGGTGGCTTCCAAATTGGAAGCAGGGGATGATGATCAAGTGCTGGACTTGGACTGGGAGAGCACTCTCTATCTCCGCCACCTCCCGCAATCCAACATCTCTCACATCCCCGACCTCCAAGACGACTACCGGGAGGTCATGAAGGACTTCGCCCACCACCTCCAGAACCTCGCCGAGAGCCTCCTTGAGATATTCTGTGAGAACCTGGGCCTGGAGGACAAGGGCTATCTCAAGAAGGCTTTCTATGGCCCCAAGCAGCAGGCAGGGGCTCCCACCTTCGGGACCAAGGTGAGCAACTACCCCCCCTGCCCCAAGCCCGACCTCGTGAAGGGTCTGAGGGCCCACACCGACGCGGGGGGAGTCATCCTGCTCTTCCAGGACGACAAGGTCAGCGGCCTCCAGGTGCTCAATCAGGACGGCAGGTGGGTGGATGTCCCCCCGATGCGGCATTCCATCGTCATCAACCTGGGTGATCAGCTGGAGGTGATCACCAACGGAAGGTACAAGAGTGTGATGCATAGAGTCCTTGCCCAGACAGATGGCACGCGGATGTCCATAGCATCCTTTTACAACCCTGCAAGCGATGCTCTCATCTACCCCGCACCACAGTTATTAATGCTTTCAAAAAACAACACTAGTACCACCACATACCCAAAGTTCGTGTTTGAGGACTACATGAACCTCTATTCGGCACTCAAGTTTCAGGCAAAGGAGCCTCGCTTTGAGGCTATGAAAAACATGTCCATCTCCCCGCTCGCTCGCTCGCTCGCCACCCGCCCAGCTTAATTGATCGATGATTCATTAATTTATTAATTAATGAATGGTGCGTGCATGTGTCGTGTGTACGTGTGTGTGTCTAGCTACTTAAATAAAGTGATGATCGATGGATGTATTATACAAAAAATGAAACAAGACATGTGGTGGCCGGCCGGCCGGGTTGGGAGCTGTATTCAATCATATATATATATAGGTATGCATGTATGTGTGTAGTGTCTTGGCCGGGGACATCTATCTATCTATCTATCTATATATGACAGTGACTACGAATGATTTCTGTTTGTGGAAACATCTAATATAATTATCTTGATGTACCCAGCCACATATCTCTATATATATATGTGTTGGTCTTTTCTGAACTTGATCATCTCCAAGTTTTCTATATATATTTACATTTACAGAAATAAAAAAAAAATTAATTATCAATTTCATGCATCATATATATATTAACCTTCGTTTAAATTGTAGTACTGTACATATATATTATACTTGTACATGCATCATTAATTATTCGGATCGACTCGGCTCAAAATTCACACCCCTACTAAAAACAAACAGAAGCGAAGACCATAGGCCGGTATTGTCTCTCCTAACCTTGATATGAAGATTGATCAATTAATACACCAAATGAAAAAACAACATCACAGTACTCAATCGGCTTTGAAGGTTCTAGAGTTACAAAGTCGGACGGGTCGTTTCTCATTTGTTTTTAGGGGCGTGAATTTTTTACATGATCCGAAAACACAACACGAACCTAACCCAAAATTCGCAGGTGTGGCTTTAGTACACTAGTACAAACTTGTTAAAAAGTTGCGGTTGAAATGAGCAAAAGCTACGGTCCTAGAACCACAACATTTGATAGCGCAACTTTTAATGAGTTGTCGTGCGGTCCTTTTAACTCAAATGTTGCCGTCCTAGAACCGCAGTATTTGCTATTTTGCGAATAAAATAAATAATTTGTATTTAACAAATGTTGCGGTTTAAAGAACCGCAATTTTTCGGCCATTAAAAATATTTTTTTTAATGTCCATAAAATATCAATATTTCTAAAAAAAATTGCATATAAAATACACATACAAATCACCTGTCATTCAACAAAAACATGTATTCTCATACATTGAACGTTTAAAAATTATAATGGAAGCCTAACAAAACATGTATTAATTCTAGTACATCAAACCTTGAGAATCCTCAAACACCGAACAACTTTGACATCCAAATACCCATCATGTCTAAGACCATAACGGCAAGCTCATCGGGCGTGGTAATCTCTTCCGATTTTCATATCTAAAGCAATAAACAAAGTTGGTAAAAATTATGAAAAAAAAAACGGATAAATATCGTGTAACCGGCAGTTACCGCGAAATCCCTCATTTTGATTTAATATTTATTTCTATAAATATTTACCATTTTTAAATATTATTTGGGAATTTTTGTATATTTTATTTAATTATAAATATATATTTTACATTATTTCCAAATAAACATAAAACCGGACACTTTCACTTTGACTTTCCAAAACATTTAACTCTAAGGCTACCATGACGTCAAGACTTGACCTACCTAATTGGAGTGACACTAATTGTTAATCCAATTACTTATTGTATGCTTTATAATTATTTAGGGCTACACTTTCGTTGATCGTGCTAACGATTTCCTGTTACTGAATCATGCGAGTTTTTCACGGCCCCTTTTACCTTTAACTGTTTTCATCTTTGGGGGAGAATTTATACATACTTTTTCCTATGTTAGACAATTAGACCTTGTTATCGTATCTGTTACATGTGCTTTTCCATTGTCCAAACCTGTTATCTCATGTTCATTCATGCTACAACCCAAACCCCACTATTAACTGAATCCGATTAATTATCATTTGCAAACGGTAACGTTTGAATAGATCTATTGGGTTAACGCCTCTGCTCTGATTGGTAGCTTCAATCGTGACTCCGTCTTTATAGTCAAAGGGTACTACAAATTGTTATGTAATATCCATGCGGTATCAACCGGACAAAAGATACCAAGAGTGGGTAAACAGTCAGTTTCGGTATTCAGGGTACATGGTAACATTTTTCCAACTAGTCTTATCTGATATTGTCAATTATTAACATGAACTGTTTTCAAATTATCATTTTCATTCAACTTCTAACTGCTAGCACTTTTGACCTGTGAAATTCACCAACAATTATTTGTTGACCGTTTTCTCGTATGAATTCTCAGGTTGTTTCCTGTCATTGCATCTTAGGACTTTTCATTTGCTTTCTGGAGTATGGTTTAGCCTTTGGAGATTTTCCTGACATAACACCTAACGGTTTCATGTCCTAAAAATCTTTTGAAAACGTATGTGTTATAAACTTAATACTATTTACCTTTCTCATTACAATTATTCCGCTGCATAATGATATTGGAAAAACTCCTATTTGCTCCAACAATTAAGCAATTTTCAAAACGGCTCTAGTTGTTGAACCATCCAGAGTACGTTCGTAACCTTAACTGTGATAACCATTTTCGCATCCCGACACAAATCTTACAGGGTGTGACTTTCACTGAGCCAACCCAAATTTAACAGTTTAAAAATCAATAAGCTGCCCAAAATCAGCCAAAAAGTTATGTAAAACATGAACTTAACACAAAAATAACAAAGGAAAAAATAAAGCACAAAGTTTCAACTGTTAACCAACCCAAAAAACCCCCCCAAAAAGTTTCAGAACCCATATGCTTCCCCAAAAATGCAAAAACACCTATCTGAAACAAAACCTTCAGTTTGTAAGCAACGGCGAGTCAAATCAGAGACAAAGCAACACCAAATCGGCGTCAAAAAAGGAGATACTGGTCAAACCCTAGCCTCCATCAGTCATCGGCACCCAGAACAGGAGCCAACCTCTAAACCCTAGCCGCTACACCGGCGCCACCAAGACGCTGTTAACAACAGTGGCGACAACATAGACTGGCGACGATATAGTACATTTGTTGCATGTAGAGCCACCACCACCACACAACTTGCTCAGATCTAGCAACACCACCACACAACTTGCTCAGATTAGGGTTTTATGTAACTCAGTTTGTAAGCAATCAACCATTAAACACCACCAAAGAAAGTAACCGTTAGTCAAATCGGAGACAAAGCAACACCAAATCGATGACACCCGGAACAGGCGCCAAGTTCTAAACCCTAGACGTGACACCGACGCCACTAAGCCGCTGTTTAGCAACAGCGGCGACGACTTGACCGACGGCGACATAGAAACAGAGAGCCAAAAAAGGAAGAAACAGAGTGCCAACACAACTTAACGGCTGCTTTACCAAACGTCATAAACGACGGCGTCACCAGCCGGTGTAATGACGGAGCAACGTCGTAACACGATCTGCCATCGAATCGACGACATCAAAACGACGTCACCAACCAACACTACAGCCTTCGCAGCCATAGGAACCGACTCTCTTAGAGAGAGAGAGAGAGGTGAGAGACATTAGCGTTCACTTAGAGAGAGAATGAACCGGCTCTCTTAGAGAGAGAGAGAAGTGAGATGTGAAATGGAGTAGAAAGGAAGACAAACAGATATCAATCAAAACTCTATTAAAGACCCATGTCTTTCTTTAATGGTCTTTTACACTAAAAATGTAAATAACAAAACAAAAAAATCATGGCATGTGTCAAATTGTGTTTGGCTTATTTCTTATGAATAGTTAGTATTGTGTGTGACCAACCAATTGCTTTTTGTATAATTTAATAACGGCAGGAATAAAAAATTAAAGAAATTGAATTAAACAGAAGGAATAGAAGAAATAAAAGGGTAAGGTCGCGTGGCGCATGGTCTCTTGTATTCATGTTGGGCTAGGATTATTTTTGTTGGGCCAAAAGAGAACCGAAGGCAGCAACAAAAAGGAGGCATTTGTTGGGCTAGGATCATTTGACCAGAAGAATTTTGGACGGCAGCCTTAGGGTTGCGCCTTGGCTACAGCTGCGCACAGAGAATACTAAACAAACAAGATTGAGATTCCGAGAAGAGAAGAAACAATATTGGAAGTCTTTTATTTATTCTGTCTCTCATAACAATATTGAGTATTTAGTTGATTAATTTTGATGAACGATATCCGTTATGTTCATTATGACTATTGGTTAATTTTATTGTAACCACTTTGGTGAACGGTTTGTGAATCTGCCTGTCTTTAACTTATTGTATGCTAGTTGTTATGGTTTTCTTTACAACTGTAGAGCATCCGTATGCTGAACTCATTAAAATTAACTAGTAAACTGGGTTGGTAGTGGTAGACTGTCATATTTCAGCATTTCCTTGCGGTAGGAATAAAACAGCTCACTTAAGAACTAGGTTATTAGGTTGACTAAACAATAGGGTACTATATATATGTAGTACTAGCATTCAATATGATTTTACCTAGATATGTAGCAGATCAGGATCCAAAAGTAGTTATCCTTGTCACACAAGAATTCGTTTAAATAATTAATTCGTAGCTTAGTTAAAAGTAGTTGGTAATTTAGTTCACAATTAGTTAATCCCCAATTTCAAGCAAAAACAGCAAAAGAGGCAACTTTAGTTAATTAGATTTAATTTAGTTAATCTCCAATTTCAAGCATAATTCAGATTAGTGATAGTAATCTGGATTTTGATAATTAATTGAACTTAGGAAGCTAAAATTCAAAATCACTAATGATCATTAATTCTCCAGATTAACACCCTACTTACCATAGCTATAAATTTAAGTTTAGATATATGTATAACGGTTAGAACATCCATTATCAAAGGGCTTGGCCCAAGGGATAAAACCGTAGTTTGGAGTTGAGAATATGCTGCGCCTTCGAAAACTACAAATCAACGTCCGCCTAAACGACAACTCTAATAATAATAAGAATATAATAAAAGTTCCATTTTAGCCCGTCATTATTTATGAAGTCGTCAACTCTAGTCCTTGTATATATGACCTCCTGCCGTATCTTCTCAAAACCTCCTTCCCTCCCTCCCTCCAGTTGAGTTGGGATGATGGCGGCCTCGTTTCTTTCTTCGACGACGACGACGACGACAGTAGTTTCCCTTTCTTCATCATCATCATCTACCACCAAGTTAGCAACAACTACTAGTACTACTAGTAGTAGTTTGAAGTTTTGCAGATCTTTGCATCACTTCTCTCCTACGACGTCCATCGCTTCCCCTCATTTCCATCCGAGGTAATTTATTTTCCTTCCTTCCTTCGTTTGTTTGCTTGTTGATATTCTTAGGTTAGGTTATAGAAAACAAAGCCCTTAATTAATTTTGAGATTATGCCTCCTCGTCGTTGTTTTGATCACAAATTAGTTAGTTAGTTAGTTAGGGTTGATGATGATTTGCGATCAAGAGACTTCTCAGCGGAGGCTGGCTATTATTTAGTTGAATCTTACTTATAAATAACATCACTTTCTTTTCTTTCTTTCTTTCTTTCTTTCTTTTCGTTTGGGAGCAATGAAATTTGCAATTATTTTCTGAATAGAGTAGTTAGTAGTAATACACTTGATGTTTGTTAACTATGATGATGCTGCTGCTGCAATTGTTGTATCTGGACCGTTTCTGCTCTGCTCTGCTCAACTTATTATATTTCAGGGGCTTCATGTCAATAACTACTACTAGTAGTAATAGTAGTTATCCCTTACCTCTTGCTGAAAGCATCAATTGATCATTGCTAAATTAGTATGGATATACTTATTTTCATTACGATAAGGCTATTCCTGCATCTGTAATGTAAATACACTTCTCGCTATCTGACCACATAAGTGAGCATAGAAATCTTTTCTCTATTGGTTGTTCTGAGATAAGCTTCAAAGTCTTTAATTTGCTGAAAAACTTACAAATAATACCATAGATTCATTATAGTCTTTAATCGTTACTTCAAGACGTATTTAGTTAACTGTTTACTTCTGTTACATTTCAATATGGATCATTTTGTGAGTTACACACTTACACTTTTGTAGGACTCCGTGTAAGGTCAGGGCAACCATTTTGCGAGAAAATGAGAAAGTGATTGTGGAAGAAACATTTCAACCCAACACTTCTCCTGATGATCAGAATGGGAGGTCCAATGAGCTGCCAAATGTTCAACCTCCAAATTCCGTGGAGAAGTGGGTCATAAAGCTTGAACAATCTATAAACATTTTTCTTACGGTATATTTAAGTCTTTTATATGCCCTTTGAATGTCTTCACCAACCAAGTTTGCTTAATTTATTGGATTATTTATCTTCGGATTCAGGAAAAGTGTCCAAACCACACTTGCTCCTGGATGTTTAATTGTTACAAGAAAAATGATATTTCTCTCTTTTCAGGATTCAGTGATCAAAGTACTTGACACATTGTACCAGGACAGGGACTATCCAAGGTTTTTTGTTCTGGAAACAATAGCAAGAGTCCCTTACTTTGGTAAGTGTTCGTTTCAGCTCTTACTGCTTCAACCAGTAAGCCAGGTCCCCTTTTTCTTTTCTTTTTTGGTAAAGGGCAAAGCCCGGCAAACTTTATTTAAAATACAAAACAATAATTAAGGGACATTTCCCCTTAACTGATGTTTAACCCGCAACATACCTAATCTATACCACGAGTCAAAGCCAGGTCCCCTTTTAACCCAAAAGATTTGGCATTTTGCTATGAAAGATGAGAGGAGAGACTTGCAATGTCACAATCATGTGTTTAGGTGTTGTGTTATTCACTTGCTCAGGCCTCCAAAGCAACTTCTTTAACTAATGTTTTGCTTTCTTTTCTTATTAGGGTTATAGTAGTTATTGTAGTGGATCAAGAAGCACATGAACATGTATGTTTAAACTTTTAAGGGAAAGGGATGCTGTAGTAGACACACATATAAATTGTTAGTTAGCTGCATATTCATAATTTATGTGGGCTATGTCGGTCTGTGAATCTATGCTCTCCTGTAAAACTATGGTAGCTAGTTTCGTATAGACAACTGTTATTTTCAGGCATATAATGGTGGTCTTTGGTTTTAATTTTTTTACGCTGCAGCTTTTATATCTGTTCTTCACATGTACGAGAGTTTTGGTTGGTGGAGAAAATCAGAGTATCTGAAAGTCCACTTTGCTGAGAGCTGGAACGAGATGCATCATCTGCTTATTATGGAAGTAATGTTCTTCCTGTTCATATTTGGGTTGTCTTGACGTATTTCTTTTACATATGCGTTCATTGTAAAACCCCTTCCATCTTTGAAACTAAATTTTCAGTCATCAGTTAGTTCACTGATTTCTTTTTCTTCTGGTAACTAATTGCCATAATCAAGTGATAATGTTACTTGTAAAGCAATAAGATACACTGAAATCCTGAATAATAAAAAAATATGTATTATTGCTGTTTTATATGTAACTCATTTATGAATTGAATTATTATATGAAATAATTACCTTATACTGTTTCTAAGGTTAGACGGACACGTAAGTGACGTAACTTCTGTAGTGTACGTCTCAAGCCCATGTGTTTTTTTATATATTCAGATGTGATGTGTGTGCGCATTGTATCATGTTCATTTAGCGACTTTTGGCTAACCTAATGTCATTTGCAATTTCTTGTTGCAGGAATTGGGGGGAAATGCTTGGTGGTTTGACAGGTTCCTTGCTCAACATATTGCAATATTCTATTATTTCATGACAGTGTTTATGTACGCTTTAAGCCCGAGAATGGCATGTGAGTATGAACAGCTAGTTTGCTTGAATGGGTCACTTGAGTCTTTATAGCAGTAGAAAGTTAGTTTCCCGTGATGGACTCCACCAATTTTGTCTGATTTCATGTGTTCTTTGATTTTTCACACAGATCATCTTTCCGAATGTGTGGAGAGCCATGCATTTGAAACCTATGACAAATTTATTAAGGAAAAAGGAGGTATGCCTTCTTATTATTAATAGTAATATGATTAGAATCACAGTGTGACCCTACCTACACCTAGTTCAATAAAACTTTAACTATTAGTTGCATGTTTAAACTCCCATCCCATCAATAGTGTAAAATAGGTCTATCATGCTAGTTGAAGCCAGATACTTAATATGCATCACTCATCTGCTATGCATGCATTATGGTACAGACTTTTATGCCCTATGTGTCCCTTTATGTACTTGATGCCTGTTTCTTAATGCTTATTGTGGTATGTGTGCTACCTGTTTGTTTTTCGAGCTAGGGGTTTCAGTGAGTCATCTCACCCTATTCAGTGAGTGGGAACATCCCCAAAGTGGGATTTTCTTGTACAAGAAGTAATAACATACAACTTATGATGTGCTACCTGTTTGTTTGTTTGTTTGTTTATTGAACAGATGAATTAAAAAAACTTGCTCCATCTAAAATTGCTGTGAAATACTACACAGAAGAAGATTTGTACTTGTTTGGTAAGTCCCTCTTTACTAAGCCACATAAAATGTGTCTTTATCTGATTTATTTATTAATTAACCATGTATGTATATCAACATATCTGTATTTAGATGAATTTCAAACCGCAAGACTTCCCAACACTCGAAGGCCAATAATAGGTAAGTGAAGTCGTAATTGACTTGAATTTAAATTGATACAGAGTATATATTTCTGATATTTGGTTGTGTCCAGAAAATATGTATGATGTGTTTATGAACATTAGAGACGATGAAGCAGAACACTGTAAGACGATGAAAGCATGTCAGACTCATGGTAACCTCCGTTCCCCTCATGCATCTGAAGATGATGATGATTTAGGTTGTATCGTTCCTGGTGGTGAAGGGTGTGAAGGTATTGTCGATTGTATAAAGAAATCTATTACAAATCCACCCATAAATCATAAGTCATGAACACACACACACAAACAAACAAGGAAGGAAGGAAGGAAGGAGGTGTATTTAATTAACATATATAATAATATAATAATAGATACGATACAAGTTGTAATCTTTCTTATCCATCCATACAGGAGAAGCGAATGAAATCTTATTAATTGCCTTGAATTGTTGTAGTATGTTAAATGGTGAAAATACATGTATAACCAATTGTTTTTTATATTTTGTAATAATAATAATATAGAAGTTTTATCTTGCTGATAATTAATAATAATACTATATATACTACTACTTTTAAGACTTTGCATGGATGGGAAAGGAAAGGGAAGGGAAGGGAAGGAAAGAGAAATTCAACATGTTATCCTCCCTAACTCACCAGAAACCAACTTCGGCAGGATCCAGGGCTATGACATAAAAGTTTAGGTTTTCAATTCAAGCCAAGACAAGCCAGGGAGGGAGAGTAAATTGGTCTCAAATGTCTAAAACCAACCGGGCTCTCACTTCCTTTGACTTCTCTTATTCAATCCTAGCTTGCCTGCCTACCTACATTTGACATTTCATTTGATTCAATCAAACCATGCTTTAGTATTCTTATTATTATTGTCTAGGGAGGGAGTACCCATATATGGGGACTCGCTCTTTTAAACAGACATTTTTTAGAAGAGCATTTTGTAAATAACAAGGCTAAGGTTGAAACCCCGCGCGTTGTGACGGGCTTCTTTGTTCTTTTTTGATACGATATCATAAACACTGTAGGTTATAATCTTCGATTTCATATATTAAGCAACAGGTTTTAAGTAGACAAAATAATAATCTAATGAAATAAGTATGATATTTACATCAAATAAAATTTTCAAAACACATAGAATGAACATCTTTATATAGAATATGAAAGGCGTAAGTAGCCCTTCAATGATCTTCTATAGTCTTTTAAGACACCTCTCAAATCACCTTCACGGGCCTGTTAATTTGGCATAAAAAACAATATCATTGAGTTTGCTTAATCTGGTTAGTTAGGGATCAGATCTGAATGAGACTGCGGTAAATGTATTTTTAAACATTTATATAATCAAACAATTGCAACAAACCGGAATCCGGCAGCCATCGTCAAGTAATATACCCCAAACCACTATCGTTGCTTAAGTGTTCACAATCGGAGAGCAAAGAATAATCTTCACTCATATCCGGTTAGAAATAACTAGAGAGCAACGCAAGCAACTCGAACTCAGATCCGAGACAACGAACGGTGGCAAAGAAAACCAAAACCATTGTGTCGTCGCTGCCACAAACGCAGGCAACTGAAAGTTTATTCAGATTTGGAACGGCAAGCTTAGCGCCGGAAAAGAGAGAGACAAAAGCCCTCAGTAGAAAAAGAATAGGTAGAGATTAGAGAAGCATCTCAATAGAGAGAAAAAAAGACGTTTACATCTCACAAACAAAATATAAATTTAATATAGGATAGAGAGGGAGATAACTGAAAAGTAAAGCAAATGGACGCATGTGAGCTATATAAAAAAAACTGCTTGAATCACAATGCACCACCCCACTAACCAATCACTTAAAAGCACTGACCGTTTAAACCAATAGGAAGGCTTGAGCAAAGTGAACAGTGCGTTTGTAAAGACATCACCGTCTATACAAAATGTATTTTTTACATAATAATTCATATACTTTATTTATAGAATAATTAACTTTCATTATTCAAGCCTAGATTTCTAGAGAAATTGTAATTATTTAAACAAGAATAAATAAATGCGTCATAACTTGTAATTTTTAAAATTTAAACTTTTAGCATTGTACTTTATTTTGGTACGAGATATATATACCACTTAACCGCCATTAATTAAAGCCTTCAACTATCCATACAAAATTTTTTTAAATTCACAACCTTCCTATGACCCAATGAAATAAAATATATATATATATATATGAATAAAATAACCCCAATCCCCCCCCCCCCCCCCCCG
This sequence comes from Deinandra increscens subsp. villosa, assembly GCA_039602395.1. NCBI lineage: Eukaryota > Viridiplantae > Streptophyta > Magnoliopsida > Asterales > Asteraceae > Deinandra > Deinandra increscens. Next base: position 105,371,957 of record JBCNJP010000025.1, read on the forward strand.
GAATTTTATGTCCCTATGGCCATTCGTATTTTTTCTTTTTGAGATTTTTTTTGGGCCGTATAGGCCTCTATGGCCCCTATAGAATATGTGAGTTTAGCAAAATGTTTATGAGTATAATAACTCCTTAAAAAACCCTACATTATTTATTTATTAAAGACACCAACATAGAACCCGTGTGTTGTACGGGCTTAATAATTGAAAATTCAATTCATAGTTCATGTTAAAGATTCACATAAAAATATTTAAGTAAGTGTTTCATTGTGAAAAAAATTATCATCCACTATGAGGAGTATAAAGAGATGGAGTCACAAGTGTTTTAAACTCTTTAGTTGATTGCAGTTCTATACCAGAGGAAACACAATTATCTAATTGTTTTTAGACTATTATGGACAAAAAGTAAAAACGTATGTTCTCATGACAAACAAAATATAAAATTCTAAAAAAGATTGTCACAACAAAACAAATCAAGAGTTCACATATTTATTGAAAAATATATGATTTAGTTCACATCTAAATAACATTTCATTTACATATTTGATCAAACATGTTCTCCATGTAATACGGGACATGAAAATGACTTAAACTGGTTAATTACTTAATTGTATGAAAAGAATTAAACTATTATTAGGTATTGTTATAGACAAAATAACAAAAGAGAGAGGTGGAAACAAATCAAACAATACATATATTTGACAAGAAATAGTTCACAAATTAACAAAAAAAAACACACACGCACACATAACAAAATAGGCTTATAAATTCAAAACATTTCAAGAATATATAAACCTTACTCCAACTAACATTAATATTAAAGTTCCATACTATATCATCTTTTTTTTTATATAAAATAATTTTTTTATAGTATATCCATATCATATCTAAATCCAAACAATGATTAAATTACAACAATAAATACGGAATCTATTTTCACATTTGATTGGTAATGAAGTTTTTCTAGTCGAGAAATGATTTGCATAGTTGACTTTTTATAGTCAAACACTCAAACCTATTCAGATGTCGAAGATTTAATAGTTATAAAATCTTCTATATACCTATATTAAACATGAGTTTTTATAGTTCAAATGGCACAAATGTAAGGTGTGCCACCGCCACGTCATCAAAATCCTATGTGTCAATTTTTAGGAGTTTTGAATTACAAAAAATTGAAGTGAAACTAGAAAAGTCGCGGACCTTGGGTAACCCGAATCTCAATCCATTAAAATCTTATAACCCGTGTCTCATTCATCATCTTCACGTCTAGGGTTTCCTCCGGTTCTCTCTCGCCGCACCTCACATCAGAAGTTCTCTCGTTGCACCTCACCTCAGAGCTTCTCTCACCTCACGTTACATTGGAGGAGATTTCTAAGGTCAGTTGCTTAATTGATGTTGCTTTTAATTTCTTTCATGCTTCAAACCATATTCGATTTCAAACATTGACGTGTTTCATTTTCATCTCCATCTGATTTCTGAGTTTTAAGATCGATGGAATTTGATTTCTGGGAATCATAATCAACCGGAGGGCGGAAGTTTGATTGTTGATTTAGGTGTTTGTGTTTACAAAAAGATGATTATGTATATGACTTTGTTTGTTCATTGGTGTATAAGATCCCCTTGTGGGCTGTTAATCGATGAGATTTTTCTCTCTGGTTTTCATATAGATCATAAATATATTTGGATTTTGGACTGTGCTTTTAAGTATTTAGTTATTATATATACATTGCAGGTTCGACAATCTGGTATAAAAATGGAATATGATAATCAGTTCCCACAGCCTTTAAGCTTGATATTTGGCTGATTATTTTTACTGTGAAATGGTTTTAGTTTATTCATTTTTGTAATTAAGAAGGTTTTGATTATTGATGTTATTTGATGATTGGATGAACTAGCTTTAATTTCGTATCACTGTATAAAAACTTACAAGTTGTAAATCCTGACAATAATCACTTTAATGATTGCATTATCTGTGATTTTTTGTTTTTGTAGATACAAAATGATCTCCACTACATTAAAGAAGACATAAATGCGGTAGAGAGACAAAGAGTAGAACTACATAGACCAAGAGAAAAGTACTCAGTAAAATTAAGGAAGCTTTCTGATGATCCTTCTGTAAGATCCTCATGGCCTTCATTGATGGACAAGCGTAACATCAGCAATATACACATTGGCGAAAGTGTTCAAAGCCAATTCTGGCTGGGTGCAGGTTCACAAACTAGGGTTCAAATTCACAAAATACTCAACCAGGATTAACTGTAGCAAGAAAGAGGCGTGTTCACGCGCAGGTCACTGCACCTTTTTAATGGAATATGGGGTTTTATTTATTTGTTTAAGAATGCTAGATGAGTTAAAGGAATGTTGGTCAATTTCATTTTCCAGTTCAATGACTTGCAAGAGTGTTACTTGCAAAAGCCGAGATATTGGGTTAGGCAAGTACAGAAGCAGGAAGAAAGGAATTATAATCCTGTACAAAGAGAATGTTATTATCCAGGACTCGAGGATTTTTCCAGTCTGTGCTTTCTTCCTTTACACGATACAGGTTTATTCTGTCTGCCTGCGTTGTTTTGATTTTCATTATCTTTTACCGTCACAATTTGTATGCTAAAATTTTTGTTTGTTGTGTAGTCGGTTGCGCGCTGTTGCTGAACTTAGGCACGCCGATCTTTTTATTCAGCCAATATTGTATCAAGGTTTGTTGAGTGTAGATTATATTTTTCGGTTCAGAAGTGTGGCTGTTGAGATTTTCCTTTGGTTAACTTTTTTAAAACTGAGATAACTACCTAAGAAGTTGGTGTTTGCTTCAAGACTTTTCTTCTAAGAAAATCGGTGTTACTTGCTTTTTCACTTACTATGTTGTTGGTGATCTAAACATGGATTGCATAAAATTTCTTATTGAATTATCTTTCTTTTCCAGTTATCTAACTGCCTTCTTCATTTGCATCATAGATTTTGACCGAGATGATGAGCTTTTTGCTACTGCTGGTGTTTCACAGCGTATCAAGGGTTTTGAGTTTGCCTCTGTAAGTCTTCAAGTATTTTTCTGAATGACTTTAATTCCTTAGCATCCTGATTGTGGATGGGATACAGTGTAGCTGTTAGCCTTTCAAACTGTTGTTTATTTAGATTTACATCTGTCTTAATATATAGATATGTAGAGATGTGTTTGACTCCCTACGTAGTAAACATGCTAGTTGGTTTCTTAATGCTTTGCATACTACCTACCACTTACTATATAACAGGTAAAAATTTGGTGTACGAATCAACTCATTCCATTGAAATGCTTCCTTTTTAAGTAAATCTGTTAATGGTTTAGCTAACTTGCCATAGTTATTTACAAATCTTCTATAATATCCAGTAAGCCCCAGAAAACCCCTTAATGCCTTAATAGAGGTAGGTTCAGGCCATTCTTGGACAGCTTCCACCTTATTAGGATCAGTGGCTACACCTTTATAGGAAATTATATGGCCCAAATATTCTAATTCTCTTGCAGCAAAAACACACTTACTTTTCTTGGCTACCAGTTTATTAATTCTGAGTAATTCCAATACAATACCCAAATGCTCCAAATGAGTAAGCCAATCAGGACTGTAAATGAGTATATCATCAAAAAATACCAATACAAACTTCCTCAACTGTTCTTTAAAGACATGATTCATCAAACCTTGGAAAGTGGAGGGTGCATTTGTAAGCCCAAAGGGCATAACCAAGAATTCAAAATGCCCATGATGGGTTCTAAAGGTTGTCTTATGAACATCTTCAGAGGCCATTCTAATCTGATAATAGCCTGATTTCAGATCTAGTTTAGAGAAATACTGAGTTCCACACAATTCATCCAATAATTCTTCCACTAATGGTATAGGAAACCTGTCAGGAATTGTTGCTTGATTAAGTTTCCTATAATCAATACACATTCTCCATGTATTGTCTTTCTTTTTTACCAACACTACAGGAGAAGCAAATGAACTATTACTATATCTTATGATGCCCTGCTCCAATAGTTCATTTGTCATTTTTTTTATTACATCTTTTTGCATAGATGGATACCTATATGGTTTCAAGTGAATACCTTCTGTATTGGCTTTCAAGGGTATCCTGTGATCAAAATAATTTCTAGATGGAGGTAAGGTATGCAGATCCTGGAACACATCATCAAAAGCCAATAGTAGAGAATTTAACTGCTGCTCTTGCAGTATTGAACATGGTTGCTTTTGTAGATTAACACCAGCAGCAATTTCCTCACCCTCAATGGCTAAAACCTGAATCATAGACAACTCAGCTCTCTGCTGTTCTACCTTTTTCAACCCCTTCTTTCCCATTACACCTAACTTCTTATGATGTTGACCTCTCTAGACCACCCTTTGACCATTCATCTGAAACTCAATAGTTCTGTCTTGATAATTCAGTAAAATAGATCCCAAAGTGGTAAACCATTGCACCCCCAATACCATATCACACCCTCCCAAAGGCATCACATATACATCTGTAGAAAATGAGATTAACTGCATCTTCCAAGTAAACCCAACCACCATTCGATCACATATCATAGTATTGCCATCAGCCACTTTAACTCTCATAGAAGGCTTTTGAGTCAATAAACAGCCTAACCTTTTTGCAAGTTTTGAGTCCAAGAAGTTATGAGAACTCCCTGTATCCATCAGTATTTGTAACTCAGTCTTACCACTATGGCCAGTCACCCTCATTGCTTGATACATATCACAACCCTCCATGGCATTCACTGATATTTGGGCAATTTCTAGTGTATCCTCAACCCCCTGTCCCAAACCACTTCCTCCTGCATCATCATCTACATACTCAATTTCAATATGGTAAAACTGAGGTTTCCTTCCTTGACACACATGATCCCTCGAATACTTCTCATCACATACATAGCATAATCCTTTGGCCCTCTTCTCATCTAATTCTGCCTGAGTCAATGTTTTCCTTTGAATTATGGGTTTCTTGAATTCCTTAGTAACTGGCTTAACATAAGGAACTGTTGCTTTAGTATTATTGACTGAGTCAACAGAGGTGGTTTATATTTTGGCTTAACACATTGCAGAGTGGCCTCTTGCAATTTAGCCAAGGAACAAGCCTCTTGAATGTCCTTAGGATTGAACATTCTCACTTGCATCTGAATTCCATCATCTAACCCCGCCAAAAAACAACTTAATGCATAAGAATTTGATAATTCTAATCTGCTTAAAATGGCATCAAAGGCATCATGATATTCTTGAACTGTACCTTTTTGTTTTAAATTTTTTAATTCCATCATAGGATCATCATAAAGTTTGCCAAATCGTAACTTCAAGGCTGCCTCCAATTCTGGCCAAGTGATCTCTTGATTGCCTCTTTGCTTTGAATATGATTGGAACCACTGTAATGCTTTTTGTTCAAAGTGAATTGCAGCCAATTTCACTTTAGTAGCATCATTCACTTTGTCTAACCGAAAAAACTGTTCCACCTTGAACAACCAATCGTTTAAATCTTCACCTCTAAACTTAGGAAATTCAATTTTTGTTAATCTCGCCGCAAAATTGAATCCCTCACCTTCGCTGCCATTGTTGCCTCCTCTTGCAGTTACCAATTGATTCATTTGCAGTGACATAGTGGCCATCATCTGTTGCATTGTCTCCAGCGCTTTCGAATTAGCATCCACCTTATCACTCAAGAGTGAATCGCCCTCGGAGTTGCTCGTATCACCATCGGAATGGTTCATCTGCCTTCGCGTCATACTGATTTACCGGAATTTGATCGGAATTGCGGAAAAAGGTAAGATTCGAGGATCTCGGGCTCTGATACCAATGACACAAATTGGAATCTAGCTCACGATCACTAGGATGGATGAGCTAAACTGATCAATCAATCGAAGATCTTGGTAAGGAAGAAAAGATCTTGGAACTGATAATCGAGAATGAAGAAACATAATTGAGAGGGAAAAGTAGTTGTTATTCAATTCGACAACTAACTCAATTGTTACAACCTCCCACTTATACAACTCAAGAATTACAATTTGACACTAAGGTCCCTCAACTATTTCTAATGAACACATTCAACTCAAACTATTACAACTCACTCATTAATACGTATCACAAGTGTTATTAATATTGACATTAGAGCAAATATTTGTTTAGTGAAGTATAATCCTGGATCTAGCTATCATGTTGTAGTAAGTTCCCTGTTATCACTTGTTAATTGGGGTTTACGTTTGAGAATATATATATCTGTATATTAGCACTTCACTTCACTTTGCAGGTGGGTTCTGCAGATCGTCACATTCGTTATTATGACCTGAGAAATATAATCCAACCATTGCATATGTTTAGTGGACACCGGAAAGTTGTTTCCTATGTCAAATTCATGTCCAACACTGAGCTTGCTTCTGCATCTACTCACAGCACATTACGCCTGTGGGATGTTAAGGAAAATATGCCTGTAGGGTCACCACTTTTGCTCGCTCACATCCAGTTGAATTGTTAACCGTCTCCTCCTTCTATCAGACAAATGATAGAAGATTATATTTCCCTGTTTTGCAGCTGCGCACATTTAGAGGACACACCAATAAGAAGAATTTTGTGGGTCTAAGTGTGAATAACGAATACATAGCCTGTGGCAGTGAGACTAACGAAGTTTTCATCTATCATAAGGTCTATCAATAGCTTACATTCATTCATTATGAGAGAAGAACCGATTCAAGATTGTTTCTTTGCTTAGTTTTTGTTTTGATGATCAATCAACTTGTAGGATATCTCAAGAGCTGCAGCATGGCATAGATTCAGCTCTGAGATAAATGAAGGGGAAGAGGAATTAGCGCGGTCATACTTCATTAGTGTTGTCTGTTGGAAAAGTGATAGCCCAACCATGTTAACAGCCAACAGTGAAGGGACAATCAAAGTTTTGCTCCTGCTGCATAAATGAAACATAATATTACCTAAAAGTTGGAAAGTTTCTATAAATTAGAGGAGGAAACTTTGAAATGGTAAATGACCTCTTCAACTGTTGAGGGCCCGTATGTATCAATTGATAATGAATCGTGAATGGAATAGTGCGGCGGGGGTGATGATGGCAAAGTTGTGATTACACAGACATTCCTAATTACTAATTAGTAACGATTGAGAATGGAATAGTGCGGCGGGGGTTGTATGGACAACTGATGTGAAGTTTATAGGCTAAATGGGTTTCATCATCCATTAGTCTAGTCTTTTGATTTGAGTTCTTCTGTTTAGTATGTAGCAATGATATCAGAGCTAACTAAGAGTTGTGGCCTGGAGTGAGTTAGCCATGACCAATGTGGATGTGACCAACGGGGACATTGGCCCTTAAGGAGGGTTGATTGTTAGAGATTGAAACCATTGCAAGGTATGTTGTTTGGGCAATCGACGTGGGGTTTATAGGTTAAATGAGTTTTCTCACCCAAAGGGCCGGTAACAATCGAACCTCCTTAAGACGTTGGCCTCCAAAAGACTAGTTGAAGACTGAAACAAAGAGGACGTTAGGGAGGGTCGATTGTTGCCGATTGCAACCATTACAAGGTATGGACAAGTGGCGTGGGATTTATAAACCTATCAGACTAGTCTTTTGGGTTAAGTTTTGACCTATAACAAACCATGTAACAAACCAACCTATATGTATGTGAAGAAGAAAAAATTGAAGATCATGTTTTAATTCTCTCTAAGAAAAGATAAAAGTTATGAGAGAAACAACATCAAACCAAACCTCACCTTGGCTTTTTAAGTCCGCCGTCAAATCCCAGGGCTCAACTCTGGACAGGCGGTGGAAACTACCAAGCTGGAGTACGGTAGGGGCAAAGGGAATTTCTGGTGGAGCTGTGAAATGTGTAGAGATCGGAAAGAACACCAACGGCGAAAACACTCTACTGGACCGACACTGACACTGAGAGATAAAAGCTATCCATCAAATATTAATTGATTCATCGATTCAAGTCATATATTTTCTTTGGATGGAAAATAAAAGGGAATTTGAGAAAGTAGAAGAAATAGCATTCAGATTATTTGAAGTTTTGAACAAGTAAGATTTTATAATTATAATTACAATTATGATTTGAGTAAATTATATTTTTTTGTCCTTTTGGTTTATCCAAAATTTCAATTTTTATCTTTGAACTAAGAAAATAATAAAAATCATCATTTATCCTAAATTTTGGTTTTCGTCTTTAAACTAAAAATCATAATGAAAATCATCATTTATGTTCATAGTTTGTAATATTTTACGTCCAATAGCCAAGTGGACGTTACTCTTTTCTGTTAAAAATTAAAAAAGACTAAAATACCCGTATTTATATAATAACAAAACCAAGAGTAAACTATCATTTCGTACCTATGGTTTCATCAAATATGTCATTTTCATCCAATAGTTTCGAATCCCATCAGATACATTGTGGTTTCAGTGTCTTGTGGTTTTCATCCAGGGATTTAACGTATCCAATTTAGTCGTTTGATAGGCATTTAAGTTGGGGGCATTTACATCTTTTTAGGTTCAAATTATTTTTTAATCTATTCATCCTCGCTTCCCTTTTATAAACCCTAAACGAATCTCAACTTGTTCAGACCATCATCATTGTCTTCTACCTTTAAAGAACAGCAATGGTGCTCTGCCATTGTGGCTCGATCACAAAGCTCAATCTGGACATCATGGACATATTTAATAGACGGTTTTATTCCTGCAACAGATGGTAAGGACATTTTTAAAAAAAAAAATTTAACGGAAAACACTCGGTTACTCGGGGGTCTCATCCTGGCAAACGATGCTACCCACGACACGCTGCGACCACAGGCCGTGCGAGTAACCATGACCCTCTATGTCGCACATCCATCCCAGAGGAAACCCACCGCCTTAAAGCCAGTGTGGTAAAACCTCTGACCCACCATTAATTTAATTCATCATTCATTTTTTGTGTCTGGTGGGATTTGAACCCTTGACCTCCACATTGGAAGACAAAGGTATATCCACTCCACCAAATGATGGGGGATGTATGGACATATTTAATAGACGGTTTTATTCCTGCAACAAATGATAAGGTATCTTCCCTCCATTTTCTGGTTTTTTTACCTAATTCTTGAATATAATTCCTAGATTTTTGAAATCTCTCAACAAGCATGAAGAAAGTGGGAAAATTTGACAAATGAGACAAGAAACTGAAGTTACTTTTTGCTTTAGGTTTTAGTTGGATCTTTTTTGATATGTTATTTTTGTAATTGATAAAAAATCAAATAGGCATTGTTCAGTTGTTTCAAAATTAGGTGTTTTCAATGATGTTATTTATTTTGCTTTCATGTATTCTGAATCATGAGATTGAAATGAAAATGTTTGAAAATTAGCAATTCCACACTTACAAATACAGTTGAATAAATGGATACCATTTTGTTTGTCACATGCCATACAAATTGTGACAAACTACATACATATCAGTGAATTCAAAGAAACCATAAGGAGCAATTTTAAACTGCATGTCCACTTAATTTAAAGAAACTATATACTGTTTTAGACTTTTAGTACATAACGAGACTTTGAAAATGTCCATTAACATGCCATGTCCCAAAAGTGTCACAAAACAAATATAACCAAGAACATACCAACATGACCAAAACATCAAACAAACTGGAACTGTTTTACTCCAACCTAAATAACTAGACTTTCAAATAAACATGACCAAAACACAAACAAACCTCTAAATTTAAACAACAGACCTCTAAACTGCACTAGATTGTGAAGGTTTCTTTGGTGGGGATTGTGAAGCTTTCTTTGGCCAACCCCATTGACCCTTGCATGATCTCTTGTAGTGTTCTTTCTAGTCGCACTTACCACATATAAACGTGTTATCTTTTCTAGCCATCCTTCCACTAACTGCAATTGAATCACTTATCTTCACAACGAACCTTTTTCTCTTATTCTTCGGTCTCCCAACCTAAATGTGATGTCTGGGGGCAATTAATATGGTTGGGCATTCAAATGGTGTCCATAGATCTATAACCATTGATGGGGTCTATGGTATTGACATACACCTTTCTTCAATGTCTAGTAATTACGCCTCGTCAACCCATCTCTCTCTCTCTCTCGCTCTCCGTCTCTCTCTCTCTCCCCCCCCCCCCTCTCTCCCTCTCTCCCCTCTCTCTCCCTCTCTCCCCCCTCCCCCCTCTCTCCCTCTCTCTCTCTGTGCGACCACTACAAGAACACCAGAGGGGAACACAAGGGAGGTGTGGTGTCACGCTTGTGACTCTATCTCCCTCCCTCTCCCCCCCCCCCCCTCTCTCTCTCTCTCTCTCGTGCTCGCTCTCTGATATTTGCATCAAGTCCAAGCATAGCCATATTCTTTACATCATCTACACCTCGGTTGAACACATGATCAGAACCTACATTTACATTCTCGACACCTTGTTTGACATCAGTTGGAATTGGGTTATTCAATTCACTCAAGTGATAGAATTTTTTCCCTTTTACTTTAACAATTGAAGGTCCAGCCTCTGAAATATCCTCAATCCCGACCTTACTTTCCTAGGGTGAATTATGAAACTTGTATAAAAGAAAAAAAAATGTTAAAGTAAAATGAGAATAACATATAATTATTCATTAAGGTTGAGGTTATTGTGAGAAGTTTAGTTTGGATAAGAAGGATAAGAAGGAATCATAGCCATTAGATCTTCAATTAAATGAAGATCTATGGCTTAAAATTTTCCTGGGTAAATTAGAGAGGAAAACTAAAGAAAATAAAAGATGGAAGGGTATTTTTGACTTTTTATCAAATTCCCCCCCCCCCCCCATTTTTTAAACCTTCATAACTTTTAGATACGACATTATTTTTTAAAAAAAAATTACACCATAAAAACGAGCGTTTTTGTTTATCTTTAAAACGCGTATAGTGTTGCTATATAAAAAATTAAATTTTTTTACTCTTTCGATTGTATCAAAATGTTCAGATCATTGTGTCATTGTGACGTTGTGTCATTGTGTGAAAATGTTCAGATCATTGTGTCAAATGATGTTAAAAACCGACAGAGTAGTTTTTTTTAATTTTATATATAGCAGCACAATATATAATTTTGACACGACGACACAATGACACAATGATCTGAATATTTTGACACAATGACACAATGATGTGTCAAAATGTTCAGATCATTGTTTCATATGATGCAAAAAACCGAAAGGGTAATTAATTTTATATATAGCAACACTATATATACTTTTGACACGACGACACAATGACAAAATGATCTGAACATTTTGACACAATGACACAATGATGTGTCAAAATGTTCAGATCATTGTTTCATATTGTGCCAAAAACCGAAAGAGTATTTAATTTTATATATAGCAACACTATATATACTTTTGACACGACGACACAATGACACAATGATCTGAACATTTTGACACAATGACACAATGACCTGTGTCAAAAATCGAAAAAGTAATTTTTTTTTCATTTTTTATATAGCAACACTATATGCATTTTAGAGATAAAAAAATGCTCGTTTTTATGGTGTAATTTTTTTTAAAAAAATAATGTCGTATGTGAAAGTTATGAATGTTTAAAAAAAATGGGGGAAGTAGTGTAACACTTCGGTTAATCCATTTGTAAATACCCGACCCGTTTCCTATCATGGTTGATAATCAATAAAGAATCATTTCACATCTTATATTGTTATTTCATTTATTCTATGATTAAATCCTTTAACCACAATATTCGTGATATTCGATGTTTCAATTTATGGCAAATTGGATCTATAACTCGATTGATTTTGTTATTTATGCAAAACCGGAAAACTCTAGCACTCTAAATATGTATAATACTTGTGGGTAATACTAGTCATACACACAAGTAAATATATATGAAGTTTCGCAAAAGTTCGCGGTTTAAGACAAAAATAGCAAAAATACGAGTTTTCGTGCAATTTCGGTATTTACCGGGAGTTCGCACATTCCAAAAATTCTCATTCTATTATTCCATAACATTATATTTAATGAATTCTATATCAAGAATTAATATGGTGAATTATGATGAATTTTAATGAATTTTGGTGATTTTTCATAATTTTTAACAAATAATATATAAATGAATATATATAAATTATATATTTTATACCTCGTTAAACGTATCCTGAGTCTTATGAATCTTAAGAAAGTATTCTAATATCATTTTGAACTAAAAACATTAGTTACATCGAAAGATATAAAGGTAAAACTCACAAAACAAAAGTTGAGGGACTAATTGTGTAAATTTTTGAAAGTTATAAAACGCACGTATCCGTCTACCATCGAGCATGTTCCGAGCCTTAAAAACTTTTATAAACATATTTTATAATGTTTTGGTGCATAAAATAACAGTTTCGGAGAAATCTGGGGCTTAAAACGTAAATATAAACTTGAGGGACCAAAACTGCCAAAGTGGCAAAATGCTTGGCGGGTCGCCGAGCATGGGGCTCCCCCTGGCGCGTACCTCCGCCCAATTCTGGCGACAGGTATGAGATCAGCCACGTTTTTTCGACTTCTCCTCCAAGTTTTGACCAAATTGACTAGGCTAGGTGTCGATTTCGGCCGTAATAGTCATCATACGACGTGTAGGAACATGCTGCGACCTCATCTAGTATAAAAAGGCAGCCATAACTCAACGAATTCCTCACCAATTTTGTGAAATTCAACCCCAAAAACCCTTAAACTCGTCCGCAACTTGCTCATCCAAATTCGATCTGCTCGTTTGAAGTTTGAAGCTGAATTTCTGCAGTTAAGCTACTCTAGGATAACCTCTGAGTTACTTACCTTTCACAAATCGGCGATATCTCTTACATCATATCTAATTATCAAGTAATCGTGTTTGAGCCAGTATGTGGTCACTATAGGATGCTGGACCTAGTTAATCGATGTTTAATTACAAGTACCTATGTTGTTATGTTTTGTCTGTTTCCTGTTTGTAAAATATTCCAATAAATGAAATAAAAAGGCATGTTAAATATATTTCAACTTTAATTATTTGTGATGAGCATCTGGACAATCATCATGCCCCGACATATTCCGCCGTCGGTTGGTGTGTGACAAGTAGATAAAAAGTCAACAAAAACGGCTAAGACTAAAATACTCCTCCTTCCTTTTTTATTAGATCAAGATCCAATTGCTGAAATTCCTTTTCATCCTTCTTACCCAAAACAAACTTCTCATTTGAACTTCTCCCTATTCATTAATAGGTTTCTATAAATTCATTAATAGGTTTTTTATATTTTTAATATTTACTTTAATGTCATGAATGTCATTTGTTATTAAAAATAAATAATTATCAAAATAATAATTGAAGTTATAAGATAGAAAAAACTCAAATAATTTGTTACCAAAAGCAATGTGAAGTAATATGTTAATTGCTTGGTTTAAAATCTTTTAAATTTTGAAAATATTTGAATTTTTTATTTTGAATTTATATTACGATTATCAATTCTATAAAAATATGATTCATCAAATCACTATAAAAAAATTTGGGATAAAATTTTGAAGGAATGTCTTATATATTTAATCTGAATACCTATTGTTAATTAAAAAAATGAAAATGAGATGTGGTGTGGTGATGTCATGTGATAAAAAAAACTTTTCTTTTATAAGAAATACCCGTGTATCGCATGGTTGAGTTTAAAAAAATAGTAATTGTAGTGGAGTACAAAAAATGTAATTAAATTATGAAACTTGTATAAAAGAAAAAAATTGTTAAAAGTAAAAATGAGAATAACATGTAAATTATTCATTATTAGTTTCTAAAATTTTAATGTTTACTTTAATTTCGTGCATGTCATTTGATATTAAAAATAAATAATTTGCAAAACAATAATTAAAGTTATAAGATAGAAAAAACTAAAATAATTCGTTACCAAAAGTAATAAGGAGTAATATGTTAATTGCTTGGTTTAAAATCTTTTAATTCGGGGAAATATTGAATTTTTTATTTTGAAATTTTTAGCCTCAGTATGTTCCTACAGTGAGGATAGGGGAATCCCCGGTGGTAGGAATCCAAGGGGATATACTTCCTTGCTGCCGAACTTCAATTCTATGAAAACATGATTCATTAAATCAATTTAAAAACTTTTTGGATAAAATTTTGAAGGAAATTGATAATTATCTAGTTATAAAATATGTATTATATTTTTAATCTGAATATCTATTGTTAATTAAAAAAAATATAATGAGGTGGGCTGTGGTGCTGCCATATAGCAAAAAACTTTTTTTTATAAAAAATACTCGTGCATCGCATTGATGAGGTTTAAAAAATTAATAATTGTATGAAGTACAAAAAATGTAATTGAATTATGAAACTTCTATAAAATAAAAAAAGAACTGTTAAAAGTAAAAAGAGAATAACATCTAAATTATTCATTAATTAGTATTTAAATTTGTAATGTTTACTTTAATTTCATTAATGTCATTTGATATTAAAAATAAATAATTTGCAAAAAAATAAAATAAGAAGTAATATGTTAATTGCTTGGTTTAAAATCTTTTAAATTCGGAAAATATTTGAATTTTTTATTCTAAATTTACAATACGATTATCAATTCTATAAAAATATGATTCATGATTTAAAAAAATGGGAAATTTTTTGAAGGAAATTGAAATTATCTAATTGTTAAAATATGTATTATATTTTTAATCTGAATATCTATTGTTAATTAAAAAAAATAAAAATGATGTAGATTGTGATGATGTCATGTGGCAAAAAACTTTTTCTTTTATAATAATATAGTTTTTTATCCCCGTGTAACACACAGGTTAATTCAAAATTTTGTGGTGATGTCAGATTTTGTTTATTAATTAAACTATGACCAAACTTTTTGTTTATTATATAGTATAGAGTATAGATAGATATAGATAGATGTAACTTAATAAACTATATTATATATTAAATTAAGTAATTAAATAATTGGTTATTAAATAATTTAGAAGTCAATAAATAAATAGTGGATATATATATCCAAAATTAGAAGATCCGCTTGTGAATGTTTATTAACGGGAAAAATTGTTGAGGATGAATGTGGTGGTGCCACATGGCAAATTGTGGTGCCAAAAACTTTCTTTTATTAGGCTATGTGTAGTGGTTTGGGAGTGGAGTGGGGGTTATGTGTCATGTGGGGGATGATGTGGAAATGGAGGGTTATGAGGTAAGGGGTGTAGTAGGGGTTATGAGAATGGGGGTTATGAGATATGATGTGTACCAATAGGAAAAAAGGCAAAAAAAAAAAAAAAAAAACATGTGAGAACACGGCGCCATAAACATAGCGTCTTCGACCTCCAAACCTAACATGGCGCCCCGGGGGGCGGTGCGGGGCGTTATAAGGGGCGTCATAAGGGGCGTCATGTTACAAAAATTTGTCCCATAACGTCCCATTACGGATAGCTTTATATATATAGATAGATAATTGATGATAGTCATGGGTTACTCACTATATAGTTTGAAGAAAATGTTAAAAGTTCAGAAAACTCTCTAAACCAATCCACTTGTGATCATCGAGATTGGAATGATGCATTGGTAGATACATACAAATGTATAAGTCAAGCTTAATTATTATTAAACATATTCATCTGATCGATCGAGTTTCCATACATGCAATTAACTAACTAACTACTTTAGAAAATAATTAATTAGTCATTGGGAGACTAGAAATTAATCAAAGAGTTACAAGCTACTGAAGCATGAAAGTAATAACTATATATATACAATGTTAAGAAAAACCTAAATAATTAATTAATTAATGTTACTAGCTAGCTAGTTAAATAATATTTAGTTTGGTGGTGAAATATATATATATATATATATAAAAAGGAAAAAGGAAAAAGGAAAAAGAAATAACATAAATATTTAAGCTAGGCATGTACAGGTATGGAGTTAGATGAGTTGGTAACACATGAGCAGTACTTGAAACGATCAAGTATTGCGTTTTTGGTGATGAGCCCCGAGTGAAGAGTGAGCGGGAGGCCTTCCCTCACACATTCATCGTACTTGTCCAGAGCCTGCACGATCTCCGTGAAATCTGGCCGCTTTGATGGTTCTGCCGCCCAGCATTGCTTGATAAGGTGGGCAAGGGCCGGTTGGCAACTTGCAGGGAGAGGAGGCCGCTCGTTCTGCAGCATCCATATATATATATTCACACGTTAATTATTATAACAAAACTAGTCATCAACATACATACATACATACATACATAAATAATTAATTATTACCTTTTCTGCGACGGCAAATGCAGCCTGTACCGGAGTCATCCCTTGAAAGGGGAGCAAAGCAGTGGTAAGCTCCCATAGCACGATCCCAAAACTATAGACGTCGACTTTACGAGTATAAGGTTTCTCCTTGACCATCTCAGGAGCCATCCAACGATAAGTCCCCATGTTTCCTTTCGACTCTTGTGTCTGCGTCTCAAGACAGGATGTCCCGAAATCGGCTACCTTGACTCTCATCTCATCGTTAAGGAGCAGGTTATTTGATTTGAGGTCTCTGTGAACAACCCCTTGAGAATGAAGGTATTCCATCCCCCGCGATATGTCTAGGGCAAGCCTCAAAACAGTCTCGGTTGAGAGGGAGTATGGTTCCTTCTTGTTTAAGTACATTCTCAGGGTTCCTTGTGACATATACTCCGTTATGATACAATAAACTGGTGGCTTTTTACATGCTGCTATGAACTGCATGCACACAGACACACACACACACATATTATTATATATATATATGATGATCGTCAATTAATTAATTAATTAATTAATTACCTGGACTATGTTGGGATGATAGAGCCTAGACAACAAAGCAACTTCTGATTTGAACTGTTGTTCAAGCATGGCCCTCGTCTCTTGTTTATGAGTCGGGATCCTAACCATCTTTACGGCGACAGCCCTTTGCTTGTAAATCCCTCTATAAATCCTGCTATGAGCACCAGAAGCGAACTTGTTCCCGATGAAAAGCTGTGAAAGATCAGCGGTCCATTCTTCTTGATCTTCCTTGGTGATCTCCCATGTCTCGACGTTTTCTGAATCCAAGATCATAGACCATGACTCAAGACTGTCGAATCTTTTTCTCTCCATGTTTTCCATCTCGGTTTTCCATGGGGCTTTGGTTGATGGGTATGGAATAGGTTTCTCCTTGGTCTGCTTGTTGAATCTAAAAGGGCTGAAACAAGCTGATATACCCATTATGCATGCAACCTCAACCAACCAACCAACCAACCCAGCCGGCTAGTTAGTTAATAATAATAATAATTAATTACTTAAAATAATATATAATTAGCTAGCTAGCTAGCTAGCTAGGTACTTATAATTGGTACTGTGTGCCTGCATGTGGATTGAAATTTGCAAATGATGATGAAATATATGTGAAGAATGTAGTAGTAGTAGTGTCGTCGTCGTCGTCATGAGATGGGATGAAGAACCAAAACAATAAAAGATGAATGAAGAATCCATCGATCAAAAATTGATAAAGGAGAGAAAATAAGGTATATATATATATATATTAAAATTATTAATTATTGATATCCGGCCGGGCCAACCAATAAATTAAAGGAACATACATAAACTAAAGTAGTTAGTTAGTTAGTTGCAATAAAGGAAAAGGAAACCAAGTCATGATAAATATATATAGGCCAGCCACTGCCAGCCAGCCCACCCGGTAATTAAAGGATGAAATCAGCTAGCTAACTAGTCACAAGGTGGGCAGGGTTTGGTAATTAATTTGACAGTAGTACTGTCCAGAATTGAAAGAAAAGTTTGTATTATTATATATATATTGCATTAATTCGAACATAACTGTAACACAGATCGACAACTACATATAAATGCATCCGATCCATCTTATCTTAACTATATTAATTAATTAAATATATATGGGGGAATCTTCAAATTGTTTTTCCTTGGATAATTAAGATAGATAGATAAGGATTTACTTTTTTTTTTGTGGGATGCCCATGCATGCATGCAACTTTATCATCATCAAGAAAAGTATGTATGAATATATATATATTTTCAAGTCATGCATGAAAGTCTCGTGAAACTCCAACAAATTGCTAGCTCCACTGATCTCGAGAGGCCCCCTCTCTCTATCTTTCTTGGTTTCATTCAATTAATGTTCTTGACCTTGGCTTTTTAGGCTTTTAGCTTTTAGGTATGTCAAGTCACACACATTGATCACGACTCACTTCTCGATCTCATTACTTATTGGTTCGTTCATCAATTAAGCGGCCGACAAGTAACTTAAGGGATGCATGGTTGGATTAATTCCCATCATATCATTCACATATCTTATTATTATTATTAATCCTAATAAAGCATTAAAATTTGTGTCACATGTCCTATTTATAAAGGGTCCACATGACCACATCACCACCGTCACATGTTAAGCTCACAATCAATTACCAATTTAGTAAATCATCAATTAAGATTAATTACCAATTTTGTCAAAACTATTTTTTTTTTAAAATTTGGATAAAATTAATGTTTTGAGAATAATTTTAGTTTTTTTGTGAAAAGTAATCAAAAACTTACAAAACATGATAAATTACTTAAATTTATTAAATTATTGTCTAATATATTATAAGAGTTTTAAATTAATCATAATTTTTAAATTTCTTGATCATTATCTTTTTCTTTTATATTTATCTAATATTATAAATTTATATTCTGCCCGTATAATATACGGGTTACTAACCTAGTATATATATATATATATATATATATATATATATATATATATATATATATATATTTTTTATATATGGGAGAGGATTATTTGAGAACAATTAGGTTTGAGAACTAAAAAGACCTAATCTCAGCTACTACTTTATATACATGGAAAACCCCCCCATGAATTATAGTGGTCCCACCTGAAATTAGTGGTGGAGATTTAGTTCTCAAAAGTTCTCAAAATAAAAAGTTCTCATTTGAACCTAACTCTATATATATATATATATATATATATATATATATATGGGAGAGGATCATTTGAGAACCAATTGGTTTTGAGAACTTTTGAGAACCATTCTGAGCCACTAGTTATCTATAGGGAAATCCCCCCCCCCCATGAAAATTAGTGGCCCAGAATGGTTCTCAAAAGTTTTCAAAAGCAATTAGTTCTCATTTGAACCTAACCCTATATGTTTGTTAGAGTCACTTATATGTTTGTTAAATGTATTATAAGAACCCCAGGGCCGGCTCAACCATTTTGAAGGCCCAAACCGTGATAAAAAAATCGGGGCCCTCTGAAAAATAAAAATTCTCTGACTCATATAGTTATAATGCATGTTGTGAGCTAAGATGTTTCACTACACAATGACTCATATAGTTATGTATATGTCTTAGTTTTGGTTAGACGATATCGAATAGGTAAAACAAGAAAGTAGATTAAAAAGGCACTAAGTGTCTAAATAACCAAGACATATAAAAAAAGTTATGACTTGAACTTAAATGCATGATTTCATATGCCCTTTAGTTTAACATACTTGCTAAAATTAAATAAAAAGAAGTGGAATTTCTTAGGCCTGTGTTATAAAAAAAAAAAGTAAATTACACAGAAGGTCCTTTATGTTCTAGTTTCTTTTTTTCTTTTTTTAACTGTGGTCTCGCATATGCAGTAGAAACTAGGGCTCTAGTTTCTTTTTTTCTTTTTTTAAGTCACCGTCCTTCCATATCTACGATGAATACGAATAGATGTAGATGAGGAAATCAAACCTTCGTAGTTGGAAGGGCAAGACGAGCCAAATCGGCAACATCTTATGTTAGCACATTAGGCATTTAGGCTGTTTTGTTTTTCTCCAGTATGCAATCAAAAATTTGTAGATAAAATTTCCAAGTTCTAGAAACCCAATTCGAAAGCCCTATACATTTTGCATTGATACCCATCACTAATTAATTATCAAAGTAAAATAGAAAAACGACTTTTTGTTGATTTGTATTGATAGTATCACTATTCTTCACTTCTCTGCGTATGTATAAATGTATAATATAATGAAGAAGAAGTAAACTGATGATTTATTTTGGGGTTCAAATATTTTTGTAATTTACTCTTTTTTAAGGGTATTTTTTAAAGAGATAGTAAAATGACTAAACTACCCCTGATTTAACGAGTCTTTTTTAACCCCGTTAGTGATAACTGATAAGGATCTTTTGTGAATTAAGTATAAAACATAAAGAATGTCTTGTGTGACTACATTAGTTAAAGGACCTAACCTAAAATTTAGGTAAAACATAAAGCACTTTACTCAAAAATGAAAGAAAAATAAATGGATTTTGGAGCCTATAGGCTGTGAAGCAATAAAAACCAAAGAGAAGGAAAAAAGAACGGATTTGGGGCCTATAGGCTGTGACTACCATTGATGTAGACTTATAATATTGGCCAACTTATGAAAGTATAGTTAATATAACAGTAACGGCAAACTTTTTCTAAATATTTAATTACCTTCTCAACAGTTTGGAGGCAGCAAGCTAGGATGCATTTTGGGTCTGTGAATCCATGGGTTGTATCCAGAACTTGGGCTATGGCATCAGGAAGATGTTAGGAAAGATAAACGGTGATAGTTGTAGCAAATCAAATACAATAATTATGTGGATAAGCAATTAGTCATTGCTAATAGGGGTGTGGTGTTGAAAACCAGATATAGGATTTGTATTTAAGAAAATGTAAATAAATATTCCAAAACAAATTTACATGGAGAACCTGGATTCCTATTCGTTTCAATCGAACCACTGTCGCCGGTTTCGTTCGTCTTAATCGGACCACCATCACCGGTTCCACTCGGACCACCGGGGTTAAGGTTTACTTTCAATTTAGAATTGACGAAAATTGATTTACATAGAGATAACTCAAAAATCTTGTAACTTTTGAATATTGTAAAAGATCTTCACATTCTACGAATTGAAATCTTAAAATAGAAAATGAAGCAGCTGGGTCTGAAGCACCAAGAAATCAATGTAATGGCTTAATTCCAAACCCAAATAAGTATTCAAGAAAAATCCATTTACAATCACATATATACCACGGGTCTTTATGGACTTGCGGTTACAATATCCAAATCGATACTGTAATGAAACAAAGTTGAAACATCGATCACATAAACTCCAAATTCTTATGTATAAATAAATATACTCAGTGCATTCTGTTTTGTTTGTTGGGGTTGTCGACAATAGTTTTGATTGAATATGTGTGATGGTTGTTGGTGTTTGCAAGATAAAGAAGACACAAAGTGAGGTGGTTCTTGAATGGTGTTTGTAAGAATAAGATCCAGGTTATTTTTTATAAACTATATATAATTATAAACATAAATAAGTAGATCATCTATAGCGGTTAGATGAATGTACAAACTGAACCATTAGAAATAAGCTTAAAATGTAAGTTTGTCTTAAATCTGGTTTATGACAAACAATACAAAATTATGGAAATAAAAGTTTGATACACAGCCATGAATCACCTACATGTTATGGAAATAAAGAGAGATGGGGAGCTAGTAATTAACTAATCCTATCTATTAATTATTATACATACACTTATCAGCTGCAATGCAAGAAGTGAAGAAACCAGTCTTCAACATTCACCAAACTGCCTGATGATTTCTCCGAGGTTTATGTACAATGCTCTTTGCTCCTCGTAAGACAGATTCACTACGATCTGAAACATTAAAACAAAAAACAAAAACAAAAAAAAAAAAAAAAACATCATCATCACACTATTTACTTAATCCTTCTTATCTCTAAACAACAAATTAACCTAGGTAGGTTTAGGTTAGGAGGATATATATTTTACCTGCTCGAAAATCATCCCAACTGATACACTTTGAGCCACGATGAACGACTGATGGTAAATGTATGCAAACACCGCCATCACCATCTGCATGCAATTAAGTTAGGACAAATTATTTTCAAATGAAATGCTTACATGAGTACATCCACCAGCTGGTAAAACATCAAGTTTTATTGTCCATTTTAGTAACTAGGATCGACTTTGTACACTACCATTATTTATAGAGACTAGAAACATATAGGACATATGATTTGCACAATGCTATTACTGTCTGAATTATAGCACTGCACACAGCTAAATAAGCACTCTGTTCCATGAAAATAGCAAATCTTTGATGGGGCACAAATTACATGTTTGATTACTAGTCTAATGTCTAAAATGCTACTGTTGTGGACCCAAGTCAATATCATTATTTATTTTCCAGTGATGTATGTAAATGGACAAATAAGTAACTTTTATTTATTTAAACAAATTGTGAAAAAGGAAATGTTGCAAATATTTATACATGTAAAAAAACTGAGCACTCACCTGGCAATCCATTCTGTCTGTCATCCCACCATGTCCAGGAATACTATCCCCAAAATCCTAAGAAAATTGACAAATAATTGAACTAAGAACATGTGCAAATGTCACATGAATCACAAATTAATCTTACAAACTGTACACATGTTGCACCTTGATCTTGAAGGCTCTTTTGAAACCACTAGCAAAGAAGCCTCCAAAAGGTGCAATAACTGAAGCAAAAAGTCCAAGACCCAATGCATGCCACTGCACAGGCAAGACATCCATTTCTTTCCATGGAAACTGCAAGGGGAGAAGATACAAAACTCTTATTAGCAATATATGGAATGGGCCTATGATCAGCAAATTAAAGTGTGTTACCTTAGCCGGCCAATCGATATAAGTTACAAAACAAAGTGATGTGTACAAGTTATAAAGATAGATCATAACATCCATAGGCAAAGGGTTCTTTGGAACCATTAAGCCATACCATCAACCATATATTGATTATCATACTAACAGAAAACAAGATTATGCGTAAAACCTCAGCCACGGTGCCAAAATGGCAAGTCCTGTAACATGTTCAACTTCATAAATAAAAGACTACCTATGATACGTCTTTAGCATTATGTTATGGCTTTAATGTATCTGCCTATGATACGGACTTTCAAGTTGTATGTTGTGGTATTGCTTACTATTGCCTCTAATTTGTTTTCTCTCGCATATACTTTTCCCTTAGAACTTTTCTGTTTTGTTTTTGAAGTCGAGGGTCACTCTAGGTGCGGCCTATTTATCTTATGGGATGGAGGTAGACCCTAACCCAGGTGGGATTTGGTGGTTATGTTTTTTTTTTTTGTTTAATAAAAAACTACAGAACTTTTTTGAGTTGTGCATACACAACTTTTACCTTTTTTGGTGATCATGTGTTAGCCACTTATAGAAACCAAGTACCTACGAATGGCAACTAATGTGATGATCAGAAGAAACAATGGAGCAGATAATTTTGGTGATTAGCTTTCAACTTACAACACATGTCTAGCTAGGTACATACATTATATTAAGATAGCTCAAGTTACCCATTCAGGAAGCCATCCAGGTAAAGTAAACATCTGAGGCATGAACAGGGGGCCAGGGTTGCATTGAAGCCAACCAGTTGATAGGTCCTGCACCAGAATTCTTAAAGTTAATAAAGTCTCAAAGACTAATAGTTAGTTAATACAAAGATGATGATGATTTCTTAGGCTAATGGAGAACCTTTCTGGGGCATGTTAACCACTGAAAGTGACCTAAAAATTTAGCAAGCTGCAGATGACCAAGGGTACACGACTCGTTAACAAGATGTTGTCATATCATAATAGCCTTTTTTTATAAATAGGGAAAAATATATATATATATATATATATATATATATATATATATACATATATTTAAAAAGATAACATGAATGTGGATGGGGCAATTCAGAGGAAAGTGTGCCCACCACAAAAGCAGAAATGATTGTAGAGAAAGATGCTCCGATAAATCCCTCCCATGTCTTTTTGGGGGATAACTTAATCAATGGTGTTTTTCCAAAGAAGAAGCCAAAGATGTAGGCAGCAATATCGTTAATGACGATAAGTGATGCAGGAAGAAGAAACCTGCATTACATTTGAATTGCATTCAAACTTGTGCATGCCGAAATGTGTTTCATTTCTCATACTTAGTAAAAAAAAAAGGTTCAGTCCCATCAAGTATGAATTGCCAAACATGCATGCATCTTTAAAAAGACCCTTTTATGAGCACACAAACTAATAGAGTGCTACAACAAATGGATACCAGAACGTTACAACCGACTTCATATATTTAGCAACTCTCCTTAATTAAGATGGATAAAATTAAGGGAATACTATCAGCAACATCCCAAAATGCCTCTTGATGAAGTGATATTTATTATACCAAAAGAAAGAAAAAAGAGACATGCATCATCATCATATATATTTAACTACCAGAAAATGCCTTCGAAAATATTGGCTACTGTGAAAGAGGACTGTGTAAACACCACAATAAGGATCATATGTGTCCATGCATATTGGCCAAACTGATACTTGTACATCTTCTTCTTTAATGAGAGAATGAACCATACAAAACCTGATCAACCAATATCAAATAATACTAATAATAATTAATCACAAGTTGCAAAAAGGACAAACGGGATAATGTGAAAATTAAGATAACAAATTTATAGAAAATTCACCAACCTGCTATATACAAGAAATAACAGGTAACCATATGGTATTTGATGAGGTTGGCCACAATTTTATACAAAAATTTGTCTGTTGTGACGGTATTGACAAGCTGCTGACTAAGAATACGACCATATACAAATAGCATTGCTGTAAAGAAGAAATGCCTGAAACAAACAAACGAACAACAATTAAATCTTTAAAAGAAAGACCTTAGAAAGTTAGAATCATTTTTTCTTAATTACCAATTTAAATGCCTAAATCCGGGTAGTTTTTTGTCTTCATTTGTTTTCCTTAGGAGACCAAATAGCTCTTTTGCCATGAAAATTTGAATGATGACAACCATGGCCCATATATAGAGATGCCCCATGTAGACTACAAATATAAAGCCCCCAATCATCCAAATGCTTGAATACGCACGGATCAACATTGACCTGTACTTATTTTGGTCATTTAGCAGCAGCAACTGCTTATTCCCATTACCCTCTGCTGCTGCTGCTGGAACCTGTTGATATTTAACAGATAGATTAATTTGTATAAAACAACAATGATTTCTACTTTAAAACATATATTGTTTCTAGCTAGGTGGAACTTCTTAGACTAATAAATACAAAGGTTATAACTATGTGGCCAAAAATTCAGTGGATTTTGCAAATAAGAGATTAGTGAGAAGTTTTAAGTTTTTATGAAGCGGGCGGGCAGCCTTGAGCTTGAGAATATTGTAATTATTATTATTTTATGATTTGGTGAAATAATTATAATTAGTTACATGATGAGTTATAATTAGTTACCTCGTTTGAAGAAGCCTTACTATTACGGTGGCGAAGGCGAATCCGTCCAACTTGGACATTACTTCTACTACTAGTAGTAGTACTAGCGTTGCTGTCCTTGATCATGATACAATTATTATTAAGTTGCACCTAGCTAATCAATCAACAACCTCCTGGCCGGCCTCCTAATTAAAAATATAGCATTTGAAAAGAGAATAAAAAACCAGTCAGGAGATGAAAATACAATATAACATATGGCTGGATGCTTCTTAATTAATTAATTGGTACAAACCAGCAGCTAGCAGTTGGTGGTTGCTTATGGAGGGAGTGTCCAGGTAGTAAGCAATAGATAGAGGTAAAAAAGAAATAATATGACGAGGAGGACAAGTTTTAACTAAGAAAACTAAGTGATGGGAGCACAAGTCATCATGCATGTCCATGCCTGCCATATTTATAGACCTAAGAAAAAAGGAAAGGAAAGGAAAGGAGATCTTATAACAACACAACGACTGTACTGTACTGCACATTTGACACCAAATTAACCAAAACATGTCTAAATTAAAATATTATATAGCTAGCTAGCTAGCTACCAAGAAGCAGAGAAGGAAGCAAACCTAACCTTGCGATCCAAATCAGTCTTCTTCACTTGCACACACAAACTTAATTGATCCACTTCACTGACTACTGACTGGCTGGCTGGCTGGGTGGGCATTATTATTATTATCATTATATATATATATATATATACACGCCCAGCCCACCCACTTAATTAATAATTCAATAAACAAATCAATATTTGGACGGATTGAACAACTAAATTAAACGTACGGGAAGAAACAAATGAAAAATTCACCAACCACAACTATCTAACCACCTCCATCTATTGTATATAACTACATGTTAATCATTTATACCTTTACTAGAATTTTATTCGGCTTTTTTTTTAAAATAATTTGTCATGTTTTTTATATGATAAAAAACACATGCATGATGCATCAAAAATCAAAATGTTGTTAGTTAGGATTAGCGTAAGGTCAAAAGGTGTGGGCGTATGTATGAAAACAAGACAAACCAACGATTGGTGTGGAAATCTTGCTTGGTATTTCTTTTTACAAATTTGCTCCGCTCCTAAGAATATAAAAACACTTACGTTGTTGTTAATGCGTTGCGTAAAAAACATTAATATAAAAACATTACGCAACCACACTAAACTAAAATAATAAAGAAACTTTAAAAGACACATAAATTTGACGGTATGAAACTACAACGAATGAAACCTAGAACAAAAAGATATATTAGAAACGATACGTAATTGTGACGGTATGAAACTGCAACGAAAAAAAACTTAAACGAAAAAAATTGTTATCTATCACGTGACACCCAACCAATGAACCAGGTTGCCTAATTGGATTGTTATATGAAATACTGTTTATTAGAACATGTATTATGTTTAGAGTATATTAATTGTATAAAATTGTATTTATAGTCAAATTTGTATAGAACAAAAGACAATTACAATCCATGCTTTGATATTGTACTATCATGTTATAAAGAATTATACTTCAAGTTGAATTGTGTATATAGGTTAATATAACTAAAATAATTTTTTATTTAATATTTAATAACCTAGCAAAGTCCAATTTTTTATTTTTATTTGATGCATTATGAATATAAATTGAAAAACGTTGTTTTCTAATCTAAATGTTTGAATAACTTTGTCTATCATAAGTGGTGTGATGATAATCAAACATTTCAAAAACAGCCATGTGTTTCATCATTTTCCACACATCGGGTTTTAACAAATGAGCAATAATGCAAGGGTAGCACGACTTACGTG
The DNA here is from genome assembly GCA_039602395.1 of Deinandra increscens subsp. villosa. Taxonomy (NCBI): domain Eukaryota; kingdom Viridiplantae; phylum Streptophyta; class Magnoliopsida; order Asterales; family Asteraceae; genus Deinandra; species Deinandra increscens. The sequence goes on from JBCNJP010000025.1 coordinate 105,399,041, forward strand.
TGCATAACACAGTTACAGTTTCATTGAAGAAGTCGAGTCAAGCCCTCATTGTTGAAGAGGCTGAATGACAAGCTTCCCTAATCACAAATCGTTTTATTTGCTCTTGAACTACTTAAACGTTGTAAGCCCAAATGTTTCATTTATTTGTCATTAAACTTTGACCTCGGCCCGGTTCACCTTTCAACATTTGACAATGATTTTTCTCATGTTAGTTTCTCAATGTCGTGTTTGCATCTGTTTTAAAGATTTTCCCATACAACTTGCAATGACATTTATTTGAACTGGTATCGATCACACTTGTATCAAAATTACAACAAATACATTGGTTTTTCAATTCCATTAACGATCAGATTTTTCAAACAATCAAAACCAGTTTAAGAAACATGTTCGGCCCAAAACCTGTTTTTATACAAGGAAATCCAAACCGATGCAATACTAGCTGTTTGGATGGAACGGACCGCCTAGGAACCAGTTTTTTATACAAGACCGGTACTAATTTTTGAACCGATTCGGGTTCCTAAACTGGTTTTTTCCCTCTCCTAGATGTGCGGTAGAAACTTGGAATTCCCTAACTTGCACTCAAACAAGCACTTGTGTTATGGGTGATGGGGGGAATCTCCAGAGCTGATTGTGTCTTTGAATTACAGCTCAACTTAGTGACCAGCAACTACAGTTGTTTTTGTTGACGTCATGGTTTCGCTAATGGATTGATTGCTGCTTTAGTATAACGATCCTAGTTACCACTGATGGCTTCCGGTTTCCACAACTCAGTCCTATAAAAACCTGTTATCATAATAAGCTTTGTTTGTTTGGATTGGCAGAAACGGTGGCATAATGTGTGATAACAACAGGGCAATGATCAACCTAGTCAGTTCTAACTTTGAAGAGTGGTGCATCAACACGTGAGCTACCAGAGAATAAAGGTACCTTTAGCTCATTCAAATCCAACCTCCCCCATGACTTAATATCATCTTAATTTCTTGATATTATTATCAAACTGAAGAAAAAACATTATTAAGACTCATGGAGCGAAATATGAAGGCAGGGCAGGGTGGATGAAGTTGAGGTTGGTGCTGGTGAAATCAAATCACCAAACAACAATCAACCCTGCATACATACTGATCAAAATAACAACTTCTCAATGGCCAGGGATTAGTAATGTACAAAATAAAACAAACAGTAAACCAAAGAAAACTTGGTTTATGTAATGACAATATAAATCCATAGCTGGAATGGAAGCAAGAAAATCAACTTCCTACTTGTCCCTCAACACCACATAGCTTGGACCATTAGTCTTCTGTATCTTGGAAATCCTCCTCAGGATCTCTGCAAAACCACTCTTATCCTGCAATCCAACCTTATATTTAAATCATCTCATTCTCCTCCCATCAATAATTTTAACTTTTGGACACTCTTTCCAACATTCACATGAAATGGAAAAAAACAAACCTCTTTGGTGCGCAACCGAGATTTAAACTTAGCAACAAGATCCTGTGTGGTGACAGGTGCCTTGTGCAGCAGAACCGCCCTAATTTCTTCTTCTGTAACAGCTCCACTATTGGGTGGTGGTTTTGAAGAAGACGCTGCTGCACCTTTAGCAGGCTCGTCCTTTACAGGTTTCACCTCCTGGAACCCAGAACCATAAAGAAACCTGAATCAGTTCATAACAAAATACCCATCTACACTCTGGCAAAGTTTAAAGACAGACACTACGTTTTCTGTTTTGACTTTTTTTGAAGCTGCGCTGGCACCATTTGCAACTTTATTCTCTTCCGTACTTTTCCTCTTTCCCTTAGATGACTTATTTGAAGATGGGGTTCCTCGAGCTGATGCTGTAGCAGCTGCTAGCTTTGAAGGGCTACTCTCAACAGGTTCCTCTTTGGGAGAAGGATTGTTGATACCACTACGCTTTGAAGGTCCTCCAGTATTATTAGCCTTTGGTGCAAGAACAGGGGAACTTTCATCTTCAATCTACTCATGTACAACATACATAAACAAACCCATGACATTCACAACAAAGAGGAAATCCAAAAATCAAAATTATTTACTTTTTAGAAATTAATCAATCAAAGAGAGAGAACCATACATCATCATCGTCATCATCGTCATCCTCTTGTTCTGGCTCAGATTCATTCACCCCGTTATTTTTCCCCAGCAGCTTCTTCAGCTCCTTTCCAGATTGGCTCAGCCCTCCTTCCTCTTCTTCATTATCTTCCTCATCTTCCTCATCCTAGAGATTAGTCACAACTCACAACAAGTTAAATAACAAGAGCCTAAACATATATTAGACAGCCACCCTTTGCCAGGTAAACAATCACACTCCTTACAAAAACTCTCAAAGTAATTAGACAACAAGATAGCAAAAAAACCAGTAATCCAAAATCTGGAGACCCCTGATCATTATTCATTAGAGAAATAGCAGACTGAGCAATTCAATCTTAATGTCTGATAATTTATAAATAAAAAAAAAAGGCATGAAAAATTCCCAGTAAATGCTTCTCAGATACAACACCCTGATTATAAAAATACCAATATTGCCTTCTACTCATTACTTCTAGACTAATGCCACAAATAAAGAAATACAGGTTTAAGCACATGTGACGGCTTCACAACTGATGCTCATGAAGAGAACTATAAGCTTGTTTCCTAATTCTGATATATTACTTATAATACTACTAGATCATGACTTTAGAGCAGAGAAGCAAACACATCTAATATGCAGCAACCAGGAGACTAGAACTAAACATTCCACAGCCCAACAAGCTATATATGTTATTCAGAATGATGCTAACCATGAAACAGACATTCCTACATTATCTCACTGTAATCTGTTTTCCTAATACATAAAATCCATCTACAGGAATTCAGTTTTGTAACGTGTATTGGCTGGTTCTTAACAAGGACTTAGTTAAGCTCTGTTCAGAATTCTTAATGTCTTCCACCTGTGCAAAACTTCAAATTTCAGTTGCACTACTGGCATTTAGAAACGTATACAGGCGTTCTTAAATAATCACGCTACACTTTCATTAGCTTAGTTTTAGACATGTCAATCTCCCCTCTGGACTAGTGATACAAGGTACAAGTTATTAAAATAAACCTAAGTTGGGTGAGGGCACTCAGATCCAACTTTGGATACAACACAAGTATTTCTCTCTGACTATAAAATAGTATATAAAATGATGATTGAGTGGGGCTCTCTTCTATTCACAAGGTGTTCTTTAGTTTAACAAAGTATTTCTCGCAGCCCACATTCTGTTGGAACTTGGAACTTCAACCACATGCAAGTTTTCAGGCACCCAATTGACCTAATACTGCCTTCTAGTCTCAAAGAAAAGAAAAATTAGGCAAACCTGTTTAATCTCTGGAGGGGCAGGGATTTCAGGGGCCAAATCTTCCCGTTCCTCGGGATCGTTACCCACGGCTTCATCATCATCCGTGAAAATTTCCTCATGCTCCCAGTCATCACCTACAAGCACAAAAAAAAAAAAAAAAAAAAAAACATGTTTTCATTTCTCGTGATGGGCAATACCAACTGATTCTCCATGGTACTTGAGCATACTACATGCCATATAGAAAGCAATGTTTCAAGAAATTTATTGGTAAATGTGTATATATTATATTGGAACTTTGAAAGTAAAGCAAATAAAAAGGAGGAAGAAATTATGACCCTTCTCAATATCATCATCATCAAAATCAAGATCACCGCCTCTAGGACCTTCCTCATCATCATCACCTCCTCTCTTATTAAGTCCAAGTCTGGTTTTCCGGGCAGACTCTTCGTCTTCATCTTCTTCTCCCCGGTCTGATACATTTGCCTCGTCTTCATCAGCATTATTCTTTTTGCGCCCTCTCCCACCTACTCCTGCTCCACCACTTTCCTTGTCATCAAACCTTTCAACCTCGCCAAAAGCAGCAGCTCCGTTGTTTGCTGCTTTCATCATCCATCTCTCATAACCATCTGCGGTTTTCCTTCTATTTTTAATCTTTTCTTCGGCTTCCTCAAGCGTAAGCTGCTTATACTGTGCAACTTTGTTAAAGTTGTACCTAACAATCAAATGCAATATATATGTATGTGTTATTTAAGACTGCTACCAAAGCATGCAGACCAATGTTGAGAGGAAGAAATTATGCATACCACGAACCAGCAGGAATCGCGACAAACTCCCTCCCCTGTAGCATTAGAAGGTAGTATGTTGCCGTCTGTGCACCTTCAAGAACACCCTGATACTGAAATTGCCCAGTTTCATCCTCCAAAAGCCATGGTTTGTTTTTGTATTTCTCCTACACATTTAAGCAAAGCTGCATTTTTGAAATTGATCAAGGCAGAATGCAGTAATGAAATCCATGATATCACTAGCAATATGAGCTCGATTTGTATTCAACAATTTATCTAAACTCATAATGACAAACTGCATTTATCATGAGGTAAGGTAATGCGTATTATTTAACTTTGCCTTCTAAATCCACAATATGCAACCCTGCACCCATGACCTATGAATATTTATAACTAGTAGAGAAGATTAACGGCCAAGAGGGTAAAGCAAAATATATATGTATATATTTATGCTTAAAAAGCTAATATACCCGTAAGGTATCTGTGATTTGGCGTCCTTGTAATCCTTCTTTCTGAAGAGACCATTTGTTGTCATTTTTCTTCTTCGAGAAACTTGGTAAACCAGTCACAAATCTTCCTATAAAGTAATTCTTATCACTGGCTGAACTTGCACGCACATTATATTCCTATTTGGTACAAGTAAAGAAAGTAAGAACCTGTTGTCAAGAAACCGAATACAGAAAGAAAAAGAAAAAGGTATAGAGAACAAACTGTGATGCAGATGACAAATATAGATCGATTATTAGACTTAACAGCAATTAGGAGCCATGGTTTAGTTAATAACAAGCAAGATAAGTTGAAGAGATTCTTGAAAGAACTTATCACGAAGCACAAACACATCCCTTTTCAGGATTCCAGCAAAAGAGGTCACTTTAAAGCTAACCAACAAGTTCTATAAAAACCCTATAGCACATCAGAGTTGTGCTACGGAAACTAATGTCAAGGATGATCGTCCTTCTTCGATCAACAAACATGAAATCTCATTATGGCACAGTCCACACACTGATGTCTTTACTTTGTTTATCGCCTCTCAACTTACACTTAAGTGGTTCAAAGGAAGTAAGAGCTAAATCTCATTAGTCAACACTCTTTCCACACATAGAAGCTGTTCAAACTATGTTTCTCATTAGTCCACACACTGATAAAGTGAAGGACTTAGAAATGTGGAAGATCGATCCTATCATATCATATATAGAAGGATTCAAAGAAGAAAGGTTAGATGCTATAAAATAATGCTTCTATTCTGTTCTATTCTATTCTAACAACAAGACAGAAGAAAGAGAAAAAATCTCCCACAACACAATTCATTCTTAGCCAACCAAGAAAATGGAAAGAGACACCGCCTTGTAAATGAACCAACCAATCAATACAACAAACCCTAAAACCAACCATGACAGTAAGTAATCTAGTCTGTTAATAATAATAATAATAATAATAAATATTGTTTGGGTTTAGGGTTAGGGTTAGGGGGTAAGGAAAGGAAAGGAAAGGAAAGGAAGAAAGCAACCGACCCGAATGAGACGGGTGATTGTGGCGCCACAGTCACGGCACCTGTCCTTCCTCTCAGCCATGGTCTTGCCGCAAGTCACACAAAGCGTCATGTGTTTACAGTTGCTGCCATACAACTCCACCGTCGATCTACACCCGTCACATGACGCCTTTAGCATCAAATCAAACGACGAAGACGACATATCCAACCTTCCTTCCTTCCTTCCTTCTGGATCCAACCAAAATCGAGATCGTTACCTAGGGTTCCAACGAAACTATATGAGATTATAAAAAACCGACGGACGACCCTTCTTTCTCCCTTTTATTATTATACCTCCTTCGTTGCTAGGTTGGTATTGGTTGTCAATATCTTTCGGGGCTGCACCATGTTCGGTTCGGTTTCTGACTCAAACCGAACCGAAACCGAATGTTTCGGTTTCTAGAAAAAAAAAACTATTTGGTTTTGGTTTTTTTTTCCGGTATTTTTCGGTTTTGGTTCGGTTTTATAATGGTTTTGGTTTTTTTAATAGTATGTGGTTATTGTACTTTTAAACTTTAAATGTCTAGTTTAAAAAGATATTTACATAATACTAACAAGCAACTACAGTCATAACATAAATTCAAAAAACAAAAGTCGCATATGACACATGTAACCATACAAAATAAAGTGGTTTTAAATTCAACGGATAGTGTCGCGACTTCAGATGAAAGAACGATGCTAACTCATATCGTCATTAGTGTCGTGACTTCGTTTGGACGTTTGGTGTTTTTGAAAAATGAAACTAGTTAGAATGAAACTACGGTTTAAAGTTTAGAATGACCTTCCTAAATTACTAATTTACACATAGGCCCTCGGTTTTGTTCGATTTTTCGGTTCAGTTCGGTTTTTATTCTACATGAAACCAAAACCGAACCGTTACTTTCGGTTCGGTTTTTTTCGGTTTGATTTTTTTCGGTTTTTCTTTCGGTTCGGTTTTTTTTCGGTTGGATTTTGTCAGTTTTTTCGGTTCCGGTTCGGTTTTTTGGGTTTTTTGCTCACCCCTATATTTCAACCGACCCGTTCGTTCGAGAGTAGGGACAAAAAGTAATTATTAATATTACTAACCATGGGTGGGTCACATGTCAAAACGGGTCATGACAGGTGCGTATCAGAATGGGTCGATTTAAAAAAAAATTGCTAAATTATCCATTTACGGACATAAATGCAAACATACTAATAAATATACAGCATTTTTTGCCCATAAATATAAACCTCCTTGTTACAAATCTCTAGAATTTTAAGTTCAAGTAAGCAAAATCCATACAAGTTACAAACAAGTAAGATAAAAATAAAACCTTCTTATAGAAAACCCATATGTCGTGTAGATCGATAAAGATTAACTAGAATACTAAATGTCCAATGTAAGCAAAATCTGATATATTTCTCTCTCAGCACAAAGGTCTAATAATTTTGTTTCTACCCAACTCCGAATCACAAAATATATACCCAAACAAGATGTAGTCAATACGACATCTTATTACAAATGGACAGCAAAACATAAAAACTAAAAGTTAAAACAAGTGTAAAACTTGAAATAAGGTTGCAGAGCCGACCCTGAGGTGGCGCAGGAGGCCCAATGGAATTAGGTGCACCAAAATTTTTATCAAGTCCATTATATATATATA
>JBCNJP010000025.1:105406807-105459538 GCA_039602395.1 Deinandra increscens subsp. villosa
ATATATATATATATATATATATATTAGTATATTACTCTAAGCCCAGTCCACTAATCAGTCCAGTTTTTTTCAAGTATTCAAGTCCATGATATACATAATTACATATATATTACTCAGTCCACTCCAAAGGTCCGTGAACTCTTTATTTTTTTATAAAGAGAAAAAAAAACTAAAATAAACTAGGTTTTTTTTTATCAAGTCCACTTTTTTTTTATCACGTATTCACGTTATTCGCTACTTACTTGGAAGGCTGGAAAAAAAAAAACCCTACGAGAAGAAGAAGACTACGACTCGTAAGTGTACAATTAACAACAAGAGTTCAATATCGCAAGCCTGTAAGTCTCTTAATCTTTGATTTTCATTGCTAGTTTACTAGAGACATTATGTAGAATTAACTATTGAGTCTATTTCAATTTATTATTTTTTACAATTTTACTTTAGTCAGACTAAATTAGTCTTTATAGGTACTTGCTTAGAAAAAATTATGGAAAGCGAGGAATCAATGATGAGTCATTAACGTCGCTTTTGACCCGCATGACCCGCACTAAACTTCTAAACTGACCCATTCTGGCCGTCTTAGATTATTAGTTGACCCAATTCAACCTATCAGGTTTAATAAATGACTCATTCTGACCCAAATTTTTATATACGGGTTGAGATTGCCACCCCTACTTACCATTGTTGGTTTTAAAAGTCGGCGTGCATGTTATGCTACTTAGAAAATTTATTTTAAAAAATGGTCTTTGTAACGATACTCGACTACAAATTGTATATCTTGGAAATCGTGTCATAGAAGCAGAAGTAATATCGGGAAATAATGTCGGTGTTTATACATTTATTCCAAGAATCTCAATGTCTCTTTCAGGTAAAAAGATATTTTTTTTAATTAAAAACAAGAAAAGACAAAATCCGATCACAATATGTTTTCGAATTACCATTAATAAAAGTCAGGGGCAGTCAATTTCCAGAGTTAGTGTGTATTTAAAGAATCCATGTTTCGGTCATAGACAATTGTACGTGGCATTATCAAGAGTGAAGAACATAAATGGACTTAAATTTTTGATACTGGATAAAGATGAAAAAGTGACGAACCAGACGTTAAATGTAGTGTATAAATCTATATTTTCTAATTTATAAATTTTTCAATAAACAATTTCTTATATTTTTAATTCCATTTATTACACTAAATTTAATATAGTTTATTATACTTATTGTTTTTTTTTCAAATTCTAACCTATTGATACACGAATTTAAAAACTAGTAAATTATTATAAAGTAAAAGTCAAACAATAGAAATACATCATCAAAGTAAGGCAGCTAGCCTAGCACTTCACAGTAACAGTCAACTTATAATAATTGATATTTTGTATTCAACTCGACTTCATCATCTAAATTTAAATTTATTTTAAGGAGAGATTTGAATCTGGATATGCTACTAGCGAATTATTAATTAAATGTTAATGTATTTAAATCAAATAAAAAGAAAATGAAAGAAAGAATACATAAACATATATTAGAAATTTCTTTTTTTTCATTCGAAAATGCATAGACATTACAAATACAAGTGGACAATCACCCCCAAAACAACAAGTTGTGCCGCCAAACTTTTCTAAATAGCAAAACTAAGCCGCGTGAAAACAACATCCCTAGAACCAGGGGTCACTACATTACCATGCGTAACCCGTGAACTCTAGTTAGAGCTTCCACGGTCTTAGAGGCGAGGAAACCAAAGGTGTCAAAGACAAAAGGAACAAAGACGTGTTGATTTTCAATTAGAAATTAATTATATGAACAAAAAAATAAAAAAATTTGGAAAGATATCAAAAGTAAGGACAGGAAATGTGATCTGGGGCAACAAACTTTTGGTGGACCACAGTTCCATGAACGCCACAAATTATTTACAGGAACGGACTTCCGAATCGCCACGCAAGAACGGCAGAAAGAATAGCCAGAAGCTAGTTCCCATCACCACACCCAGCGTCGTTGCCCCCGAAACCACCCCCGGCAGCCGGAATCTTCCGGCCATCGCCTGCTTCACCACCACCTCCGTCCCCGATAGCACGCCGTGAATCAGGAAGAAGCACGTCACTTCCCACGTGATCAGTTTCACCCGGCCCATGTAATAAAAGATCAACTCGTGCATCAACCCGGACACCACAAAGGAGGCTACAACCGCGTGGAAAGGGGCGAGGTTGATGTTGTTGGTCAAGAACCTACCGGAAAGCGATCGGACGGGGACGTAGACCGCAGGGTGGAGTATGCCCGTGACCATGAGATTCCACCTCTTCCCCCAAAAGTCATGTAGGGAAGTGGCCAGGTAGGGCTCGTGGAACTGCGACTCTAGCTCCAGTCCAAGCATGGCCCGAGCCACGTAGGCCACCCACGCCAAACCCAAGTCTAGAACTAGATAGATGTGAACGCAAAACAAGCCCATCTTCAGCTTCTTCAGGAGGGGATGATGAAGGTAGTCAGCGTATGATGCGTACACCTTAAGCAATAAAAGAAGCAGCACAACCTTGATGATGATGAGGATAATAATATTAGAATTGGTTTTGGGTTTGGAGGCATTATTATTATTATTATTATTATTATTATTATTATTATTATTATTATTATTAAGTTTGATGGGTAGAGCGGCGGTGAAGATGAATCGGGAGAGAGGAAGCGGTGGACCTGAGTGAAGAGCGCCTCGACCGAAGGCAAACAAGAGCAGTTTGAAGTTTGCAAGCCAGGCGATGAAGAAAGAGGTGGTTCCGGAGAAATGGACGGAGGTGAGGATGAGGGGGAGGTAGAAGAAAAAGGCGACTAGGCGTTTGGTACCTGGGGGGATGAGGGTGCTGATGGTGTGGGCCGCCACCAGAGATGCCAAGGCTGTTGCCCACACAAATATCAACCTCTCCATCTCTCCCTCCATCACTGCGATTCACTTCTATTCTACCAACTAAACAATTACATAAACGTTTAATTATTATATCCATCCGGCCATCGATCTCACCTCTCTTCAATTCTCCAACTCCAACTAAGTAACTAAACTAAATAAGTATATAAATGAACAAATAAATAAATGAGTTCTCAGAATATATATTAGTCCAAAGTTTAAATTTGACTGTTTTAATCAAATAGTTCCATTATATTAGCATACCCCCCGGTTCATTCCTAACGAAACAATATTTGTCGTAAAATGTTTACGAGAATAGACGACGAAATATTATCTAGTCGTTAACGGTTAACGGACTAGTTATTTCGATGGGTTTAGAGGGCTTGATCGCGACATGGGCTTTAGTGAACTTAAAGCCCGGTTAAGATGATTAAAAGGAGGGGATTATGGGAGATTAACCTAATCTCGATTGGGCACCTCTCACCTCTACCCTTGCCGTCGACGATCCTTCCCCCTCCTCTCTCTCTCGATTCGGTGCAAACCACCACCACCATTCTCTGTCGTTTCTCGATTGCAACAATGGTGAAATGTTATATGCGTTTAGTTGCTGCCGCCTTGACGCTCGAGACAACCGTCTCCGCCACCCGAGCCGCCGCTGCCGATGAGAGAGTCGCCGCCACGTCACCGCCGCCGCGGCCCGTGCCGCTTTCGCCGCCGACATCTTCGGCGAGGACCACCGCAAGGTGGTTCTCGCTTTACCCGCGCCACCGAGACCGTTGTTTGAACCGTCTCGTGCCGCCGCCGTCGAATCGAGTGAAAACCCTAAGTGGTCGGTGCCACTGTATGCCGTCGTCATCACGCCACTTCCTTCGTCGCCTCCACGCGCGACGGACGAAATCGTTTCTACAACGGATTCGTCGTCAAGCACGGCGGAACCATTCAACTGGAATGCTATGTTACATAGCATGGTTCGTTACCGCCACCACCGCCGGTTCATGAGATGAACACGCCTGTGGTGTCTGAGGCCCCGTCTTCAAAGTTAGTTGAAGACTTGACTCGCCGGTTCGAGTCGGGCGTTACCGTTGAACCTAGCACTAGTTCGTCGAACCCCGGTGTCTCGAACGGTTGTTCGGACTCCGTCAATGTATATCTAAATTGTTTAGATTAATCGATTTATTTTTCAGTATTTACGCGTACACGGTGATCAGATCCTGTCTGCGATTTTACTAAATCCGCGTTGTAAAACAAATTTCCACTGCGTAATTAATTCTGATTAATTAACCCGTATATTTAGTCGGTAAATAATTAAAACGGGCAACCCGGATACCCACTGTAAAACCCAACAGTTTTGTGTGTCTGATGACTTAGATCATGGTTTGTCACATGTCCCATGCGGTGATACTCCGCAGACAGATTTGGGGGGTGTGACACGTGAGGGCAGGTGACACGCTGGAATCTTGCTAGATTTTCACCGGTGTTGTTGACATTTCCTCCTTTGTCCAATAGTATAACTAAGTTCATGATCTGAAACTTAGATTTTGACTCTAGCAACCCAAACACCTATCAATTAATGGAACCCCAACCAAAATCTTATTATATGACCCTTCTATATAGTTTATGAACCTTATACAGAAACTCTGAAATCATGCCTGTTGACCTTTTGTTTCATCATATTGAATTTTGTTAACACATAATAAAAAATGAAGAATTTTGTTATTATATCTATCCATTTTGTCTATTTAGTCCAACTATATGCCCCCCTCCCCCCACCCACCCACCCCGCATTTCTACTATTATCCGGTTATCCAACCCTTTTCTTTGTGTTTGTAACTTATTAAAAAATATATTTGTTGTGTAACCTATACCTTAATATGGCGGGCATAAAAGAACAAGAGTGTCACAGCCCCGAATTTTCAAGTTATTTTTTTTATCTATTTATTTCATGATCATTGGATCTCCGTCTAAACTACCGCCTTGGACCCGTATTAAAAACCAACATGAATTATGACTCCTTACTTAGGGATAGACCTACTACTTCTACTCGTGAACACTAGCCTAGTCGACTTACGTAGGAAAACACTCGGTTCGTAAAAAATATACGACCGAATTAATATACATGCGGTCTTTCACTACCTAGTGCATAAATACATATATTATAAATAAATATCTACTCAAATTAATACATAATATATTATATGAAAATAAACCATTTAATTATTTGAACTAAATTAAAATATGTGAATACAGATATTAATTTGAAGTAGTGCAATTAAATCACGATATAAAGTTTGAATAAGAAATTTATGGTATGAATATATCCCAACCCCCCCCCCCCCTCCCAACTTACACCTGGAAAACACATTTCCTATATCCATTTTCTTTTTTAATTTTCATTTTTATTTATTACTTCCCTTTATAAGATTCATGCACCTAGGAAATCATCAAAATATAGAACACCCAATCCTTGAATATGCCTGTTGCGTCCCAGAATCCCGGGGTAGGATTCTAGTAGCTACAAGTGTGTGTGTGGAGGGAAGAGATCCTCCGGCTCAGATCCGTATGAACTTATTCCGTTCCGTTTCCATCATCGCCATCGTTGGGTATCCTCCGTGCATATTTGCGTGTATGCAGGAGAAGGTTTTGGGGGGGAGTGTAGAGAGAGAGATGGGGTTTTCTCACCCAACTTCCAACTTACTTGAGTTAGTGGGAGGGTGTCCATATTTATAGGACAGACACCCTAGCTGGCCATGAGCTGTTGCTTCGCTGTTTACTTAATAGCTAAGTTTTAATCCTGACCAAGTATTCTGACGAAGGGGCACGTACTGCGATGAAGGGCGAAGGGCTCCGACGAAGGGACAGAAGTCATGTACTTAAATGACTAAGTCAACTTGTCACATCGTCCTTGTGGCACTGTTCACATACATTGTGTCTCCTAGATACCAGACATGTATGATTTATTCCTTTTATCAAGAGTGTGCCCCTTCCGTCTGGGCGACCCCCTTATCGGGGTCCTTGGGGTCCTTAGCCCTTATGCGAGGGGCATCGCTCTGACGAGGCCATTCAGGTACATATTTCTATAAGGCAAAGGGTAGAGCTTCATCATAGCCCTTCTCCTTGGGGTAGAGCTTCCGCGTAGCCCTTATAGGGGTATAGCCCAATAAGTCCCCCCAAGTCCAATACTTTTGAGGTCCAGGTGAAAAAAAGTGTTGGGCTGATTTCATTTCCCTTAAAAAGGCCTAAGATCAAGCCCTCCTCCTTCTATTGTCCACGAAGGTCCTTGCTTTTGTACTTGGTCTATAAGAATTTGCTACGAGACCTATAAGTTTGTTCCCCTTCACGAAGGTTCTTCCTGAAGGACTTCGCTGTTTATTGAATGTCAGTCCACTCCCGAAGTCCTTCGGGATCTTTCCACATTTTTTGGGCCTTCATATTTGGGCTTCGGTATCGCCCAAGGCATTAAGTGGCCCTTTTTAGCTTTTGAGCATTCAAGCTTCAGCTTCTCTCATGAGTCTTTTCTGGAGGCCTTCGCCGTCCATGAATGGAAGGACTTTCTTTAGCAGGGGGTATCTTATCAAGTCCCCCATAGTCCTTCTTATTTGAGTCGGCGATGAATGCCATGGACTAGTTATGACTATCCTGCCTAATCTTCATAATCCTTTTGACTTCACTCCTTCCAACGTTTTTCAAAAGGTTATTTTTGGAGCGTCCTTCCCTGATTGAGCCCACTAAGGGTGCTTGTCCCGAAGGATTCACTTTTACACAAAATGAGGCCTTCTTAAAGAATCTTCAAACGTGTGGTTGCATTTAACAAAACTTATGTGTTTTGTGAATGTTTTATTTTGTATGTTGTCTTTACATAGGATTTCTACCAAAGACCTTGGTCATGGCCTCTTCGGTCCTTATAGTAGTCCGATGGGTTACATTGTGATAACACCGTACTTTGACCTCCTTTTGTCGTAATCCATAAATTGTTTGTGTCATGCCTTTTATCAAGGACCACAAAATTTTGATGGATTTCTTTTAGTAAGGAATGTGATCGCTGGGCCTACGTGAGGCCTACTTCTTTTTGTAGCCTTAATGATGGGCTTTCGACTCGATGTGAGTGATTTCTTAATAAGTCCCATATCCTTATGCAAAACCTCTTCTTTTGAAAAGGTGGATGTAACCACAAGGCTCTTAACTAGTGGCCTTGAGCGAAGCCTTCTAGAATAACTTCTTCAAAAAGTAACGTCTTTTTGGTTTGAGGCCCTTGGGCCCGAAATTCTAAGTGTATCGTAGAAGGTCCTTCGCATAGAAGCTTCACGCGTTTTCACGTGAAGGTGATATTTAAAGTTTTTATTCCACCTTAGCTTCATCGCGAAGGGTCTCTTGCCCCTTCTTTTAGAAAAATATGATTTTCAATATCAAAATAGATAGAAAAAATGGTTATAATGTCATGTGTAAAGGGACCTACATATGCTTCTTTTGTAAGCTGCTTCGTTACGTGACCCTTCCTCGCAGGGCCTGGAATACCTTCCTTCAGAAGTGTATCTTTTTATTAGACCCTTCTAATAAAGGTCCTTCTCACCATTTTTTTTTAAAACTTGGTGATTTTATTGGTCTTTCTAGTGAAAAACATTGAGAGGCAATGATCTTTTCCTTGAGAGGCGTGTCTTTTCCTTTTATGAAAGGCAATGATCTTAGTATATCCTTTCATCGAAGAGAGTTCCTATGCTCGATTGAGCAAGTAATTGATTTAGTATCTCCTTCTTACGAAGGGAGTCCCTCTGCTTGATCGAGCAGGTCACAGACTTAGTATCTTATTCTTTTGAAGGAGTCCCTCTGCTTGATCGAGCAGGTAATGGACTTATTATCTCCTTCTTACGAAGGGAGCCCCTCTGCTTGATCGAGCAAGTAATGGGCTTATTATCTCCTTCTTATGAAGGGAGCCCCTCTGCTTGATCGAGCAGGTAATGGGCTTATTATCTCCTTCTTACGAAGGGAGCCCCTCTGCTTGATCGAGCAGGTAATGGGCTTATTATCTCCTTCTTATGAAGAGAGCCCCTCTGCTTGATCGAGCAGGTAATGGGCTTATTATCTCCTTCTTACGAAGGGAGCCCCTCTGCTTGATCGAGTAGGTAATGGGCTTATTATCTCCTTCTTACGAAGGGAGCCCCTCTGCTTGATCGAGCAGGTAATGGGCTTATTATCTCCTTCTTATGAAGGGAGCCCCTCTGCTTGATCGAGCAGGTAATGGGCTTATTATCTCCTTCTTACGAAGGGAGCCCCTCTGCTTGATCGAGCAGGTAACGGGTTTATTATCTCCTTCTTATGAAGGGAGCCCCTCTGCTTGATCGAGCAGGTAATGGGCTTATTATCTCCTTCTTACGAAGGGAGCCCCTCTGCTTGATCGAGCAGGTAATGGACTTAGTTTTTTCCTTCACATGAAGGATTTGTCTTTTTGCTGTATCAAGCAATAGACTTTATTCAGACCTTCCTTCGAAGGCGTCCAAGCGACCCTTGTGAGGTCTTCCAAGGACTCGTTAACCTTTTCTATTAAGGTCGTCCGCTCTGGCCTAAAGCCATTTGGACTTGGCTTTTGTGAAGCCTAATTACCATGGATTTTTCAGACCCTTCTCATGGGGCCCTTCACAGTCGAAAGCTGTGGAATGTTAAATTCTCCCTGCCATATTTGGGAGAATTTCATTTGAAGTTGTGTACTTCAAAGTGCTGGCTTTCTACCATTCACTATGTGTTGTTTCTATCTTGACAAGAAATGAAACCATCATACACTCCATTCTTTTAGGAGGTTATGTGTTCTTTTTCTGGAGCCCTTCAGAAATGAACCTTTTATTGTGTCAAGGGTTAATCCCATTCTTGACAATGGAGTCCTCTATTTTGGTGAGGTTTTCCCCTTTTATTGATGGGGTAATATATTATTTTGATAATATACCCATCTTACTCAATGTTGTTTATCACGCTATTAGTGATGTTATGAATCATCAAATGTTTATAAGATAAATAACATGCCTTCCCTGAAGGAGGTGTGTTCTGTCCCTTCAATGGGGGGTTTCAACACTTTTTTATACGAGTATTTTGTGAGTGGTATCGTCATACCATACTATACTCCTTTAGTTTAGTGTTGCTAAGTTATACTAGTAGCCTTACACTTTAATAATCAGGTAAGTTTCAATACTTGTTATATAATCGATGGTATTATGCCATACTATAGCTATTTTCCTTGGTGAGGTTGTTTATTCGTGGAGGCCCTTTTAGGGGCTCCTTCTCCCTTTTTTTGGTAGGGTCTTATTAACAAGTTGCCCTCACGTTTTAACATTGTCATATCATGTTAGTAAGAATTTATCAAGTATCTTTTATGCAAGATAAACAATATGTTCCCCTGAAGGAGCTTGTTCTGTCCCTTCAGTAGGATTTTAACACTTTTTTATATAAGGGTCTTGTAAGTGGCATCATTATACCACACTATACGCCCCCTAGTTTAATGTTGCTAAGTTATACTAGTAGCTTTTAGTAAATTAAACTTAATAAGCAAACGACATACAATCTTAAACCATAAGCATATGTAAATTGTTACCGAAGTGAAGCTCTAACGACATGAATTGATTAAGACCAATAATTGCTACTTCCTCGTGAATGTCTTCCGATGAATCGGTGTGCTTGTCTTGATCCTTCTATGTGCCACATAATTTTGTGACACTAGTTATATTTTCATAGGACATTCATTTAAGAAGTCCTTGACGACTTTCGTCATTTGTAATTAAAGGAGTTGTGTCGTCTTTTTCAACGATGTTTCATCATCATTCTCGCCGGCTTTTTGCATCGTATTTTTCACCGATTTTTCATCGTTCTTTTCGATGGTTCTTACCGTTTATAATTAATGGAGTTGCACCATTTTTTTTCAACGGCGTTCATTGTCATCCTTGACAGTTCTTATCATTTTTAATTTTGATGACATTTCAACGTATTTTTAATCGACGAATTTTATCGTTTCTTATTAAAAAGCTACACGTCTTTTTTCAACGGTGTTCCATCGTCATCTTTGACGGAATTTATCATTTCTAATTATAACGATGTTGTGTCGTCTTTTTCATCGACGGCTTTTATCGTTTATTCTTGACAACTTTAATCATTTTTAACGGAATTGCACCGTCTTTTTCAACGGGGTTTCATCGTTTATTCTTGACAACTTTAATCATTTTTAACGGAATTGCACCGTCTTTTTCAATGGAGTTTCATCGTTATTTTTGACAGATTTATTAGGCCGAATCGCACGTCTTTTTTCAACGGCGTTTCATCGTCCTTCTCGACGGCTTTTCTTGAGCGTTATTGGGTGTGCGTGCCCCTGACTCCAAGTTTTGCTTTTACGATTCATGTTATACTAATCGCATGGGTAGCCATGAATGTTAACCCCCTTCTCAGTTTTCTCAGCTTTATTGTATCCACTGGTAATTTAAACTAATTTTAGAAATAAAATCTAATGTACACTTGTGAATCACTTTATGAACCTTTTTTTCTCGAATCATATGAGCCAGTTAAGTTCATTTTTAAAAATGGGTAGAATAGTTTTTTTTTTATGACCCTACTTGTTCATTCCTTATGATCGAATTGTCGGTGTGTCGATGAGGTCGAGATGTCGTGACATAGCTGTCCTCATCTTTATTTTTCTTAACCAAGTAATCTTATAGATTAGGCAAGGATACACTTTCGCGAACTTCCATTTTCTTTATATAAATATATATATATAGTTCTGCCACTGATATGCAAGATGCATGGCTCAAATTAAACTTCTCTGTTATGAAGCTATTTTTCAGCTTGTAGTCGTACTCATCTTTTCATAGATGTATATTTCTAATGTATCTTATGCATCGTACTATGTACTTTTATGGTAACACTAAGTCAAGGTGTTATACCCTGTGCTTTATAATATGTATAAATTTTTTTGTAGACATGATATATAATATGTTAGTAATGGATGACAGCTTTTTTTCTGACACAGTTACTAGAAGTCACTGTCATATACTACTAGGGGTCAAATACCTAGGAATAGACTCCATTTTTCAGAGATTTTTTTTTACTAGCATTTAACCTTATGTGCTTTGTTACTTGTACATCATGCATGATAATATGCAAGTTTAAGTGAAAACTCACATCCATCCTTGCTTTAGAATCTCTGCATATCATCTTCATATCTATCCACAAAACATGCTCATATATTGTTTTGATTTTTATATATGATTTACGAATATACTCAAAGATATATCCTTTTAAGCATCAAATACTTTTGCATAAAGAATACGTTGATATACCTAAACCGATGATTTGTGGGTTATGAAGAGAACTTAACTTAGATGCTCTCGTAAAGCTCTGACCGGATGTTAGAGTTCTTTGAAGAAAAACCTCGTGATATCCCCAGATCTGGTCTTGATTTTCTCAGACAAACTTGCCTTTGTAGAGATTTATTCAAGTTCTTCCCTAGTTTGGGGGGCGAATCTGCTCCAGGTTTCCTTGAAGCTTTCAAAAATTTTCCATCGTCTCCTTAGAGATGCAGGGATTTAGCGGGTCTGGCCCGCTGACGAATCCGTCTCAAATCTTTCTCCACTTTTCTTCTTTTTTTTATTTTAAATAAAGATAGAAAGGATCTCGAAGATCTTAGCACCAGATCTGGACTTTTTCAAAATATGACACCATAAATACGTTCCAGATCTTCATAGAGACATTAAGCTTGTCTCAGTCTCCACAGAGACGTTTGAGTGTGGCTTGAAACGAAAGGATTCATACGGATCTGACCCTTATTTTGGTTAGACCCAGTTGTGCCGGTCCCACGGATGGTGCCAATGTTGCGTCCTAGAATCCCGGGGTAGGATTCTAGTAGCTACAAGTGTGTGTGTGGAGGGAAGAGATCCTCCGGCTCAGATCCGCATGAACTTATTCCGTTCCGTTTCCATCATCGCCATCGTTGGGTCTCCTCCGTGCATATGTGCGTGTACGCAGGAGAAGGTTTTGGGGGGGAGTGTAGAGAGAGAGATGGGGTTTTCTCACCCAACTTCCAACTTACTTGAGTTAGTGGGAGGGTGTCCATATTTATAGGACAGACACCCTAGCTGGCCATGAGCTGTTGCTTCGCTGTTTACTTAATAGCTAAGTTTTAATCCTGGCCAAGTATTCTGACGAAGGGGCACGTACTGCGATGAAGGGCGAAAGGCTCTGACGAAGGGACAGAAGTCATGTACTTGAATGACTAAGTCAACTTGTCACATCGTCCTTGTGGCACTGTTCACATATATTGTGTCTCCTAGATACCAGACATGTATGATTTATTCCTTTTATCAAGAGTGTGCCCCTTCCGTCTGGGCGACCCCCTTATCGGGGTCCTTGGGGTCCTTAGCCCTTATGCGAGGGGCATCGCTCTGACGAGGCCATTTAGGGACATATTTCTATAAGGCAAAGGGTAGAACTTCATCATATCCCTTCTCCTTGGGGTAGAGCTTCCGCGTAGCCCTTATAGGGGTATAGCCCAATAATGCCTATCTTCCCCAAATCTATCCAAAATATTTCTTAAATCTCTTCAAGATCTTAGACAGATTTTTTACTTCTCTCTCTACACCATTCTATTTAAACCCCACATTCTTCTTCATTTAAACTCACCAAAAAATAATCTATTCACTATCAAAAATCTAGTAACCTTGTTGGTGACCCACCATCTTCAACCTTGTCCTTGCATTCTCTCAAATCTCTGGTTCGATCACCTATTATGAAAATTCCATAACACCTATTAATACTTTCTTTATTTCTCATATTTCTCATGATAAGCACACACCGCATAATATAAGAATATTACTAAGGGGTTTAACTAAATGGCATTAGTGGTCTCCAAACTCTTAGATTTTCTACATCTTTCTTTTGACCTTATTTGAATGTGTTTTCTTGTCATTACCATTTATCAACAAACCTGACATATAAATCAGTTTATCAAATACTTCCAAAATTAAAGAATTTTTAAAAGCTAACAACATTGTTTCATTTCATATTATATATGAATATTATATATGGGATGGATGGTATATGCGACACCCTCATTTTAGAGGGGTGAATACAATCCCTTTTTTTTTATAAATATTAAGTGATCATGAATTTCAAACTCAAAGACCAACATTGTAATTTTGTTACTTTGGGTGACCATGCGACCTTGTGCTCAGATTTGTAGAATAATTAAATTGTGTTTGTAGATAAATTAAATTCTGATTTTAAATAAGCTATTAAGTTTAAAGGTAAAATAAAGTGGACAGATTGTATGTTTCGAGTTATTGTAAAAATATGACTAATATGTTAAATAGAAATTTAAAATAAAAATAATATATTTTAGTGTTCATGCGTTTTTTGAATAAGAGATTTTTGTTTTTTAACGTTAGAGCACCACTATAACTTCAATAAAAGGTCTCAAATTTTAATGGCCGCTTTAGGTTCCAAAAACATTGAGCCACCCATGTACCTTAATAATACAACTATCACGTACAAAGAAGTGTTAACCATACTTAACCGCAATTTAATTAATCCATCCACACGCACGGTAGAACGTATCTCATATAAACGTAGTTATAATTAATAGTATTATGTTGTGTGAATTGGGAGGCTTTTAAAGGGTGACCAACTCTAGTTACTTACGAAGCTTCAAGACTTTAGTGAGTTTCATAACTCTAAACTCCCCTTTTTGCTTAAACTTTTGGGGCGAAATACATGCTCACGAGTCAAACTATTTTTATGGTGTATATTAACGTGTACTTTGTGCAATCATTAACTCTTTGAGCCACATACATATGTGGGTAGTACTACTTGACATTGGGACCATGGAAAATCCCACCTCTGCACGGTGCCTTCCCCTAAGGTGAACTGGGGAATACTCGACCCTCGGCTAATTTTTGGCTACTTAGTTAACATTGGTTAACTCGTCGCATACACCACGTTTTTGCATCATGTATGTATGCCGAGTAAGTCTAATGAAAACGGGGTTTGCATTTAGACATTTGCTCACCTTGAGGTTGCGGCCTTGAGACGGATTGATTGGTGGATACAAATGTGACATGCTTATATATACACCTACTACTTTTATTGTCGGCTACTATTGTGTCAAGTTATGGAATCACAAGCTTTATAGCTAACGTATTATTTTAAGCATGTGTTTCAGGATGTTGATTGCTAAGGACTTTAGGTGGCATGTCTAGATTATGGATGCTAGAGTACCCGCTTAGAAGACCTACCCTCTTTCCTAGAAGACTTACACGCTATTAATAAATGATTTATGTTTCTTTATGTTTCGTGATGTATTTGTATTTCCTAAAAACTTGTATTAACTCTGATGACATGCAAGGGTTACGCCTCTTGCCTTATCTATTTAAATAAAAATGGTCCTTATGTAGTTGATCCAATGATATCTGCTGCTTTGAATTTGATGCCAGTTGTTCGCATCTCGGTTGGAAAAACCGGGGTGTGACAGATTGGTATTAGAGCCGAAGGTTAGCGCGAATTAGGATCAACTTCCTCCTAAGCTCTAACCGTGAAATACTAAGGACCTTGACCTAGGAAAAAAAAACTTCCTAAAAGTTAAGACGACTTAAGAATTTAAACTTAAGTCTAAGCTAAGATTAATATTCTTGTAGAGGACTTCTACTTGTATATTCATATCTACCTATACATATTGAGCTTCTGTTGTGCAGAAAAGGGCAGGAAACCATGATAATGGAAAGGAACTCTTGGTTGATATCGGGTGATCTCGCCCAAACACTCATAGGGATATCCCACCCTTATGTGGACCTCCCGGGCACGAGTATATTGACCCACGAAACGAATCAAATTCCTCCATGGAATCCGCCACTTGAAGCAAGAATGGTTCACAACACCCCCTCGGTACAAGATTTCGGTGTACCACTAGAATAAGTGTGAGGACCCCTTTAAAGTTACTGGGACTTTCATCACTTGCACCACTCACCCCCACTACACCCATGACTCTTGCACCGAGAGCATCATACGTGCCACCTGACAACATAGAATGGGACGCAATGGCGCATCATAATTTGCATAAGGGGTACTTAACTCGTTTCAAGGACCCATATGCCTTTGGGAGTTCTAGGTCCAATATCCACTACTTTCCTACTGAACAAGACTCACACCTCCTTTCAAGACCTCTTGACACAACAACCCCAACAGATTGTGCCTATCATAAAGCATCAGAGGCGCGATGTGAACTTCAGGAGAGTCGGGCGCATGAAAACGAGCTTCATGGTGCCCTTAAGGAAATCAAGCCAGAAGTGAAGAATGTTTACAAAAGACGACGAAGACATTGATTTTTCCCTTGTCTTTTTGTATTCACGTTATTAGCGCCGCACTTGAAACTTTTTGCATGGTCTTTCTCAGTTATCATTAATTATCCTACTAGTACTAGAACACTAGTACAATTTTGGTTTAATCTATCTCCGATTGACTTTATAACCGTAAACCTTCGTTATGTTTACCCCCTGCCCTTATATGTTATGGTAAAACTTGTAAAATGTTAACAACCCTTAATCATATAGAAAATGGTGAACACTCGATGAACGGAAGAGATCGGACCTTCTTCCAAGGAAAAGGGAAAGGGAACGTGATCTGAACACACACCCGACGAGGATGAACGCACCATAACTCAAGAATATACCCGCCCAAGGTCTAAGGAGAATGACATACCCGAGAATAGCCTAGAAAAAATGATTGCTGAAGGTATTGCCAAGGCAATGCCGGAGTTTGTTGCCAAACTAAAAGGGATGGAAGGAGCCCGAAAGTCTAAGCAAAGTATAGAACACACCGAAGAGCATAGCATTAACCACCACAACAACTCCCACTTTGATGATGATACTTACAGTGAACTAAGGAAGGGCTGTAATTACAAAACCTTCATGTCTTGCAAACCTAACAGTTTTTATGGTAAGGAAGGAGCTACTGGTGCGATAACTTGTGTCACACCCCCAAAAATCCCACGCACGATAACGCGCCGCAGGGAGCGTGACAAACCAGGATCGCCGTCCATTAGTTACACCAAACGACCAGTAATTAATAAAAAAAAATTTATATTTCATTAAAATATAAATACAGAGTTTTACAAATGCGGAAGCGTAACATGCTGAAAGTATTTATTGTAAAAACATCGCCACCCAAGGTGACGTGGCTTGTTCAAAGATAATAAAAGGGTTTCGAAGTCTCATGCATGCGTACTCGTGATACTCGAACATCTGCAACCTGAGAATAACATGCTAAAAAGTGTCAACACAAAGGTTGGTGAGTTCACAGGTTTATCATTTCAAAATCAGTTCCAGTTTAATGTAAATCAACTGTTAAACAACAGTCCTGGTTCAGTATAAAACAACGGTCCATCGACAGTTCAAGTTTAAGTTCCAGGGTGACTGTTCAACAACAGTTCAAGTTCAGTTTAAAATTGATTGTTCAACAACAATCAAGTTGAGTTTAAGATTGACTATTCAACAATAGTCGAGTTGTAAGAGCATAATCACTAATATATATCAGATAGCTAGCTAGGCTATGTACATGAAACTTTGCACGTGATGGTCACCGAAGCTGACAGTTGTTTATAGTTTGCCTTGTTACGTTGAGGACGAATATAACACCCGTTCGATATCCAATCGTGCCAGCGCGACTGGCCCGGGTGGGGTTTGTCAAACCCAGTAGTACTACAATATATTTCCCGCTATCATCACCAAATACTAACGGTACCATGAGAAGGACTTTGTTGTCTAGTGTGCCTCAGTAATCAGTAATCGTGTGATATATAAAAGTCTAATTATCTCAGTTGTGTAAATCATGCATGTTAATCTCCCCCAACAGGATTTAAAACAGTAAAATGGGGCCGTGAAACTCACCTTAGGTTGCACAGCAAAAATTCCAGTTAAACAGTACAGCAATTAGCAAGAACGGGTCTTGCAAAAGCAATCAATCACCTAACGAGCGTACAAGTATAAGTGTGTATTCAAGCAAAATGACTAAGTCTAACGTAACCGACAAAAACGAATGATCGTGAAGTCCGAAACAAGTCGAGGATGGCACACGTGTGCCAAATCCGCGCGATTAACGAAACGACGCGAAAGATATAATATACATACCAATATTATATATTTTTCTAAGTTCAAGAATCCAAAATAAATATATATAATATATATATTTAAAACAAACGTGCAAATGATGTTGATAACGAGTTTGCGAAACAAGAAGCGTATATTAAAAGTTTACGTAAAGTATCAAATCGACTCAATAAACCAACGATACATGTTTATTTATATTAGTCTACGCAATATATATATTTTACCATTTTATGTGAACCCCAAAATTTTATATTAATATGTATATATATATAGATGTTAGAACTATATTTTAATTTAAAATGACAAGTTAAACATATTTGCAATTCAAAATATGATTTAAAGAAATCGAGGTCCAAAATATATTTTTACGGACTTAGGATACGATAAAGAACAACCTTGGAACCAAATCAAGTGGTCTATTGCTCAAAAGGGTGCAAAATAGTAAAAATATAAAATATGGAGGTCACTGGGTTCGAACCCGTGACCTCTATATCCTGGCACAGCGATCAAACCACTTGGCCAGCGGCCTATTTGTGTTATATTTCCAATCGAAAACCTTTTGTGTGCAATCAGTGCCCAAGAATCAAATCCAGCGAAAATAGAGAATTAAAAATGATGAGGCCGGGACTCGAACCCGAGCCTCCAGCGAACAACCCCCGCGCCCAAACCAGTTGTGCCAGATTGGCGTCTGGTTATGATCCGGCCTATAAACCTTATAACCCGACCCAGCCAGGCACCATCTTCCTCACAGTGACCTGACTTCGCCGGAACCCTAATCCGGTCGCCGGAGTTTTTACAAAACACGAAAATAAATCTATAAAATGAAGCGACAACAAGAGGAGATCAGTACCTAGATACGAAGATGAGAGATTATCAATCTTTGGACACCAAAACGAATCCCGAACCTTAGACGCGAACACCGAACGTCGTCACGAAACTCGAACTTTCTTGCTCCTGGATGCTCGTTGGGAGTTCGTAATCACAGGGACGTGTCGCATGATGTGAAACAGTGGCTGGGCAATGGTGGTTCCGTGGGTTTCGCTTCGCCGGAAAACAGAGAACGAGAGGAAAGGGTTGCGAGAGAGGGAGAGAGAGACTGGAAACGTGAATGATTGTGATGGTATAATCCGCCCTATCATTGAGTTAGGAGTTATCGTGGGTTGAAACGGACGGGCAGTGATGATGGTCGGTCGAAACCGAACCGATCGTTGGTTCTAATGAATTCACGTAACCGACCGGCAATCAATTCAACAATGGCCTATTTACGCAATTAGTCCCCCATATTCTTACAAAAGGTGGCACCAGGTTTGAAACAATTACAATTTACTCCCTCAAAGTTTAGGTTACAAGAAATAAGTTTGGGAGTTGACAAAGTTAGCCCTTTAAGTTTAAAATAGGTTAATGAACTCTTGACGGAGTTAATAGAAAATATTCTTAACGACGAATATACGAGGGATGCCAAAATATATTAATCGTGTAACATTTATAAAATATATAAACCTCGACTGTCACATAAAGTCATAACTAACAACCCATAATTATTTATTTTAGGTTCACATAAAATCATAGATTTAACTTACATGAAATTATAAAACAATACGTATAATTTTTATGACACGTTGTTACCTAAAATCATAGAATAAGTAGTGTGAATATGTATACTTATATCATATAAAATTATAAGATGAAATCATAGAATATCAAACGTTTGAACTTAGTGCATGCTCGTATAGTGATGATTACACAAACCCTAATTTGCTAAAGTCACCAAAGTCAACACATAAATGTTCACACCATATTTAATACGGTTTACGTTCAGTTAATGTCAGGAAATGACCTGAAAAGGCGGATTGTCACAGTATCCCCTTGTTGAGGAATTTTCGTCCCGAAAATTGAATAACGTGGTTACAAGCTGATAAAAAAAAAAATTCTCAGTCGTCACATCATCCCCTTGTTGAAAGAATTTCGTCCCGAAATTTAAATCATTGACAATTGTTTAGGGAGTCGAATTGACAGTAACGTATCGAAAGAATTCAGGTTTCCTACTCCCAAAAGGAGTGATAGATGTTATGGTCAAGAATGTGTACCAGATGTTGAGAAGATGCCAAATGTTTAGATGTTTTCGAAAGTAATTCTAATGAAAAGTATAGAAAGTGATTTTCTTATCAGGCTCTCTTACAAGAGGAGTTGAACAAATGTACTTCAAGAATCGTGTTGCGTGAGCAGGCCGAACAGAGTGACATGATAACATAAGTATCTTAAATCAAAATTTCAATATGAAGAACAATCATAATACATCCGAGTAGTTTCTAGCTATTGTACCCATTGCTGGGAGTGAGGTTCCCACGTCGCATCCCGTTTTCAGTTAAGGAATTCGCATTCCCCAATAACCCAGGTGAATCGAAGAGAAATAAATTTGTGTATGAGAAAATCGTGTGTGCATCAAGTCAATCGGTGTTTAATAAGCCCATTGTCTAACAAAAACGTAAACGTGTGATCTTACCTACCAATTAGCAATTAGCGTAGAATTACACAAGACTAATCAAGTTAACATGAGGACCCATTGATTGATTTAGTACTTTATGGAGCTATGACCGCTTAAGTTCACATGATTCATAATAACATTCAAATTCACATTTCACCCAATAATGGTTCAGATAATATACGAGTTTCTACGAAGATTTCTTTTAAAGGTTGATGTGGTCAAAGCGTACTAGCATGCAATATATCATGAAGGTTTTACCATACAATGCATACAATTGTCCCAACACCTTATATACTACCATACAATACCAGCATGGCATATCTCGAGCATATAAGTTCATAGACTAACCAAGACAACCCATACGATGCAAAGTTGACGGGGCAACTTCACACAGTCTTGTCATTCCCACCGAGGTAGGAGACTTAGGACCTTGTATGGCGTATGGTTTTCATACTGAATCAAGTTAATATGTTCATAACATGTCATTTTATGGTACCTATCACATTTTATACACATAACTAATCATGCAATTTTTACGCAACTTATGTTTAAACCAGCACTTCAATGATTAATCAATTTAGGTACCCTAAACATAGGATTAGATTCTCAAATCTTAGCATGCATAAACACGTATGTTTTATAAACATTTTTCATGAAATGATTAGAAGCAAACATATTATTTATCATCGTTAAAAAGGTTCAACAGTTGCTCACATACTAAAATATAACTGGTAACACGCTGATTTTGTGACAAAAGGATCGAGGTCTACAGAGAAATCCAATCAAGAGCCCACTGCCATTTTACAGGTAACACGTAGCAGTATGTTTTAGAGACGAATTACTTGGTTCTGTTACAAATTATTCAATAAATCACATAGACAATCAGGTTCAAATTCAAGTTAAGGTTCAGTATCATACAACATATCATCATGCACTATACCTTGTTAATGAATCCAAACAATTAGAGGGAAGATCCAACAAAATAAAAGTCTAACTATGATGTACCGAATATTGAAAAGTGATCTGCAGGATTACGCATGGCATCAAGCATGAGAATAACAAATAGAGGAAAAGCGCTAACGGCTTAATTTGTGAATTCGAGTAAGTGATGGGATAACAAGCTTATGATAGTCGCAACTACACATCTCAAGAATGACATGTGAGTTTAAACCAGGACTAGTGAAGATACCAGCAAGGAGGATGCAAATAACGTAATGGATAGTATAGAATTCAGAGAGAAATATATAGCGTGCGCGACAAGATTTTGCAAGGAATTCGCATAAATAGATATCGAAATGAATGTGTCAAGGGTTATACAATCCGATAGAGTAAACGTCTCGTTAGAAAAATCTTCATTGTTTAAGCTCACTGGCATGCTCAATCTATTTGATGTCCTTGCGCTTCATGCGTCATGATTCTTTTCTTGTCAAAACATTGGTTCAAATGGTTTTCAAAAGTAAGATAAAGCACGAAGGTGTTATAAAAGGGTGTCCACGAAACAAAAACATCAGAATGTTCAAAAGTGGATTTGGCTTAGATTACCTGTACCTATGCGTCTTTGCTAGGGTTCAGTGCAGGTTTACCGCGGGTCAAAAGATCAAATCGGGTGTTCCATAGAAAAGGATCAGACCTATCACCTCAGTGAATGCCAGAGAGTTCATAAAAACAAGGCAGTCGACCCAAAAGCAGTGTCCCTTAATCGAAAGTCGATCTACGTCTTAACACATGCTTCTAAAAATTGAAGTGGTTCGTTCGATCATGCGGTTTGTCATTAATAAGAAAAAAAAAGTCTCTGCTTTTTAACACGTTGATGTTCATCTGGGTCAGAACTCACGTCTAAATCGTGGCAGGAATTTCGCTTTAGAAGAGTTTCCTTCTAGACTCGGACAATTGAAAGCATGAAGTTTGATTATTTTGGGTATGTCTCCTTTGGTAGGAATACGTAAAGGATATCTGTAATCCCGGAGAAGGTAGCATTAAGCAGTTTTGTCGAGAACCTAGTCCCGTTAGATGGAGTTTTTCATGACGAGGCTCTTGTGTATGACTCTAAATTCAATCATTGGTCCGGTACTGGTCCCACATTTAACGTGCCACCAATGTTTATATATAGGGTGTACCGCAACTAACCCACCACACTACTAGCACCTTGAGAGTGTACCAACTACCCACCATTACTAGATATTAGTCAGACCACATTGGATACTTTTATCGGAAAATAGAGGGCTTTAAGTCTCTCCCATACGCTTGGATGTAAAAGGGGCGAGAGATTAAAACTTCAATACGTTATGTAAACAAAAGGTGTAAGGGTTTTAATTCACAATACCAGAAAAATGCGTAAGGTTTGTTATTCTAGTGAAGGTCTTCGAGAGGTTGGCGCGTGACGGACGAATATCATAAAGCTTCAGATTTCAAAACGATCAAAATTTGAAGTAGGTCACAAGGTTTAAGTTCAAGCTGGGGGTTCATCAATGGATAGTTTTCTGAAAAGGACGATGAGGATTCGTGTATCAGGAATTTATCGACAGCCGCTATGACAGGAGCGTTAATAAATATACAAAATGTATGGATATCTTGGCGTACTCGATGGGTAAGAAGGGATAAGTACAGGTTGATCAGCACAATTAGCTATCGATACCAAGAAGTTCATGCTCGAGGGGTGCAAATAGAGTTTCCATATAAAGCTTGGTATTGTTATTGCGATTGAAGCACAAGGTCGTCTTATCATCAATGGCGTTAACTAGTAAAGAAAAAAACAAAAAACTAACCAAAAGTGTAACGCCTTTCGGCTCAAAGCTTAGAAGCTTATTCAGAACATAAAGGATTACAAGGCACGAGAATCAGAAATTGCCGGTTGCTAAATCATGAAAGGTTGAATTATGCAAACAAAAATCGGTAGTTCAGGCTCAGGAGATCAATCAGAATAGTCCTTACGTTAAAACTGGGAATCATTAGTTTGAAAGTCAGGAAGGATTCTCACTAACATTAGCTCCATTAGAGATAAATATACTTGCGGTGTGGTAGGCAGTTTATACAACCGTGACGATGTTGCTGGCAACAAGTATTGGTTCACACAAGAAAATCAGGGAGTATGAATCTTCAGAGGGTAACTTTACAAGAGCTTTTAGCCAATAAATACGTCCCGGTGCTCACGGTATATGATTTATCCAATTCGTTCATATAACGTTGTCTAGGTATCCGTCCGGTGAATGTATGTCCAAGTTATCTCACGATCGTAAAGTTCCAGGGATTGATATGGTCGGTAAGATCGTAAAAATAGAATTATGATTCCCGGATGAGTTCAAACCAGTCAAGGGTTTCGCCGAGAGTTTTCGTAGTTAAGAAAGACTGGTCATTGAAATACACGAGTGTGACAGTGTCCTACCAGGACCAACTTCTCATAATATGCCTCAAAAGGGTTCACGTATGGATTAAAATCCAATAGTAAAGGGGCAAAGTCAGGTACGATAGCGTTTTCAAAGATAGATGACTTCGGTCATTCGGTTGAGCTCAACATGTTTAACATTCAATACCACGAGGAAAAAAAAATTACAGGAATTTGGCCCCAATACGACCATTGGCTTGCCTAGTAAAATTCTCCAGGATTTCCATATACTGCAAATTACATTTACGTGTGCACCCGTAACTGTGATTTACTTTATATGATCACCCTAGTTCCTCTTACTTCAGCTACCAAGCATGGTGTGGTCACTAACCCATGGTTATCTTGACCAGAACTTGTTAATGAGACAAGTTTTCGATAATAGAATGCTCACTCAGTTTGGAATGACCCACCCGAAGCGAGTCAGCCAGAAATTTAGCTCAATAGGATCTGAGTAGGATTTATCACAATGACCCTGGCTTAGCTCGAGGTTAGAAAAATAATTACCACACATATTGGCGGTATTGCAATCCGATACACAAAGAGGGAATTTCATTCGACCCGCATCAGGTTTCATTGGGATTATAAGAATTGTACTCAAGGTGTATTATTTCAACGCACAACACGATAAAATCGAGGCGGGAAAGATCTTAAGAGATCACAACAAATGTGATGACGATTAGGATAACGAAATTTGATTTATGTGCCCGATAGGCAGCTACTCGAATTCATACCCTGCTAACTCTAGTGAAGCTAAATAATCGCGCTACTAGCACATCGAGATAACATTTCCTGAACGGATGAGTTTAGAGATATACGTAAGGCAGGTATAACAAGAACATCCTAAGCTAAGATAGAGGTTTAAGGACAAGAAGAGGTATTACACCACCTTCCCTATGCAGCATACATCCATAGTATGGGCACTACGCCTAGTTGTTCAATCGGGAAAAACCCCGAGTAGTAATCAGGTCGTCAAAAGTATAAACGTGATCCTTCGATCTGATTCAACGTCTCGTTGTACATGAATGTTAACCAAGAGGTACACAACTTAGAGAGATTAAGAAAAATGACTCAAGACTAGCTGGCTCCTCGCCGTGAGTATAAGAGGATTGGATGATGAAAACAACAGATCGTAAACCAGGTGCGCGTAGGAGTGAGTATCACGATGCATGAGAGAAATGTTTAAGTGCAACTAATGCAAAACAGTTACAGTCTAAGACGAATCTTAGTTCGCTGCAACCAATGGCTCTGATACCAATCTGTCACACCCCCAAAAATCCCACGCACGATAACGCGCCGCAGGGAGCGTGACAAACCAGGATCGCCGTCCATTAGTTACACCAAACGACCAGTAATTAATAAAAAAAAATTTATATTTCATTAAAATATAAATACAGAGTTTTACAAATGCGGAAGCGTAACATGCTGAAAGTATTTATTGTAAAAACATCGCCACCCAAGGTGACGTGGCTTGTTCAAAGATAATAAAAGGGTTTCGAAGTCTCATGCATGCGTACTCGTGATACTCGAACATCTGCAACCTGAGAATAACATGCTAAAAAGTGTCAACACAAAGGTTGGTGAGTTCACAGGTTTATCATTTCAAAATCAGTTCCAGTTTAATGTAAATCAACTGTTAAACAACAGTCCTGGTTCAGTATAAAACAACGGTCCATCGACAGTTCAAGTTTAAGTTCCAGGGTGACTGTTCAACAACAGTTCAAGTTCAGTTTAAAATTGATTGTTCAACAACAATCAAGTTGAGTTTAAGATTGACTATTCAACAATAGTCGAGTTGTAAGAGCATAATCACTAATATATATCAGATAGCTAGCTAGGCTATGTACATGAAACTTTGCACGTGATGGTCACCGAAGCTGACAGTTGTTTATAGTTTGCCTTGTTACGTTGAGGACGAATATAACACCCGTTCGATATCCAATCGTGCCAGCGCGACTGGCCCGGGTGGGGTTTGTCAAACCCAGTAGTACTACAATATATTTCCCGCTATCATCACCAAATACTAACGGTACCATGAGAAGGACTTTGTTGTCTAGTGTGCCTCAGTAATCAGTAATCGTGTGATATATAAAAGTCTAATTATCTCAGTTGTGTAAATCATGCATGTTAATCTCCCCCAACAGGATTTAAAACAGTAAAATGGGGCCGTGAAACTCACCTTAGGTTGCACAGCAAAAATTCCAGTTAAACAGTACAACAATTAGCAAGAACGGGTCTTGCAAAAGCAATCAATCACCTAACGAGCGTACAAGTATAAGTGTGTATTCAAGCAAAATGACTAAGTCTAACGTAACCGACAAAAACGAATGATCGTGAAGTCCGAAACAAGTCGAGGATGGCACACGTGTGCCAAATCCGCGCGATTAACGAAACGACGCGAAAGATATAATATACATACCAATATTATATATTTTTCTAAGTTCAAGAATCCAAAATAAATATATATAATATATATATATAAAACAAACGTGCAAATGATGTTGATAACGAGTTTGCGAAACAAGAAGCGTATATTAAAAGTTTACGTAAAGTATCAAATCGACTCAATAAACCAACGATACATGTTTATTTATATTAGTCTACGCAATATATATATTTTACCATTTTATGTGAACCCCAAAATTTTATATTAATATGTATATATATATAGATGTTAGAACTATATTTTAATTTAAAATGACAAGTTAAACATATTTGCAATTCAAAATATGATTTAAAGAAATCGAGGTCCAAAATATATTTTTACGGACTTAGGATACGATAAAGAACAACCTTGGAACCAAATCAAGTGGTCTATTGCTCAAAAGGGTGCAAAATAGTAAAAATATAAAATATGGAGGTCACTGGGTTCGAACCCGTGACCTCTATATCCTGGCACAGCGATCAAACCACTTGGCCAGCGGCCTATTTGTGTTATATTTCCAATCGAAAACCTTTTGTGTGCAATCAGTGCCCAAGAATCAAATCCAGCGAAAATAGAGAATTAAAAATGATGAGGCCGGGACTCGAACCCGAGCCTCCAGCGAACAACCCCCGCGCCCAAACCAGTTGTGCCAGATTGGCGTCTGGTTATGATCCGGCCTATAAACCTTATAACCCGACCCAGCCAGGCACCATCTTCCTCACAGTGACCTGACTTCGCCGGAACCCTAATCCGGTCGCCGGAGTTTTTACAAAACACGAAAATAAATCTATAAAATGAAGCGACAACAAGAGGAGATCAGTACCTAGATACGAAGATGAGAGATTATCAATCTTTGGACACCAAAACGAATCCCGAACCTTAGACGCGAACACCGAACGTCGTCACGAAACTCGAACTTTCTTGCTCCTGGATGCTCGTTGGGAGTTCGTAATCACAGGGACGTGTCGCATGATGTGAAACAGTGGCTGGGCAATGGTGGTTCCGTGGGTTTCGCTTCGCCGGAAAACAGAGAACGAGAGGAAAGGGTTGCGAGAGAGGGAGAGAGAGACTGGAAACGTGAATGATTGTGATGGTATAATCCGCCCTATCATTGAGTTAGGAGTTATCGTGGGTTGAAACGGACGGGCAGTGATGATGGTCGGTCGAAACCGAACCGATCGTTGGTTCTAATGAATTCACGTAACCGACCGGCAATCAATTCAACAATGGCCTATTTACGCAATTAGTCCCCCATATTCTTACAAAAGGTGGCACCAGGTTTGAAACAATTACAATTTACTCCCTCAAAGTTTAGGTTACAAGAAATAAGTTTGGGAGTTGACAAAGTTAGCCCTTTAAGTTTAAAATAGGTTAATGAACTCTTGACGGAGTTAATAGAAAATATTCTTAACGACGAATATACGAGGGATGCCAAAATATATTAATCGTGTAACATTTATAAAATATATAAACCTCGACTGTCACATAAAGTCATAACTAACAACCCATAATTATTTATTTTAGGTTCACATAAAATCATAGATTTAACTTACATGAAATTATAAAACAATACGTATAATTTTTATGACACGTTGTTACCTAAAATCATAGAATAAGTAGTGTGAATATGTATACTTATATCATATAAAATTATAAGATGAAATCATAGAATATCAAACGTTTGAACTTAGTGCATGCTCGTATAGTGATGATTACACAAACCCTAATTTGCTAAAGTCACCAAAGTCAACACATAAATGTTCACACCATATTTAATACGGTTTACGTTCAGTTAATGTCAGGAAATGACCTGAAAAGGCGGATTGTCACAACTTGGTTGGAAGAAATCGAAGCTACTCTTGACATCCACGACTGTGCACCTAAAGACAAAGTAAGATTTGCTGCTCACTCTCTGAAGGCGGAAGCCTTAGCCTGGTGGAATATGGTTCTAAAAACTAGAGGCAAGAATGTTGTGTACCGGATGCGTTGGGAAGAGTTCAAGGAGTTGATCATGGAGAAGTTTTGCCCCATCAACGAGATAGAGAAGTTAGAAGCAGAATTTTTAAGCTTGGAGATGGTCGGGGCCGCACATCTGGAGTACACGAATCGGTATGAGAAAATATCTAGGCTTGTGCCCCACCTCGTCACCCCTGAGTTGAAACGAATTGGACGCTATATATGGGGATTAGTTCCTCAAATTCAGGGCATGGTTCGATCTGCCAGGCCTGCTACTTTCCAATATGCTGTTGACATTTCTGGAGCTTTAACTGATGAAGTCGTACGAAGCAGAGCCTTAAAAGGACCTAGCTTGAATAACTCAAAGAGAAAGCTCGATGACTACAAATCTGACAAGAGGCCGACTAATGAATCGAGTATGCGCGGGTACAAGGGTAAACACCCACTCTGTACGAAGTGTAACAGGCACCACGAAGGGCATTGTGAAAAGAGAGGACACTCGTCAAAGGAATGCTTTAATTGTGGTACACATGGGCACTTGTCAAAGGAATGTACCGCCTCTCCAAAATGCTTTGCGTATGGCGAAACCGGACACCTCAGGTTTCATTGCCCAAAACTAAAGGGAGACAAAGCCGACACCACCACTACAGCAAAGGGAAGGGCATTTGTTATGAATGTCGATGAGGCTAGGATGCAGCCTACGTAGATCAATAAACAAATTTCGAGGACGAAATTTAAATAGGTAGGGGAGAATGTCACAACCTCGAATTTTCAAGTTTTTTATCTATTTATTTCATGATCATTGGATCTCCGTCTAAACTACCGCCTTGGACCCGTATTAATAATCAACATGAATTATGACTCCTTACTTAGGGATAGACATACTATTTCTACTCGTGAACACTAGCCTAGTCGACTTACGTAAGAAAACACTCGGTTCGTAAAAAATATACGACCGAATTAATAGACATGCGGTCTTTCACTACCTAGTGCCTAAATACATATATTATAAATAAACATCTACTCAAATTAATACATAATATATTATATGAAAATAACCCATTTAATTATTTGAACTAAATTAAAATATGTGAATACAAATACTAATTTGAAGTAGTGCAATTAAATCACGATATAAAGTTTGAATAAGAAATTTATGGTATGAAAATATCCCAAACCCCCCTCCCCCTCCCAACGTACACCTGGAAAACACATTTCCCATATCCATTTTCTTTTTTAATTTTCATTTTTATTTATTACTTCCCTTTTTAAGATTCATGCACCTAGGAAATCATCAAAATATAGAACACCCAATCCTTGAATATGCCTATTTTCCCCAAATCTATCCAAAATATTTCTTAAATCTCTTCAAGATCTTAGACAGATTTTTTACTTCTCTCTCTACACCATTCTATTTAAACCCCACATTCTTCTTCATTTAAACTCACCAAAAAATAATCTATTCACTATCAAAAATCTAGTAACCTTGTTGGTGACCCACCATCTTCAACCTTGTCCTTGCATTCTCTCAAATCTCTGGTACGATCACCTATTCTGAAAATTCCATAACACCTATTAATACTTTCTTTATTTCTCATATTTCTCATGATAAGCACACACCGCATAATATAAGAATATTACTAAGGGGTTTAACTAAAGGGCATTAGTGGTCTCCAAACTCTTAGATTTTCTACATCTTTCTTTTGATATTACTTGGATGTGTTTTCTTGTCATTACCATTTATCAACAAACCTGACATATAAATCAGTTTATCAAATACTTCCAAAATTAAAGAATTTTTAAAAGCTAACAACATTGTTTCATTTCATATTATATATGAATATTATATATGGGATGGATGGTATATGCGACACCCTCATTTTAGAGGGGTGAATACAATCCTTTTTTTTTATAAATATTAAGTGATCATGAATTTTAAACTCAAAGACCAACGCTATAATTTTGTTACTTTGGGTGACCATGCGACCTTGTGCTCAGATTTGTAGAATAATTAAATTGTGTTTGTAGATAAATTAAATTCTAATTTTAAATAAGCTATTAAGTTTAAAGGTAAAATAAAGTGGACAGATTGTATGTTTCGAGTTATTGTAAAAATATGACTAATATGTTAAATAGAAATTTAAAATAAAAATAATATATTTTAGTGTAATGCGTTTTTTGAATAAGAGATTAGTTTTTTAACGTTAGAGCACCAATATAACTTCAATAAAAGGTCTCAAATTTTAATGGCCGCTTTAGGTTCCAAAAACGTTGAGCCACCCATGTACCTTAATAGTACAACTATCACGTACAAAGAAGTGTTAACCATACTTAACCGCAATTTAATTAATCCATCCACACGCACGGTAGAACGTATCTCGTATAAACATAGTTATAATTAATAGTATTATGTTGTGTGAACTAGGAGGCTTTTAAAGGGTGACCAACTCTAGTTACTTACGAAGCTTCAAGACTTTGGTGAGTTTCATAACTCTAACCTCCCATTTTTGCTTAAACTTTTGGGGTGAAATACATGCTTACGAGTCAAACTATTTTTATGGTGTATATTAACGTGTACTTTGTGCAATCATTAACTCTTTGAGCCACATACATATGTG
Source organism: Deinandra increscens subsp. villosa (assembly GCA_039602395.1). Lineage (NCBI taxonomy): Eukaryota > Viridiplantae > Streptophyta > Magnoliopsida > Asterales > Asteraceae > Deinandra > Deinandra increscens. The sequence continues at coordinate 105,436,669 of JBCNJP010000025.1, forward strand.
GGTAGTACTACTTGACATTGGGACCATGGAAAATCCCACCTCTGCACGGTGCCTTTCCCTAAGGTGAACTGGGGAATACTCGACCCTCGGCCAATTTTTGGCTACTTAGTTAACATTGGTTAACTCGTCGCATACACCTCGTTTTTGCATCATGTATGTATGTCGAGTAAGTGTAATGTAAACGGGGGTTGCATTTAGACATTTGCTCACCTTGAGGCTTCGGCCTTGAGACGGATTGATTGGTGGATACAAATGTGACATGCTTATATATACACCTACTACTTTTATTGCCGGCTACTATTGTGTCAAGTTATGGAATCACAAGATTTATAGCTAACGTATTATTTTGAGCATGTGTTTCAGGATGTTGATTGCTAAGGACTTTAGGTGGCATGTCTAGATTATGGATGCTAGAGTACCCGCTTAGAAGACCTACCCTCTTTCCTAGAAGACTTACACGCTATTAATAAACGATTTATGTTTCTTTATGTTTCGTGATGTATTTGTATTTCCTAAAAACTTGTATTAACTCTGATGACATGCAAGGGTTACACCTCTTGCCTTATCTATTTAAATAAAAATGGTCCTTATGTAGTTGATCCAATGATATCCGCTGCTTTGAACTTGATGCCAGTTGGTCGCATCTCGGTTGGAAAAACCGGGGTGTGACAAAGAGTGACTCGGGCAATGTTACTACCATTCTGTCTCCTAAGGAGACATGTGCTCGGATACTTCATCATGAAAGTATTTCGTCTTCCACATCCTCTGTTTATGATATGGCATTGGTCAGTCGATGGGGATTCCGAAGTGGCCATCAAGGTAGCTCACGTGGCAATTACAACGGGCGTGCTCTCACACCCTATTATGATGCTACGCCTGATTGCAACCTTAACACATCCATCTGGTGAATACATTGGCTAGAGACAACCGTTTGGTCCTGCAGGGCATCTGTTTTTCGGGTTATGACTTTGAAAGTCGTTTGGTTAGATCTCGTTCCTTTGAGATTGATTTTGTGTGTGTGTTTAACAGTCGTCTACGTAAAGCCGTCTCATATTGGGTTTCGGATTTGGAAAGTCACCTAGTTGTATTGCTCGGGTAATGAGCCTGTAGTTTCTGATGACTACGGTCATATATGTGGTGTTACTTGTATGTTTAGGTTCAGATTCTAGTTTGATAAACATCGATTCTCCTATTATGTGTAGGAGGATGACCCCGTAAAGATGTGTTGAATTAGATTTTTGGGATGTGAATACACAAAGGTCTTTACACACCCATAAAGAGGTGTAGAAATTATTTATGGGTAAGAAGAAGAAAGATTAGGTTTTGGGCGACGACATAACAACATAAGAAAAGAAAAGAAAAGAAAAAGAAAAAGAAAAAGAAGCCGGCGGTGAGTATGTTAATCTCCTCCTTTCCAGCGACATCATCGTCTCCTTGTTGTTGTTCGTTGTTAAGCACAAGCAGCAGCAGAAGACAGAATAAGAATAGTAATAGTAATAGAAAGAAGGCGCCTGGATTTCTTCGTCGACCTCAATCTCAATCGCCGCTGGTCTTGACTAAGGAGAAGGAGGAGGAGGAGGAGGGCTCCGGTGTTCCACAGCGACGCTTGATTTTGCTTCGTCACGCAAAGAGTTGCTGGGAGGATCGCTCCCTTAAAGGTACGTACTGTCAGCCTAGCCTAGCCCTAGCCTAGCCCTAGAAGATTAATAATAGAATATCAAATTTCAAGCATCCTCGCCCCTAACTCTTCTATTCATCCAACAACAACAACAAGGAGTTTGGGATTGATCTTGAAGTGATTTATCAACTGCACAGAACAATACTCTAATTTTGGTACTATTATTATTGGTTGGTTGTTCCACTCCAATTGACTGATGCACCACATTTCTATCATAATATATAGCTAATGAAAAATATTCTTATATTGCATCCTCCAAATAGATTTTAGTTCTAGACACTAAATCCTGTCTTTCAAGTTCTAGTTGTGAAGAAATAGATGCATGTGTTATTCTATAATTAAACAAATAAATTATAACTCTGGCTTTAAGTTCTGTTCTTTTTTTACTATGCATAGACCATGATCGTCCTCTGAGTAGCGCTGGAGAAACTGATGTTATACAAGTCTCTTACAAGCTCCAACAGCTCGGTTGGATTCCTCAACTTATTTTGTCAAGGTAAGACATAATACTGTTTTGGTACAATCCTATTTCATCATCTATGTGGTGGCACACACGTAATTTGTATCTGTTGGATGATGTAGTGATGCAACACGAACAAGACAGACTCTCAAAATCATGCAGGACCAAGTACAGGCCTTCTTGGAAGCTGAGATACGCTTTATCTCAAGCTTTTATTCTGTTGCAGCGATGGATGGGCAGACAGCTGACCACCTCCAACGAGCTGTCTGTAAATATGCTACAGACGAGATACTTACAGTTATGTGAGTTCTACTGACTCTAACAAGAATTTTTTTGGCCTTATATATTCTATAGGTGAGCAATTTGTGTACATTTACCGTGAATGGATTTAGCTTGACAACTTATTCAGGAACATGTCTAAAAATGATCACGCGTTTCCATATTGACAAAAGAATCCCTTAACCACACCAAGTCCAGCTACGGGGTTCAAATCTAACAATAATTTTGCTGACTAATTGTATCCGGTGACATGGCAATCTTTAGTTTCAAAAAAAAATGATACAAGTAACATCCGGAAGGATTGAATAAAGAAAAGAAGGCTATTATTATTATTTTTTTCATATGAAAATTCCAGAATATACATATGCATTATGCATATGAATGTAATGAACTTATTGAAAGCCACATAAAGATGGAGAAGCCATAGACTATTCGAATCAATTGAGCAAGGTAAATCTTTCCTTCTTCACAGGTGTATGGGACATAATAGAGGCTGGGAGGAGGCAGCCTCCACCTTTTCTGGTGCCTCGGTAGAACTGAAGACATGCAATGCTGCATTGCTTGAAGCTGCCGGAAAATCATGGGAAGAGGTTAGCATTTTAATGTTTACAGGATTTATGTTGATCATTGTTTTTACTATGCATCGGCTGCATATGTTATTAACAAATCAGTATGTTGTAGGCATTTCTTTTGGCGGGAGATGGAGGCTGGAAGCTCCAGCATTTAGTCAAGCCAAATGCTAGCCCCTAGGAATGATGATTAATCTGTTAAAAAGTTCACTCCAAACAGATAAATTGGGAGCTGTAATCCTTGTTTCCTTACATCAATGTGGATGAAAAAGAACACTCAAAAAGGCTAAATCACCACAGCATATAACCTACCAGGAGAATTGCAAGCAGACCAATTCTTCTGAAAAGTGAAAACATAACAACCATCGAACCAAAATAGCCATCATATGCAGCCAAGACAAGGGCAAAGATTCCCCTTGCTTTGCATAAAGACAGCGATCACTACTTGAATCGTTTTGTATCATTTTTTCTTTTCTTTCATATTCTGATGTATACGGTTGTAATATAGTTGTGTGCATCGCACCTTCTTTATAAGTATTAGATAAATTAGTTATATAATTATTATATCTTAAGGGTATTAAAGTGTAATGTCATTTTCTACGTATGATCTCCTCCTCAATCAATATACAATCCACTCCTTTCTTTATCAAATCAATATGCAATCCACTTCTTCCTTTATCTATCAGCGCAAAGTTCCTCCTAACATTTAGTTGCAACCAGACACAGTGATGAACCCATGATTTTTTTATGGGGTTTGAAAATTTTCAGTGTTTAATAGTCCACCCTATATACAATTTTTTTAGACCGATTCGGGTCGGGTCGGGTGAGGTGAGGGTGAATCATTAGTCGAGGACAAAATTACAAAACAAGACAAATATATAAAAAACTTAAGACATAATTCATCATTGCTCAACTTAAAAAATTTCAAACACTTAAACTTGCTCTCTACGGGTTTTTATTTTTTGAAACCTATCAATCGTATCATCTATGAACACTTTTTAAGCAACTCTCTCTCAATATAACGTATGCAATTATCACTCAAACTTTCATCTCCAATATGGTTACGCAAATCAAACTTTACAATCTTCATTGCAGAAAAGCATTTCTCAACACTTAATTTGCCACGGGTAATAAAAGAGTGAGCTTCAATGAACTGTACACCAATATAAATGAATGGTGTTTTTTTTTTGTTTCAACCATCAATCGCGCGAGACTAGATACACCATCCAAATTGTCAAACCACATATTCGGGAGTGGTTTTCGTTCGCCGGGGTCCCTTGGAAGAGTATTAACATCAATATAGTCGGGAATCTTAGAAGATGAAGATTGCACTTTGTGCACTACAAATCGGTCCATATTACCTACATATAGAATTTTGAATAACAAGTTCTTATCATAACTATCACAAATTCAGAAAAACAATCACACAAAGTCTTAAAGTCTATTTTCAATTCAGCCTCAATTCAAGAAGTGAAGAAACAAAGATTAAAAAAATAATAAAAAATCAAAGTACTAACCTTCAATTCTTCTATAGTTCTATGAGTATTCAAGAAAGTCTTCAAGTCTCCTGTTCTCAATTCAGCATCAATTCAGTTTTTCTATAACATTTTACAAATCACAAATTCTTAATCTCTAGTCTTCAAGAATGACAAGAAACAAATATTAAAAAAAAAGCACACATTTAAACAACTGAGAAGAGTGAAATCAGAGTACTAACCTTCATACAGATCACACAAATCGGTGGAACCTAGTCTCTAATCGCAATTCCAAGCGGCGCTTCTAATTTCCGGCGAGCGTTGTCCCTGTTCGCCTCCTGCCCTCCTCCTCTGTGTTCGTCGATCACAATTCCCAGTTTCCCGCCCTTCTCCCGCTTTTTGTGTCGTACGCCTCCTGTCCTCCAACCCCAACCCAAATCAGTTTTTTTAGTTTTAGTTTTTTTTTTTGCTTAAAAGTGTTGGTTGGGTCTTGGTTCTAACTAATAGAGATGAGTATGGGTAACTGGGTTTAGGTAAGTGGGTTAAACACTTAAAACCATAAATATTATTGTGTTTATTAATTATTAGTGATTTGAAAACTTTTTTAAAACTATAATTCTTTTTAAGTTGAGGGTCGCTGTAAAAATTATATGGGGTTCGGTCACAAAATTTCTTAGAGTTCGGTTCATTAAAAAATTAAAAACATAACACACCGTAAAAGAATTTCACGGGTGTCGGGCGAACCCCTAGGGCTTGCCCTAGGTCCACCACTACAAACAACATCCCATCTCATTTGATTTGCACTTCTAAACCCTAGCAACTGCGTACAATCTGACGTCACCCACAACTTCTCACCAAACAAGCCATTCATAATAGTTGTTGGAAGCAAAGATTTTTCTTAGTCTTTAAGTTGGGTAAATATTATTGTTTGCCTATAAATATAATCTTTTATGTAACATGATCACCACCGCCTCCCAAACTAATTATATTGAGACCATGGATATATAAAAGTAAGAATTCTCAATTTTCTGGATTGATCTAAGAAGAATGAATACACTTTCAAATCAAAATATTCGATTGATTCACTCGATATTCAATCGGATACGAAGCATGTTGAGTTTTAAGAGCCAGAGTATTTTGTTTGTGAAGAAGAATTCGAATGAAGAAAGCCAAATGTCGACCAAAAGACAAGTGCTTACTTTAAACCAAAAAAAAAAATCTAATGCATTTTACATGGAGCAATTTGATCAAAATAATTTATTTATTTCAACTAGGGGCTCTGTCTCTTGGGCTCTGTCTCTTGGACTCCGCCATGGGTTGTCGCACCTTCAACCCCGCTCTTTCGGGGCGCTGCCCTCGAACCCTGAGTGAGGTCCCAAACATCTCATTTGATTTGCACTTCTAAACCCTACCAACAACGTACAATCTGACATCCCCATAACTTCTCACCAAACCAACCATTCATAATATTGTTGGAAGCAAAGATTTTTCTTATCTGTTTGCCTATAAATAATTAAATATAATATTTTATGTAACATGATCACCACCACCTCTAAAACTAATTATATTGAGACCATGGATATATAAAAGTAAGAATATATATATTGTTAGAATTGTCAATTTCCTGGATTGATCTAAGAAGCATGAATACACTTTCAAACTGAAATATTCGATAGATTCACTCGATATTCAATCGGATACGACGCAGATTGAGTTTTGAGAGCCAGAGTATTTTGTTCGTGAAGAAGAATTCGAACTAGAAAAGCCAAATGTCGACCAAAATATAATTGCTTATTCTAAACCAAACATAATTTTCTAATGCATCTTACATGGAGCAATTTGATCAAAATAAATTTTTTTTTTGATCCCAGCTAGGGGCTCTACCTCTTGGACTCCGCCATGGGTTGTCGCACCTTGGACATCGATCTCTCGGGGCGCTGCCCTCGAATCCCCAATGAGGTCCCACACTTATAATGTTATCAGAATGAGTGTGCACCCCGCTCCCGCTCGATGTAAGTCATAACACTAAACTAGCAATATATATATATATGTGTGTGTGTGTGTATATATATATATATATATATATAGGGGGATATCATGAGAACCAATTGGTTTTGAGAACATTTTAGAACAATTATGAGCCAATAGTTATATTTAAGGAAAATCATCCCCATGAATTTGAGCTGGCCCCCCTCCCTGAATTTAATGGTTGAGATTGGTTCTTAAAATTTTTTAAAATCAAATGGTTCTCAACTGAACCTAACCTTATATATATATATGCGAAGAAAAAAAATCACTAGTTCATATACGTAAACATCATAACATTTTACATATGTAAATTCAAGTAATTTACATATGTAATTTTCATCTAAATTTACGTATGTAGCATATGTAGTTTACATATGAAAATTCAAATAATATATGGAGATTTAACATTAAACAAATGAAAAATTACATATGTAACGTAATTTACATATGTAATTTAAATAGATAATAAGAGATAACATGTTACAAACATAAATTTACATATGTAAATTTAAAATAGATAATGAGATATAACATGTTACGTAACAAAAATATATAAAAATAACAAAAGTATATAAAAACTAATTATTCTTGAGTTCTTAATAATCATCTAATAATCATCTAACAATTATCTAATAATCATCTTCATATGTATGTTACATATGTAAATTCAGATAATTTACATATGTAAAATTCAAGTAATTTACAAATGTAAATTCAAATAATTAACATATGTAAATTCAAATAATTTACATATGTAAATTCAAGAAAAAAAGTTAAATCAGTTTATATACTTAAACATCACAACATGTTGCATATGTAAATTCAAATAACTTACATATGTAAATCCAAGTAATTTACGTACGTAGATTTTCATCTAAGTTTACGTAACGTAGCACAAGTAACTTACATATGTAAATTAATATATATGGAGATTTAACATATGTAAAAAAAAGTATTATTTCTATTACAAATATGTTTTATTAATTTATAAGTATCCATTACAACAAAATTTAAAAAACATAAAAAAAATATATAAAAGGTAACAAAAATATATAAAAGGTAACAAAAATATATAAAAGCTAATTGTTCTTGAGTTCTTGATAATCATCTTCAACTTTGACACAAAATCTCGTAAACTACAAAGAAAACAAGTTCATCAATTCATATACGTAAACATCACAGTATGTTACATATGTAAATTCAAGTAATTTACATATGCAGCGCAAGTTACATATGTAAATTTAAATATATGATTAGATGTAAAATGAAACAAATGTAAATTTACATATGTAACAAGAAAATGCTTCAGTTTGTTCAAACAGGACAACATTACTAGATGAAGAACCCTCATTGTTGACATTGTCTTGAATATTAGGATCTCCATTGGAATCTTCTTAATAAAACATATGTAAGTAAATATAAAACTGTTGGGGGGGGGGGTGGGGGAATTAAGAACAAAGAAATGTTAAAAAGAAAAAACTCTTAACATACCTTCATAAGATTGTCCATTGTTGATATTAAAATCATTAGATGTTTTCGTACGATGCAAATGGTCTTCCAAATTGTGAGGAAACTGATGTTGAGGAGATGACATTAAATTCGAAGGTTGCATTTTTCGGATTTTTAAGGTTTCTTGAAGTGCATTAATAGAGTTAATGGGTGTTCTTGATATGAAGAAGAAGAAGAATTAAATGATAAGTGTAAATGAAAATGAAGAAAAGAAAAAGATGGGAAGGGGTTATCTAGGAGGAAAAGGTGATGGGATGGGGCATTGGAAAAACAAAATTCATAATTGATGGGAGAAAGAGTAAAATACAATCTTACCCTTTTGCATAAGATAAAATAGAGTGAGATGGATAAGCTCACAACCCTTTGATGGGTTTTCAAAGATTTCACAACTCAAGTGGGTTTTCACTCTATACTTTCCCTATATATGTATATATATATATATATATATATATATATATATATATATATATATGGGGTAGGGTTATAATACAAAGTACTTTTTGCGTGAGAAGTGTGAGAAGTGGATGATGTGTTAGATTTTAATGCATTGTGTTATCTTTTAGTTATGTTTTTGGTAAATATATAACACTATACATTGTTTTTTTCATATTAGAATGTCATATGTTTATCAAAATTAGAGTTAAAGGATAACACAATGTAAACACAGTGTAATAATATCCTAACACAATACCCTTTTAATAATTCTTAATAAATGATGTTTGATAGTGTTTGGAATCCAATGGATTGTGTATTTATTTTAGGATTGTCATATATTTACCAAAGATATAATAAAAAGACAATATCATGCATTAAAAATTAACACATCAATCACTTCTCACACTTCTCACATAAAAAGTACTCTGTATTATAACCCAACTCTATATATATGTATATTTATATATATATGAACCTAACCTTATATATATATGTATGTATGTATGTATGTATGTATTTATGTATGTATGTATGTATGTTTGTATGTATGTATGTATATATATATATATTAGGGTAGGGTTATAATACAAAGTCATTTTAGGATGAGAAGTGTGAGAAGTGGATGATGTGTTAGATATTAATGCATGGTATTGTCTTTTTATTATAAACTTTTGTAAATATAGGACACTACACATGTTTTTTTTTCCTTTTAAAAGGTTATATATTTATCAAAATTAGAATTACAAGATAGCACAATGTAAACACAATGTACTAATATCCTAACACAATGCCTTTTTAAAAATTCATAATAAATGGTGTTTGGTGGTGTTTGGAATCCAATGAATGATGTTTTATATTTTAGGATTGTCATATGTTTGCTAAATACACAATTAAAAGAGAACACAATGCATTAATATCCAAATAGCATGCACTTCTCACATTTCTCACGTAAAAAGTACTTTGTATTTTAAACCAACATAATATATATATATATATATATATATATATATATATATATAGAGAGAGAGAGAGAGAGAGAGAGAGTCGAGTTATCTTACATCCAGCAAAAACGCTACATCCATTGCGGATTCATCTGGGCGTCCATCAAGATCATCCAACAGCCAGGATCTATGGTGTTTCCGCCTATGGTGTTTTCGGTGGGGGGAAAAACACCATAGGCGGAAACACCATAGATCCTGGCTGTTGGATGATCTTGATGGACGCCCCAGATGAATCCGCAATGGATGTAGCGTTTTTGCTGGATGTATTTTACCTTAAACCTATATAAATATATATATATATATATATATATATATATATATATGAGAATGATCATGTAAAAACCACATATTTTTTGTAAAAACCTAAAAACTAATATTAAAACATTTATAACTTTTTTCATACGTTAATATTTTTTTATATAAAATTTGTACCGAAGATTTTAGAATTATGTTATATTTATTTCCAAAAAATAATAATTAACGTTTCCTTTTTTTAAATAGTGCACATTTAGAAAAACTCGTACTTATAGTATATGTTAATATATATTTTTTAAATCGTAACATAAAGCTTATAATTCTGTTACTTTTCGTGGGTTTTTAATAATGCACATATGCACTATTAGAAAAAATCATACATGAGGTATACATTAATATTAAAAAAAATTACACCATAAATCTTATAATTCTTTTATCTTTAATTTTGAAAAAAAAAAGATTTAATGTTTTATAATTTGTTTAATACAATGTTACACATGTGTTGTATAACTATTAGTTGTAGTGCATATGCAGCATTATTATTACTACTATAAATGTTTTGGTATTTTTTTTTATTGTTTTAACATAAGAAGTGTTTTTCCTATCGACCTTGATCTTAGAAAAGAAGACGTTTTTTCAGTTTCTTTCAAGGACATATTTTCTTTAGGGGCTGTTTGGTTGGAGCTATATAGCTTCTTAATGGAGAAAATCTCTTTTTAAAAAATGTCTTAATCGGAAAGACTGTTTGGTTGAGGTAAAAATGTCTTAATCGGTAAGACAATTTTAACTTAATGCTTCAGCCACAAAAACCTTCCTTAATCATTTAGCCAATGTTAAAAACAAAAACAAAAAAAACAGGATTCCCATTCCCCCTTTCTCCTCACGCTCCCGTCCATAACCCTACCTCCGCCTCCACGAAGCTGCCTCCGCCTCCACCTCCACGAAGCTGCTCCCTCGGTCCATCCTCCTTCTCCGTCGCATCCTCTTCCTCCGTCGTATTCCTTCTCTGCGCCGCCCCCTTCTCAAAAAGGTAAACCCTAAATTTTGTTCACTTAAATTTTGTTTGATTATCTATGTGTTTGATTATATCATTGCTTTGTATGGATTATATCACTCATTTTATACACATGAATGTGTTTATGATGTGTTTATGTTTAAATCGTTGTATACTTCGATTACTCAATTGGAGTTTAAATCCCAGCCTTCAAGTGATGGGGATTCCAATTGCAGCATCACTCGAACCTCAAATCTGGCCTTTTTAAGTCAGGATTTCAATCGTACCTCATTATGACGCTAAACTCCTCTTCGAGCCCTGTCTTTGTTCACCTTCGTGGTTCATCACTTCAAGATTGAAGATTACGGATCCATAGTCTATCGATTTCCACAAGTATGTATTCTCTATTAACATCGATCGATTTCTATATATGTGTTTGAAGCTAAAAATTCCATTTGATTATGTATTTCATGGTGCAGTGAGTGTCGCTTTTGTTTTGCAGTAACTTTGTTCTCCTTTTAAGGGATAGTTAAGCTTTTATTGAATTTGATTTACCCACCAAGTCTGAATCTGGCTTCGTTTTGCAAATACATATGGATTTATTTATTAAGTATGATGATTTCTAGCGCGCAATGGATACTGAATACACCAAGTGGATGCTTACCAATTCACACCCTCAAATCTCCTTTGTAAGTTATTTTGAATACATATTACATGATTGATTTAGGTGTATTTTTATGAATCTATTCAACCTGTTTTTATAAATAAGTAATAGGAGATAACTTGTAGATTTGCAGTTTGATTTTATATAGTAATTTTGAACCTTGAAACTGTTCTGGTTAGTTTTAGATATTATAAAGTTGCTTTTCTTTCTTTCTTTTCATATTCAAGCATATTACAATCGGAAATGCCCAATTAAACTTTCAGATAATTATCTCAATGTTAAATAATATACGGCCTATGACGCCCCTCGTTCTTATAGGTCATATTCTTTTGTAGGGTGTAATTTTATCCGTCCATCGTATGGTCATGCATTTCTTTCTCATGTTAGTACCTTTCTTTTTGTTTTTAGGTTGCCTTTTTGTCGTCTGCTCTGAGACCAAGAGTGGCTTCAACCTGCGCTGATGAATCTGCGGCAACATTATCAAAGGATGATCATCTAAGGTGCTTCTGAAAATGCAGGAGTGGTGGATGGATCTGGGCATGAAAATATGTATCTTCTTAATTGCTTTTATTTAAACAATACTTATGAAGTGATTAGATACTTTTCATTCATTTAGTTATGTTGTGAAGTTGTTTTGTATTTGTGTTTTATTGTTATTTACCAAATTATGGAATATAAATTTGGAGTTAGGTTATTTGATTTACTTAAATATCAATTTTGAACCATTTGGGTTGTTCGATAGTTGGATTTCAATTTGGTTACTCCAATTGCTTATTTTCACCAAGCTACATTAATACCAACATATTAAGGTTCCATGGTTCTGGATCAAACAGTTGAAACATGTCACTCTTAGGTCAAAACATTACAGATCAAGATTGGTAATTTAATAGAGTAATTATGACATGGAATGGGGCTCACAAGGTGTTGAGTATATGGCTATTTTGCGTGACAATATAGCTTCTTAAATGATGCCAATTGAATAAGCTGTATTTGTATTTTACTATGTTTTCATGAATCGTTAAGTATGTTTGTTTTATTTGGATACTATATGATGGTTTGAGTTTATTTTTTCCTTTAATAATTATTTATCATTTATTATTATGCTCAAATGGATAATTAAAAAATAGTTATTTTATACAGTCATTCAGATGTTCAAACAAACAGCACATAATGATTCATCACCTTATTGATTCAGCACTTCTTTACCATACAGACAGCTTATTCATTCAGTACCAAATGAAACAGACGAACCAAACAACACCTTACTATGAAAGAAGCATAATTTCATTAAAAAAAATAATTACTTAAATAATTAAATTATAGAGAGGCGTAAAAAATTGTATGAAACAAGTTACTATTACCTGCGCACGGTCGCAGGGCATACGTAAGTATAAAATTAAGCTGCATTGCCATAATTTAACGTAAAAAGAACGAAAATTTATACACATAAAATAATAAAAACATAATGCAAACAACAAAAACCAGACACAAAAAAGTAACGATATAAAAGTTAACTAAAACAAAAGAAAAAAAACACTACACGACGATTGAAATTATACACCAAGATGTAACGACATAAAACTAAATTCAAACAAATCACACCGAAAAATAAAGATGTACAATTAATATTTTAACAAAATCGATTAGTTTTCTGTGTCTATAGACACTGTACGTTGTTTTCACGTATGGGATTTTGCCACATGTCTTTTCGGTGACATGTGGCGTGTTGTGATTTAATTTTTTTTGTTTTCAGCTACTCTGTTAAATAATATATACGTTGTTTGCTGAGGGTTTATAGGTTTATTAAGTTGGTTCAGTGGTTGTGGATACTTTTGTTGAGGTACACGTCTGCAGTTCGAGTCTCTGTTTTTTTTTCTTTCATTTTTGCTTTGGTTACCATGTGGTTTCTTTTTCACTTGACACCGAAGCCTTTCACTTCATAAATTCTTCCTTTCCTTTTCTATTTTCATTTGTGTTTGTTTGTATCTTCTTCGTGCGACGGCAACAACTTGAGTATCATCTCCGTTCGTTTCGTTTTTCGTATGTCTTTCGATGATAATGTAATTTTGATTTCTCGATTTTACAGTTTTGATGGTTTGCGATGTTTCTTCTGACGGTATGTTCATTTCTTATTGCATGTTTCGCTTCGTTTCAATTTTTCAGCTGCTTTGAGTTAGGTCAATTTTTCTGTTGTTTTGAGCTGATATGCACTGCACAGTTTGTCATTTGGTAGGGCTGATATAGCGAGCAAATTTTCTGACCATAAACATAGTCTCTGAATCGGTTAGAGAAAGAAACCCACCAATTTGTATGTAGGTGATAACTAACTTCACTTTTACATCTCCCTTACATACTTACAAATTCATATGAATACATTTTTTCTCTCATTCAACACATATAACTTATACTGATAGATACATACAATAGTTTTCCTTAGACTATGAATACTCTTCAATTACAACACGTATTACCTATACTAACACATACATAATACAACTTTAGTTTAAATGTACAAAACTTTAGATTACAACAAACTTAAAAATGTTATTTGCACAAACGACTACATTCATATTTTTTTTCCGGGAATCGCGAAAAGGAACCATTCTCACTTGAGGTCAGACTCCTAAGAAAATACACACCCTACTTGGGCGGTCAGGAAAGCAAAGATCTATACTATCTATTAGTAGATGTAAAGGTACGTACTCAAATAAAAATCAACATTGAATATGACATATCAACACACATTCACATATTATTTACAAATTTCTTTTTAATAAACAGGGGGATGCAATCGAAGCTAAGGTGGACAACAACAACAAGAAAGTTGACGCTCTAATGATAGTGAATGGTTGATATTCAATCAACAACCATTTATGCACAGATCCACGAGCTTCGGGTAGAGCAGTTTTTTCATACAGCAACACTTCTCCTTGCAAACAGAACAATCGTCAAACCGATAACCGAAAGAAACATTCCCACCATGCAGGGGTGGACCTAGCTTATTCGCTAAATGTTACCCCTAAACTTTGAGTCTGGATCCGCCACTGCCACCATGTACTTCAACTTTGCATCGTACGACAAGTTAGAATAGCGTTCAAGGCCAAAATACCCTTTTCTCACATGTAAAAAAAAAAGAACTTTTTCCATTAATTTCATATTAATAAACATCAGGTTTCTTACTGAAACATACATCTATGTCTTCAAAAAATAGACTATCTTGGGCACATTCAGCGATGAACAGGTGTTCAAAGGAAGAAAAATTACAACATGGTCAAAACTACTATCCCGAACCAAAGGTAAAATCAACTGCAATCATCAAGTGCCTTTTTTAACATATCATAACTTCATTTGTCCGTGAGGTGTGGGTTGCACACAAATTTCAAACCCAACATAATTCCCAATCGTTAGAACTATGCAGCCCACTTGCAACTGGGTTGAAGTTATAGAAAAAGACAAAGGTCTGCAGCCCATTTAGTTTACTTATGAACTAAAAGTACTTTTTAATAGTTAGAACAAGACCTGTAAATCAGTAACTACTTTGCTTAAACAGACCCTAACTGTTTGTTCACATAACTTTTAAAACCATTTCTCTAACCTATTATAACAGTTATATAGGTGTTATTGCCACTTTTTACTGTTCTTTACCAATTCCAGCCTTAAACGTTTCTACATATACCTCCATGGCATACTTCAATACCTTGAGAATACTATCAATAGTATATGAACACACCTTATTTTGCACCTGATAGTTGATAGAACTATAAAATTCACTGCTATTAAAAACAAACTAATACTGTCGTTTTTCTCCTTCCCTAATAGCTACCTTTCTAAAATTGGTTTTTGATAGTAAATTAATTAATGAGGAGATAAAAGAAACATAATAGCAAATAAAGTTATCTTCACCATCATTAATTTTTTTTTAACAAAACACAATTCCAACATTCCCACATGAATATGGGGTGTGTGAGTGTCATACACTTACCACTCCGTAATGTTAACCAACAGTCTTAAGCCACACGAATTTGAAGTGTGTAAATGTCATACACTTACCCAGCTGAAAATAAGTAGGTTTTTATCATATCAAATTTAATCATAAGGTGTGTTAAACATTAATTTGTAAACCAAAAGTGAGTAAAAAGTAACTGAATTTTCATTACAGTGGCTATAAAATTGTCTTGATTCTGTAGCAATCAATGACACTGTCCTTCACAAAAGAAAATATTTATGGCAAAATCTTGGCAGTAGCAGGAGTCAGGGTAACAAAACACCAAGGTACATAAACTTTTTCCCACCAATTACATTAACTTCTACATTGCTTACTAACACACTTAAAACACGAAAAGTCCAATCAAAATCAACTGACATCACCGTCACATACATTGACCCAAAGTTGCCGAATCTGCAAGACATCGTCGACAAGTCAGTAAACTACTCTTTCAACACAAACATCATAAATAATCAATGAATATAAAAAACATTTAATGTAAATTGAATTATAAGGAACATACTTATCATGCACTTTTTACTACTGCCAGCTTCAGGCACATACAGGTAAAGCATGCAAGTCATCAAACATTCGCAATGATTGAATCAAAAACTAAACCCTGACTTACATTAGCTGAGTTTATGAAGAGTACAAGGTATAGACAAACAAACAACTTCTTATATGTTTTAATCTATAACATTTCTAATTCAAAACATAATATCTTTACTAAACCGAAACAGACAAAACTCTATACATGTCAAGCCACTATAAAAGAGTACGAGGCATATCCGTTAGGTCCTCTAAGACCCTGAGAATCTCACAAGTACGAGACCAACCGGGTACAGAATCCGGGTTAATCAAGAAGCTCGAACAAAGATCAAACGATGAACTTGAAGAACATGATATAAAAATCTTGATGTTTATTGCTATATTCAAGTTTACAAAAGGGATAATACAAGTGTTGGGAGAAACTGGGGTTTACACCATGAAAAAACACACATTTAGCTAACCTCACCAATTCTAGAAATCCTTGACTATTCTCTCAACTAAGTCCTCTATTTATAAACAATTACATCAAGAGAAACTAAATAAAAATCAAATGAGCAATTTGAGGTAACGACGCGGCCGTGCCGATTCGGCTAAGTCTCGACTTGCGTGTCGCTTGAATTTCTTGAAGTTGACGTTGACAAAGAAAATAATCCTTGTGACGATCTCGAAATAATAACTTTGGCGGTTTGTTGATGTCAAGTTCGCTAAGAGCAACTTGGCAAGTTCTCTAACTTTGCTCTTAGAGTACTTCAAGTCCGCTAAGACTTGAAGTTCGCTAAACACAAGTCCAAGTCCAAGTCCGCTTAGAGCAATGTCAAGTCCGCTAAGAGCAACTTGACAACTTCTCTAACTTTGCTCTTAGAATACTTCAAGTCCGCTAAGACTTGAAGTTTGCTAAGCACAAGTCCAAGTCCGCTAAGAGCAACGTCAAGTCCACTAAGAGCAACTTGGCAAGTTCTCTAACTTTGCTCTTAGAGTACTTCAAGTCCGCTAAGACTTGAAGTTCGCTGAGCACAAGTCCAAGTCCGCTAAGAGCAATGTCAAGTCCGCTAAGAGCAACTTGGCAAGTTCTATAACTTTGCTCTTAGAGTACTTGGACTCCAAAATCTCCAAAAATCTACAGATCCTCTAAGAAGGAATTCCGGTTCCGCCTCGAAAACACTTTTCTTGTCTCGTCATTACTTCAAACTCGGTAAATACGTAAATCCTCAAAATCTTCACCTTTATTGGACCTGAATTGTTCATAATACTTTCAAATAAGAATACATTGAAAGTCATCATCTTTAATCAGTTAATAGACCGTTCTGGAATATCTGGATGTTCCAACAGTATCGTCGTTGGTTCCTTCCTAAACGTACCTATGCCGAATGTGAAGAAACTTTGGCTGAAGAGTACTCAGAAGATGAAGAAGAAAATGACACACCACCACTACTGAGCTGCCCAGAAGGCCATGCTATAACTGAAGTTACCTATCAGTAAGTTTTTCATTAACATTAACTAACAACAAAAATATTACAGTCACTGCACTAAAAAAAAATAATACATGACAGCTACTGTGTAAACGAGATCTTGATTGACGAACAACAACACTTCCTGTTGTTATCTTCAATCAAGCCATGGCCACTACACTCAACGTCACTTGCACAAAATTAGTCATCAAACATGGCTACAACAACCCAAAGATCATACTAGAGCCTATGTTGTCTCTCCTAGGTACTACCAAGAAATACATAATCTGATTCAGACAGAACTCACAGACTGTTGTTGAACACATAGAGACAATGGCGATTGAAAGCTACCCAAGTCAAACAATACGTCTCCTACCACCACCAGAACCACACACCTCAGCCGGAAAACCGACCCGTAACCACAACTATGACTCACCGGGTAAAAAAAAAGAAAAAAAAACTTTTACTGAAATACAATTATAATGATGTGCATGCACTGCTCAATTAGGGATTCAAGTGGAACCGATTTTGGATTTAATAAGCATTTTAACTTCTTTTTTTTTATCTTAAAGTTTCATCGTATACCCAAGCTTTTGAACACGAAATTGAGAATTAATTTTAAAAAGAAATTTGGCTTCTCCCTTTTTTCAGCTTGCAATTATGTTTCTCTTGATTTTTCATAAAAGTTGACGGGAAAGAAGTGATGCAAGGCCTCGATAAATGTGATCTAAATTTTAACAAATATTCAATTTGAAGTCTTTAGCAACACATACTAAGAGCATGTCATAAAATAATAAAAAGATTTAACACAAATTTAATTTTACAGACTTTCTCTCATAAATTTAGAAAGTATTGTATCGTACCTATTTGTCAACTACCCACTTACAATCTAATATTTTTAGTATTTCTATTATGTCAGTTGTTAAAATTTTAGTGTCTTGTTAAGACCCTGGTAGTGAAAGATTATTAACAAACGCCTTCTAAAAGTATTCACTAGAATGTTATAAGTTGGAGATGACACTGAGGTCAATTCCAAGAAGAAGAAAGAAAATGAGATTAAGAAGAAATAGAAACTGTCTACATCTTGCTAAGTAACTAATCATGTAGAAGACATCTTAAGTTAGATGAAAATATAATAATTTTGAAAATGAAAGTAACTACATGCAATAGTAACCAGAAAAAACTATCCACTTAATGTCTTAAACTCACACCAAAATACAAGAAATATCGCCCCCGTAACGCGCGGCTGGTAATATTCTCGTTAAAAAGAATTTAGAAAAAAGAATTTAAAATACACGTGGAAGTAGTGTGTAAAGAAATAAGATGAAAGAATCAGTATTATACTTGTGTATTTAAAAATCCCGCTCTTCTTGATGTGAAATCATTTCGAATTCGGACAGCCCGCCCGCCCGCCCGCCCCCCAATTATTAACATTCTTCACATCACGTCTCTCTCCTTCTCTCTTTCAAAATCAAAATCCCTAGAAATCAATAATCCTGCAAACACTCCACTCCGACTCCGAAGATGTCTTCGTCTAGATCATCTTCTCGTTACAACTCTTTTGATAATCGATCTTCTACTCAGTCCGATCCATCCTCCTCAGCCGACCGATCAAAAAATCCCTTAACTTCTTCTTCTTCTTACGCCCTTGCTATTTCCAAATCCAAATCCAGCAGCAAAAACGACCAAAATCTGAGTGCCATGGTTAAAAAGTTTATGGAGAAGAGGTCAACTAAGCCCAAACCACCAAGGGACTTTGTGGTGGCCGCGGATGTTACTACTTTCATCGCCGATGATTTCAAGAAGAAGACGACCATCAGAGGGGGCTTTGGGAAGCTGTTTGGGAAATCCGATGATGTCAGTGATCGAAAGAAGAAGAAGAAGGCGGCGGCCCTGGGCTTGGGCTTGCCAGAAGTGATCAAGCCACCGCAGCAGCAGCAGCAGCATGCGAGGACTCTGGGCACGGTATTGAGAAGCGAGAGGGAGCTTATGAGTCAGAATAAGGAGCAGGAGACGGAGATACTCCACCTCAAGGCCATGCTTGACGAAAAAAACACAGAGGTAGCATTTCTAGTTAGTCAGTCAGTCAGTCAGTCAACCTACGCACTTACTTACTTACTTTAACCTGCTTCATCATCCAAATAACTTCCTTATCTATCAATGTCATTTGAGCTCTGCATGAGAATTGCTACCTAGTTATGCATTGTAACTTACTTCAGAAGCTTCATCTGCATTCATAATGTGATGGGAATTTTTAAAAATACATCTCAAGCACACTCCTTTGAAGTTGTTTTCCTCTTTAAAGGGGAAAACAAACAAACTAGAGGCTGAGATTGATTAATATATTTAAATGAACCGATTGCATATTCTTTTTTCTTTCTCTCAAGTAGTTAGTTGCTCAATATTTGAAGTTAGCTGTTGAATACCCAACAATCCAGGAACGTTCAATTTCAATTCTTGACTTGATATAGAACAATAAATCATGCTAGTTGTGTCATTTGCATGTCTATAAGCACACAAATTTATGTGAATTTTTTTTTTATCAAGCATAGCATTTCGACTCTGATAATAAGGCTACGTGTAATGGTTTGTAATTTTCAAGCCCCTTAAATGGGCATTTTGTGACACATATGGCAAAGTGGCAAGTGGTGTAGTGCATGTATGATTGGTAGGGTCTGGGGAGGGTGGGATGTAGGCAAACCATACCTCTACCTTTCGGGTATAAAGGTTGCTTCCAAAGAGACCCCCAACTCCGAACCACAGGAGAAAAGGACACCGGAAACCAGTGTTGTAAAAAGCGCTAGGCGGAGCTAGACGATCAGGTAGAGCTTAGGGATTAATCGGGATTAATAGGGATTAATCGGGATTATATAGTTTGTAATTTTATACGTAATTTTCAAAATATATATACATATAGTTGCTTTTATACTTTTTATGTATAAATTTATGAGTTCAAGGACCAAATGTAAACTAGTAACGATAGATGGCTTTAAATGTTAAAATACCTAAACTAATTTTAAAACTTTTATATAAAAGATAGCAAGTTTAAGGATGAAATATAAACTACTGAAAGACGTAGGGGTTAAATGTAAAATATTTGAACTTCTTTAAACATAAAAAAGACCTATACTCATACATAACAACACATTCGCTTCTCAACAGCAACCAAAGTTGACGACTTCTTCATCTTCTCCGGCGAATCCAACGACTTCATTTTCATTTCCGGCCACCACTTCTCTCGTTTCTTCTTCCTCACGTCCGCCCCTCTCGTTCGTTCTCATGACGGCGTCAACAGGATTAGTCCGATTTGGTCCGACAGTGTTCTAATGTTGATGAAAGCCTAGAAAAGATTTGGTCATAGGGTTAAAAAGAAGAAACGGAGGCTTTGACCAGTTCCGATTAGTACGATTTGGTCCGCATAGGTCCGATTTTGACCATCGTCGATCGATCAGCGCCTGGTGGTCCAATTTGATGAAATTTCCTAGGTGACCGGCCGGCCAACGAGTAATTGCTGATTAATCGGTGCCTAGAACCGTTTTTTGCAACACTGTCGAAAACCAAAAAGAAAGAGAACCAGAGAGCAAAAACCACAAGACAGCGACACCTATAAAATAAAAATTATAATGATAATAGTGATAAATAACAACATAAATATCATATTACGTAAATGGATAATAGTTAAAAAAACTAAAAATAATCATCATCACCATCATCATACTCATTATATCTCACCAATAGCAAAGCTAAGGTACGGTCCGAGGAGGGTAAGATGTAGACAACCTTACCTCTACCCTGTAGGAATAGAGAAGCCGCTTCCGGTGAGACCCTTGACTTCGTAGTTTTGCATCAAGCCTTGGACATAAGGCACATCACACTCAGCAAATCGGTGCATGTACCTTTTGTCTTTTGGCTATCAACTCCACCACATGCATGATTAATCGTCCATCACTTCTAACGTTATTTTCATGAAATTAGTAAATAACGTAAAAATTAATGCAATTTCACTTTTGTCCCCAATGCCACACATTAAACTCAAAATAAATAAATAAAATACATGGAACATAAAAACTAAATAAATAAATAACTAAATAAATACATAAGTAAAAATAAAAATTAAATAAAATTTGAATCACAAAGTAATAATAACAGTAATAATAAATACACAGTAATAATAAATACACAAATGAATAAATAAATAAATAAGATTATCAATAATAATAGTAGTAATAGAAAACACTCCCCACTCCTCTATGGGTCCTTAGCCTTAACCCTACGTACCCACGATGTCCTATCCTTGACCATATCCTCAAAGAGATGAAAGTCTAGCAAATCAAGTCTAACACGCTCAAACAATGAAATAAAATAAACATAATACTCGCATATATTCAAATACTTTCAATTTCTTTATCATGTTACATCATTGTCGATTCTCAAAGTGAACAAAGAAGAGGATTGTTTATTGATAGAGGGTAATACTACCCTTGAATACCCTTTAGATACAATAATCACATAACTAGTCTAATATTCACTCACAAGCTAAAGACAAGAAATGACTTGTAGCTGATTATAAAAAGAGAAATCGTTGAGTTGGCGACAAATTTGCAAATTTATAGGCAATATTATCATTTGTCGATAGAAACTTCCACATTCTTTGTTTCGGCATGGCAAATAGGATTGGCCAAGAAGTAGCTTTCATTGGGATTGTCACACCATAGGGTAGGCGCGGAAGTTGTACCAACACTAAGTTTATGTACAAGAGACTTTAACCGCATAAGTTCAACCACTATATTAGCAAGGGATTTGTATTTGCCTCAGTATAGGAATGAGAGACACTGCATTGTTGGTGAGTAGTCCGTGAGATAAGCTGGAACCCAAATGGATAGGGGGTCCTGTCATGAATCGATGCTCGCTCAACAGCTGAGACAACAGCAGTGAAGATGTAAAAGGCTCTCATCTACTTTGTTGATTAGCACTCATGAAAGCATGTAGTCTTGATCTTGGTGATTGTCTGACAAGTAAATCATAGCTAGTGTGTTAGGATGATAACATAGAATTCGATAATTGTGGACATATTATTTTCAATCGGGGTATGCATGAGTTTGCACGCTTTGTTGATCGCAAAAGTGATACTGGGTCGACAAGAGAGAAAAACTAACATAGTAAAGAGCACCGGAAAACTGCCTATAGTTAACCGGATTAGATAAGGCTGCATTGTCATTGAGAGACAATAGGTGAGATGTAGTCATAGGCGATGGCAAACACTTGGATTGTAGAAGCTCTTAATTGTATTTCCCTTGAGATGGTATTGTTAGGTCCGAATCGCACACGCACACACAATAAACGAAAGTAAGACACGAGAATTTAACGTGGTTCGGTCTTAGTGTAAGACCTACGTCCACGGGGGCAACTAGGGTTTTCTTTTTATTGAGTGATACAAAATTACAAGTACAAGAGATCAATATATATAGGCAAGCTAATTAGGGTTACACCCTTGATAACTTGCTAAACAAGATTAGTCAACTGGGCCTAATTAGGGTTAGG
>JBCNJP010000025.1:105460038-105512036 GCA_039602395.1 Deinandra increscens subsp. villosa
AACGCTGTTTTGACATCTAGCTGTTCCAGATGTAGCCCCTCTGCTGCTACAATACTTAGAACCAATCTGATGGTAGTCATCTTCACCACAGGGGAGAAAATTTCATTGTAGTCAATCCCTTTTTTCTGTTGAAAACCTTTGACCACTAAACGAGCTTTATACCGTTTAGACCCATCATGTTCTTCCTTGATTCTGAAGACCCATTTATTCTGTAGGACTCTCTTACCTGGCGGAAGCTAGTTAAGACCCATGTCTTGTTCTTCATCAAGAAGCCCATCTCATCTTTCATAGCACGCTCCCACTGGAGCGAATCTTCCAGCTTACTGCTTCAGAGTAACATTCGGGTTCGCCATTTTCTGTCAACAGAAGATAGTTAACTGATGAACCTGTTTTACCTGATGGACTATACCTTTCTGGCTTCTTTATCTTTCTGGTGGTTCTCCTAACCCAATGATCATTCTGGTCAGGTTGTGGTGGGGACTGTTCATCTTCAGACTCTGAACTCCCACTGTCAGAAGATACTACTGACTCATCATTACCACCATCCTCAAACTCTATACCCGTGTCGACATCTGTTTCTGGTTCTGGAACCGGTTCGGGAACCGATTTAGCTCTCTGGTTACTAGTTCCTGTCTCGAACTCTACCTGCTCTGTCTGAACCTCAGAGTTTGATTCTTTCCTGTCTTTATACAATTCAGCCTCATTAAAAGTAGCATGCTTGCTTCTGACTACTTTTCTACTTTCTGAATCCCAAAGCCTATAGCCCATTTTATCTGACCCATAACCAATGAAGGTATACTTCTTGGCTTTTGCATCTAGCTTGTCTCTATTTTGATCCAGATCATATGCACTACACCCAAAGATTTTTAGGTGCTCATATTTCACTGCTTCCCCTTTCCATTCTTCCTGTGGTACTTTGAATCCTAATGGAACTGACAATCCTCGGTTGAGTAAATATGCTGCAGTATTCACTGCATCTGCCCAGAACATTTTTGGCAACCCTGCATTTATTCTCATGCTTCTGGCTCTCTCATTTAATGTTTTGTTCATCCGTTCTGCAACCCCGTTTTGCTGAGGTGTGCCCGGAACAGTATTTATCATCCGTATTCCATGTTCAGCACAGTAGTCGATGAACTCCTGACTAACATACTCTCCTCCATTGTCGGACTTCAAAGCCTTAACCTTCAAATTAGTTTCATTTTCAACAGCAATTTTCCATTTCTTAAACGTATCAAAAACATCAGATTTATGTTTGAGAAATTTAACCCATACCTTGCGTGTTGAATCGTCGATGAAGGTGACGAAGTAGTGCGATCCTCATACAGAAGCAACTGAAGTAGGCCCGTATACGTCTGTGTGAACAAGCTCCAATTTCTGAGCCTTTGGTGCTTTACCTGTCTTGGCAAACGATACCTTCTTTTTCTTGCCGAAGACGCACGGTTCACAAAACTCAGATTCGACCTTCTTCAATTCTGGAAGCTTTCCTCTGGAAATAAGCATTTTCGTCCCCTTTTCATTCACGTGGCCGAGTCGTTGATGCCACAACTTGGATAGACTCGGCCCACTGCTAACTGCATTTGCACTTCCTGCAGGTACCTCAACCATATACAGAGTACCCCGTTTCTTTCCCTTAGCAATTACCATATTACCCTTGACAACCCTCCATTGTCCACCCCCGAAGTAGACATCATAACCCTGGTTGTCTAATTGCCCAATGGAAATTAACATCTTTCTGAATTTAGGAATTACCCTGACATCTTTCAATGTCCAAACAGTTCCCAAAGAGGTTTTCAAATCAATGTCTCCCACCCCAGTAATATCCAAAGTTTGGTTATTAGCAAGACTTACAGTACTGAAATTGCCCTGTCTGAGATTCTTCATCTTTCTCGAACTAGAGATAGCATGAAACGACGCACCTGAGTCCATAATCCAAGACTCGATTGTGTCCTCGACACAACATATCAAAGCATCATCTGAATCTGAGGCTGTGGTGGCATTTACTTCTTTCTTGTCTCTAGCCATGGATGGTTTTGGACACTGACTTCTGAAGTGCCCATGTTCTTTGCAGTTCCAACATTCTATATCGTTTCTTGTCTTTGAACTCCCCCTTTTGTCTCTGGACTTGGATCTTCCCCTGTTACTGTTTCTCCTTTCTTTCTTTCTACCTCTTCCCTCAGTGCTCAACAGAGAACTGGATGATTCACCTGTACTCTTTCTCCTGATGCCTTCTCCTAGGATAAAGTCACGGATTCCCTCAAACGTGAGTTTAGTGTTTCCAGCTGAACCACTAATAGCCGTGACTGATCCTGACCAACTATCCGGTAACGAAGATAAAAGAAGCAAAGCTTGTACCTCATCATCAAATTTAATATCAACTGACAGTAAACGGGATATAAGGGTGTTGAATTCATTCACATGAGAAGTAACAGACGTACCTTCCCGCATACGAGTGTTGACTAACTGTCTAATAAGAAATACCTTGTTAGATGCGGAAGGTTTCTCGTACATGTTTGACAATGCTTTCATCAACCCACGAGCGGTAGTCTCATTCACAATGTTGAAAGCTACGCTCTTAGCCAAAGTAAACCTGATGACGGCAAGGGCTTTTCTATCCATGTCGGCCCATTC
Organism: Deinandra increscens subsp. villosa; assembly: GCA_039602395.1. Lineage (NCBI taxonomy): Eukaryota > Viridiplantae > Streptophyta > Magnoliopsida > Asterales > Asteraceae > Deinandra > Deinandra increscens. The sequence goes on from JBCNJP010000025.1 coordinate 105,462,667, forward strand.
CTCATCCTCCAGCTTTTTCGGTTTCTTGTCTGATGTCAAAACTGGCAATAGATCCTTCTGACAGAGCAAGTCCTCTACTTGCATCTTCCACCACGCAAAATCTTGCCCATCGAACTTCTCAATCCTGGTCTTCCCGTCTTCTGCCATAACAACTAATAGCATAACTGATCGAAAGAACTGAATACCTGAGAAACGGAACAACGGTTGCAATCTGCAATGAAAAACAGGCAGGATCTGCGGCTGATGGCGGCGGCTAGGGTTTCAGCCGCTGAAACGGCGGCTGATCGGAACCCTAGGTGGCGGCGGAAACCCGGCGGCGGCGGCAGAAACCCTAGGCGGTGCTAGGGTGGCGACGGCGGCTAGGGTTAGTGGTGACACACGTGCGATTGATCAAGAACCGTGGCTCTGATACCACTTGTTAGGTCTGAATCGCACACGCACACACAATAAACGAAAGTAAGACACGAGAATTTAACGTGGTTCGATCTCAGTGTAAGACCTACGTCCACGGGGGCAACTAGGGTTTTCTTTTTATTGAGTGATACAAAATTACAAGTATAAGAGATCAATATATATAGGCAAGCTAATTAGGGTTACACCCTTGATAACTTGCTAAACAAGATTAGTCAACTGGGCCTAATTAGGGTTAGGGCCGGCTAAGCCGCCTCCCTTGTTTTCCTAATCGCAGCAGCCCTTAAATGGGCCGAAGGCAACATCCGCCAATAGGTATGATGTTAGAATCTTGAGGAACAATCTCAATACCTATAAAATAACTAAGAATTCATCATTACTGAAAGTTTCTTAAGCATTTGTGGCTGATTTGATTGGGCGCTTACACTTTCAGTTTTCGCTAAAGGATTGGGGACATAGTTACTTTTTGTTATACCTGTCACACTCTGTGATGATGTTCTCTATCTGTGTTAGCAGAAGTATTTAAAAGATCTCTTATATTTTACCGGTCTTGGTTGGGCCTTTTTCTCTGTTTAATTAGTGACAATTTTCAAGATATTTTGGTATGCATATATCCTTCGTTATACTAGAGCATATCAGAGCTTTGTTGGTGCATTACACTTTCTAGTTTTGACTTGTTTAGAGAATCTTTATGCGGAGATCAAGGTTTCCTAGTTTCTTCTGAAACTTATTGTCCGTTATTGGATCATGGTCAAGCGTATTCTTTAGTATATTGAGGATACTATTATTCATGGCTCGACTATATGCAGGTCTACTAGTCTTGTTGTTCAGGCTTATGTTGATGTCAATTAGACTATTAGACTAGGTGCCTAGATGATCTTTTGGACTCAACCTCATCAATTTTAGTTCCAAGGAGTAGCACACTGTCACACGATTTAGTACCGAGGCTGAGTATCGGGCTATTACTAAAGTTGTTGCTGAGCTTTGGTCATTTTTAGTTGCACACCTATTATTTAGTGCGACACTGATGCTACATATATGATGGTTAGTCTCTTCTTTCATCAAGGCAGTAAGCATCTTGAGATCGATCTATATATGATATGTGATATGATTTTTGCTTGATCTCTTATGGTTTGGTTATGTTGCCACGACACATGAGCTTGTAGTTATCCTCACGAAAGAGTTGTCTTTTACTTACTTCGTGCATGTCAGATCCAAGCCGCACATTGATACTGCCATTTAGATTATGGTGGAATACTAGAGTTTGTTGAGTTGTTGTATCATAACTCTATTTTGTTAGGTTGTTTGATAGCTACATTTTGCTTTATGAATAGAGCTTTGATCATATTTGTAATATTTGTCTCATTTTCTTAATACTTTCAATTTCTTTAGTTGGTATTCAAATAGCCGATGAGATGGCAATGCATCTTCTTCCAAGTCTCCATTTACTTGGGAAGGAGTTTTTACATCTTTTTTTTTTTAATGTTTAATTATCTTATAGGAGCAGCGGAAAATAAAGATCTAGGGTTGTTATCTTTGCAACTAGTTGAATATTTACCACTTGAGTTTGTTGGTGTGTAGAACTGATCATATGCGTGAAGAGCCTGAGAAGGAGGAGCCTTGGCAGGTCGGATAGCAGCCCATGGGTACAGCAGGGTAGGGACATGGTTGCATGGGGGTACTGCCAAGAAGTACACGGCTGATGGGACCAGGGCTGTGAGCTCCATGGCTGTGGGTCATAATACCCCATGCTGCCGCTGGAAGACTGAGGCGGAGAGGGCTGTGGGTCACCTGATTGCGGCTGTGAATTTGTGATGCTGCTGATGTATGTAGAGCCGCAGTAGTGGGGGTGGTTTGATTAAGCTTCTGGGTTTCCACCAAAATTAGTTTAGATCTGGCCTCATAAAAATCAGGTAGAGGTTTAGTCTGTTGAATAAGCATAACAATCCCATCCTATTGGCCGGCGATAAGCTGTAGGACGAGGTGCTGACTGGACACTTTGAGAGCCTGGCAGTAGGATGTGATGTTGGGGAAGGAGTCAAGTTTGGTGTTGGAGAACTTATTCTGGAGATAGAGAGCCTGTCAGTTTTGGTTATCTTTGGATAATATCACCAAGAGCTTTCCAGGAAGCAGAAGCAGGGTGCTCGGTTTGAGGATCGTGTCTAGAATATCATGTGAAATCGTCCCGTATAGGCGATATCCATTGCAGTACAATGTTATCCGTGCGCTTCAATAATTCAAGGTCAGGTAGTGGTGGGGTGGGGGTTAACCAGGTTCGGTTCGTGGAGAATCGGTGATCGGCGCATTGGAAGGCTTGCGGCGACTAGAATGATCGGCTTAGGGTGGGACGGATTTAGAGAGATATGTATAGATATTTCTCTAGTACCAACATAGATTAGGTATAGTTTTGTTATGATTTTTATTAAATTTCTGAATTGTTTGTTATGTGGACTTGTGTAAGTGGGAGATACAAATTGAGGCATTATCTGTCTCAATATATATGGATGCTTAATGAGGAGTTTGTTTTATGTAGTATCACTGCATGAGTATTATAATTAGAATGATTATGATGATGGCCGGCCGGCCTGCCTGCAGGTTGATAAGCTGAAAGATCTGTGTCTAAAACAAAGGGATGAGATAAAGGCATTGAAGAGTGCGATCTTGTTCCCAGAACAAGAGAAGGAAGATGTTTCTGAAGAACTACAACAGGCAAAACAAATCATACCTACTCTACAGAGGCAGGTTACTTCTCTCACCGGTCAACTTCTCCACCTTGCTCAGGATCTAGCAGAGGTTGGTTGGTACCTACTCATCATCATATTCACCAACTTTAATGCCATGGAAATGTTGTATAGGAGTCTCGGCTGGCCTTTTGCATATCCTACTTTATTATATTCCCGTCTTTTATATAAAAAAATATGTGTTGGTTGGTGATAGGTGAAAGCAGACAAATACTCAGTCATGGGGTGCTATGAAAGTCTTGTGAGCTCTCCAAGAACACCAACACACGAGCAAGAAGAAGCAAGCAATTCCCTGGTAAGCAAGCATGTGGAAGTGGTGTTTCTCAAAAGATAACTGTAGTTTACCCATACAACAATACTTATGATATATATATATATATATGATTCAGGAGTTGTGCTCTGCGGATCACACCACCCCCCCTGACAGTCCTGATGACATGTTCCTAAATGATTTAAATCCCTGTTTAACACCTTATGCCAACTCCAAGGTAAGTAGCTTAAATGAGATCTATGTTTCCTTTCCTTCTTTGCGTTGTTATCGTTTTGACATTGTAGAATGCAACAGGAGTTTGTAAAACATTCATCGTCATCATACAATCATAATATTACGACAAGATGTCATGATGAGGTTGGGTTTGCTCAAGGTAGAAAGCTATCAAAAAGTTCAACCGATGCCAACTCGGGAAAGATTCTTGGTTGCAGATCAGATGAAAACAACAAATACGCACATATATATGGTATGCTGCACTACTAGAAGAATTCTGTCCAGTCCTCTTGTTTATGAGTTTGAAAACTCCTCATTTGTTTCTTTGACAATACACTCTAAAACGACAAACTTGTGTATCATGTCTTCTTCTGGAGTAATATTATGTCTTGCAAAAGTACGTACGTACGTACTACAACGGAAAAGAGAATCAGATGGTTCCTTGTTTTTCCAAACTTGTATGCTGGTGAAAACAGTTTTTATGCCTGGTCAGTCTTATTATCTCGTATCAAATAAATTCCTATCAGCAGTAGCAGTAGCAGCAGCAGCAGCAGCTTCACCTGCTGTTTACTCGTCATTGATATTATTTCACAATTGAAAAGCAACAAACAAAAACACAACATCATCATCATCATCAACATCCTAAAAAGGCTAAAAAAACATATTTGGGCATGTGGTTCTGCTGCCACCATAGAGACGACAAAGGTTAAATGCAGATATAGTAGACACAATGAGCATGCTTGCATAGACAACTTGATTGTAGAACTTCCCATACATATCACATGGCTTCATCCATTCAAGTTGTGCTTCTCCAGTTTTAGCAAACGCGGTTGCTTGAGCTGCACTTCCTATTGCGGCCACGGTCATGTATGCCATAGCCTGCAAATTTCGAAACAAAGATTATTAAGGATTGGATGCCATTTTCTTTGTTTTTTGTCAAGTAAAATAACGATAAGTTCACATGCATGCATGCATGGATACATGGAATGATGATATGTATATTATTATTATTATTATTATTATTATAAAGACAGACAGACAGAGAGAGTAGGGCATACCTGATTAGCAGAAAAAAAAAGCCAGGCCAAGGGTTTGTTGAACATAAGTGTTCCTCGAGCCATACTCAACACACACCTCAACATCTGTACTAGTGAAGAATAGGCTGCAGCTATCCCATTGGCTACCACAAAAAACACAAGGGATTTCATGTTTGTGAATCTGGCTTTCTTCTGAATGCTAAAGAGGATTTGGTTGATCTGTAGCCACGAGAACAAGAGTAGCCACAAGCCCAAAACCACAAATCATAGTCCTCAATATCAATTCGGCAAGCCTCACCTTCTGATCACCCACACCCAAGTAATAATTATTCATATTTCACTTTTATTTTCACACACAAAACAACACAACACCAACACCTTACCTTTTTTTTTTCGAACGACGATTTCATTAAAACGACCAACCACTAGCAAGACGCTAGAGGCGGCAACAAAACAAGACAAAACGAATTACATTTGGAAGTTGAAATCACACAACTCCTCCCAACTAATAGTACAATTTTTAATCCTATTAGTGACCCATAAGAAACTTGAGCTCTTGATGTCAAGGATGAGATGTTGGATGGAAGTCTTTCTTTTGTTGAAAACCGCATCATTCCTAGCTTTCTAAATGAACCAACACGCCGAGTGAATGATCGACTGAATGATAAGGGCCTTTTTGACACCAAAATTTTCAAAATCAGAAAACTTTACGAGATCGCTCACCGAGAAACAAATGATCGACGATGTCTTGCACCACTTCGATATTTCAGCCCAAATGGAGAGAGCAATCCGACAGCCCGTGAAGATATGCTTGACAGATTCATCGTGATCCAGACATAACGGGCATGCAGGAGACGAGACTCGAATATTTCGCCGCAGCAGGCTGTCGATGGTGGGCAGTCGGCCAAGCAAAGCCCTCCAAACAAGGAGGTTCACCTTAAGGGGATGGCCTTGGGCCAAGACTGAGGACTGGGCTCAACAGGCCCAATGGATTTGGATAAGATCAACCTTAGGGATTTGATGAAGAACTCAACAGATGGGTCTCCCCTCCAAATCCATTTGTTACTATCAAAACAAATGAGTTCCTTGAGTTTGATATTAGCCTTATTAAGCAACCCTTCAATTTTGCAAATGTTGTTCCACACTGCCGAGACAGATTTGTTGCAAGGAACCCAATTATTCGGCCCATTCGAACTGTGAATCCCGGCCACAACCAATCTCCAAAGGCGTTCCGGTTCAACCATGAAACGCCAAAACCATTTTGCGAGAAAAGCCCGGTTAATAGACTCGAGAGAATCAAGGCCGGGGCCTCCTTCATCTCTAGGCTTGCAAATTGCTTGTTTACTAACCCAATGAATTTTTTTCCCTCTTCCATCCCTTGTGTCGATGCTGCCCCAAAGAAAATTGAAGCGTATGCTTTCCGATTTTTGAAGAATCTTAGCCGGAGCCTTATAGAGAGAAAAGAAATATAAAGGGAGGCTATCAATGGCCGAATTTATAAGAACAATCCTCCCGGCCATTGAGAGATGTTTGGCTATCCAAGAAGAAAGCCTAGATGCAAAAGCATCGACCACCGGTTTCCACGCATTAATCCTATTTAGATTATCGCCCACAATGAGACCCGAGTACTTTAGGGGCAAAATGTTACCCTCTGTAGAGGCTAGATTATGAGGCTTGTAATATTAAATAAGTTGGGATGGGCTTAGAGGGTTTAACTAGATTAGTAAGCTAGTTTATGATTGGGTTTGGGTTTGGGTTTACTATTGAGTTTATGATCCACAAGGGGCCCAATAGTAAACCCATTAGGGATCCTATATAAACCCCATGTGGTTCTCCATTGTAGGTTGATCATTCAAGTGAGTTTACGATCCATAGAGAGAAACCAGAGGTGTTTACGATCCATTGGTGTTTACGATCGTAAACCCGAGAGAGAGGTGTTTACGATTTGTGTATTTGTACCCGACAAGTTTTCTTGTGTGCAAAGATCAAGTTTGTTATTGTTTAATCATCGTTTTCTTGTGTTCTCTTCATCTCTATTCTTGAATCAATCACCTACGAGGATTCCGCACTCGTTTGTGATAGAATATCGTGATTAGTTGTTAATCTCGGACCTACAATTGGTATCAGAGCCAAGAATCTTAGATTCGAGGCTCTCACGATATAGATTCAAGTGTTTTGCTGAGTTTTTGTTCGAGTTTTGTTGAAGATTCGAAGGTTTCAGGGAGTTTACGATTGTAGCTGCTGCTGTTCGTCGAGTTTCAGGAGTTTACGATAGCTTTTTCTGGGTTTTTAGTGTGTTTGCGACTGAGTTGGTTGAAGATCAGCTGTGTTTTCTGGGTTTTCAGCGTGTTTACGACCTAATCTGTTGAAGATCTGTTGAGATTTCTGGGTTTTGGTTGAAGATTGCCTGTTTACGACCCGAAGAAAGTTGTTCACGATTGTACTTGTTGGTTGTACTCGAGTTTACGACTTTGCAGAATCGTAAAGGGTGTTTACGACATTTTCAGATCGGAAATAGGTGTTTACGACTTTGTTTTTATCGGAAACGGTGTTTACGACCGCCGGGATCGTAATCGTTAATCGTAATCACGTTTACGATTATTTTAAGGCGGTTAAGGTGTTTACGATCTGTGTTTACGACCCGGAGGAGATTACGATCGTAAACAGGGTTTACGATCGGAAACAGGTTTTGCGGCAAAAAGTCACCTTTTTCTCACTTTCACGGAAACGGGCGTAACTTTTGACTCGTTTGGAGTTAGAAGCTCAAATTTTTACACGACGTTCGTGACAACAAGCCCCAGAATTACCCCAGACTAACGTCCAGGGGAGCTCGTTTGGACCCCCAAATTCCACTCCGAAGGCCTCCGTTTTTCAGTTTTAAGTTTTTGATACTATTTTTTTGAATAGTGTTTTTGCCGCTTTTGCCGTTTTTGCAGATTGTTCAAGATTTTCAGAAGCTGCATATCTAAAGAAAGAAAATGAGTTCGGTTGAGGACAAGGATGATTTTGAAGCTGAAATTGACAATACTGAGATATGCCCCAATCCTACTTGTGCTCGTATAATTCCTGGACTTAGGCAAATTTATAAGAATTATCAATTAGAATTATTTGAGATAAAATGCGAGAGGAGTTCTTTTAAGGGTAGATGGGAAAAGAATGAGGAGAAGGTAAAAGCTCAGAAACTAGACATTGAGAAATATCGGAAGCTAGCAACGGAGAAGACTATCTTACATGATCGGGCTAGGATTGAGATATCTGAGCTTACACAGAAACTAAATGAACTGCAACAAAAATTTGATGAGCTGCAAGTCAAGTTTGATTGCAATCAGGAAAGAAATCAGCGAATGCTCTATGCTGGAAAAGAATTGTCACATGCTGTTGTGACTGGTCAAGTTGGGAAACACACACCTGGATTTGGATCAGAAAAGACTGATAAGGCCTTGGCTGCAAACAACATTATTCCTCCACCAGTTCCCAGAGACATTATAGGAATACTTCTTAGTGAGGATCAAGTTGAACGAACCAAGTCAGATTATAAAGAAGCTGCTCCTCCTATTGATAGTGTCTTGGTTGGAACTACACCATTGACTCAAGAGGAAATAGACAACGAGGCAAACATGACATATGGTGAAGGGAGAATAGAGGACGTATCAAGAGATGATGCTGAGTGCCAGGAGTATAACAGATGTCATAATTCCAAGTCTGATGATGTTGGGGTAGAGTTGAAACCATACCCTAAAATTGAAACCCCATGCTTGAAAGTTGTTGACGAAGTCAAAAGGGAAAAGGTGATCTTGACGACACGGCCTGGGGGGAAGATCTTTATGACATCTGGATCTATGTTTGACCAAGAACCAGATGTTGGGTATGACTTACCATCCTTCTCCTCCAAGTTCAAGGGAATAACTGATGGAGTGGTCGGTGAAGCCAAAGATGAGAAGCCAAAGATCATCATTAAGCATCCAAGTGTGAAGTTAACAACTGTGGTGAAGAATGAAAAACTCAAGGGAGTGGCTGTGTCTCCCATTTCTTCAGTTGGATCATGCAGTTGTTGTTGTAATTGTAAGAATGGTGCTTCAACGTCAACGAATCAAGGAAGCACAAAGACGGTTAAGACATGTTCGACGCAGGCTTCGAGGAACCAGCCAAGAGTCAATCTTGGATCAGCAAATGGACCAAGGAGGCAGACACAGAGCAAACCAGCTCCATATCAGCCACCAAAGACAAATGGGTACACGTCTGACTTCTATCTAAAGAAGCAGACTTGATTTAATTGTGGCATCGCTGGTCATATTGCTAGAAACTGTCTTTATCGCCCCTATGAACCATACTTTCCAAAAAGTCAAAGGGTTTCATCTCAGGAGTCTGTGAAGTCTAAGCCGATGATGGTGCAGAAACCTAAGGCAATGAAGACTGTTTCTCCTAAGGTTAAACCCTCTGATCAACATTGGGGCGCTGCCAAAGCTGAAAGAAAATCTTTAAATCAAAACCACAGCTTTCCAAGTTACCAAAATTTTCAAAAACAGGTGAAGAAACCATTTTCAAAGCAATCAAAACTTGAAAAACCTAAAGTTACCCCTCCCAAGGTAACTAAAACTGTTTTGAAAAATATTTCTAAAATGCAGAAGGTTGAAATACCTAAAGTCACAACTCAAAAGGTGACTAAAATAAAAACTGTGTTGAAAAGTGAACTAAAAACGAAGAAGGTTGAAACACCTAAAGTCACAACTCCAAAAGTGACTAAAACAAATGTTAAATCACCTGGAATTTGGAAGCCAAAAGTCAAGGCAGCTACAACCGAATCATCCCAACTTCCTGATTTTTCAAAGGGGATGTTCTTACAAGAGGTATCTTTCATTGATTCCTCAGGTGTACCCAGAAAAACAATGGCCTGGGTACCAATGGCTAACTAATCTCTCACTCTGTGCAGGAACGATCAAGGAGGATTATCACTAACGTTTTTATTACTAATTTGTTTGTTGATAAGTGATTGTTCCAGGTACAGTTTAGGAGACGTATCTTCATGTCATGTCAAGTAATCTATAAATGGAAGGTATGTCTCATTGAGAGGTAAAAGGTAAAATATCAGCATGAAAGGTACTGTTCTTAACTTGGTTGTTTGAATGATGAGGCAACAAAGAATGTTTTGAGTCAAACCAAATTTCCTAAAATTTTCACTTGGTGATTGATTGTTGAAGTGTTTGACTTCAAATGCAATGAAGTGTGCATGTCATGAAACCCAATTTACTAAAATTTTCAAATCAATACTTTGAAAGTTAGCGTGGCTAGATATCTTCAAAATTTTGTGTTTTGTTCTTTTAAGTGTGTTTGTGTGTTGTGTTTATTTGTTTTTAAAATAAAGTAAAAAAAAAAAAAATTTAAATGAAAAATGATGTTCACAAGATTGTGACATTAAAAATCAAAAAGCAAGGGGAAGAAATGTAAAGATGAAGAAAAAGTTGACCCCTCAAAAATAGTGTGCTTTTAAATTTTTAATTGTTTGTGTTTGTGTCTTGTTTTTGAGAAGTTTAGGGGAAGTAAAATGAATGCACGGATTGGAGATGGCTGACACGCGTAAGGCGGAAGTGAAAGGCAAGCTCCACGGTGATATGCTCGGTAGGCTCGACCTAATCGTATGACCACCAATGAAAGTGCAGTAAACTTAAAAGATATATATGTTTAGTTTCCCATCCTAGGTTGCATGGTTTAAAAGACTGAGTCCCGACAAAAATGGGTTGAGAGTGGTAATTACCTAGTATTCACTCTCTCACACGCCATGTCTCTGCTGTCATGACTACACCACATAATAAAATGAAAAAAAAAAATTAAAAAGAAATGAAGAAGAAAAGAGAATAAATAATCACTCAGTTGGTCTTCTTTGCGTGCTTAGCGGCCGACCTGATCACCAACTGATGGTTAATGAAATAAGTGGTAGTCATAACGGTGTTGCATGGTTCCTCAAGTTGGGGGTTTGTGAATCCTCAATAAACTCTGAGGTTGGGTAGGTTTTGCTGTGTACGTTTGGGTGTGGGGACAATTAAACATGACGGTAATAATGTACTATATTAAGCATGACGCATTCGGTTGGGATTAAACGGGTTTGAGTTTAAAGCGGACAAACATACCGGCAATCACCTGGACTAGTCAAGTAACTGAAGCTGAAAAGGGTTCCTCAGTCAGATTCATACGGTTTGATCCCTTGTAAACTTTCTCATGTTTGGTTTGGTAAGTATTTGTTTAGTTTTTATCTTTCGTGTGTGAGTCGTTAAGTTCTTTTTAGTGTGTTTTCGTCTTGGCCAGGTTGATTTGAGAAGTCAAAATGTCGTTTCCATGGGTTTTAATGCATGACAATATGCCCCCGACAGATCTTGCCAAATTTTTAGGGGAAGGAGTATGAGATAATAAGTATTATCCGAAGGGAACTCGAGGATGATACTTATTATCTAATGGAAAAGACTTCCTCCGTCAGATCTTGACAAATTTTTAGGGGAAGGAGAGGGGATAATAAGTATTATCCGAAGGGAACTCGAGGATGATACTTATTATCCGAAAAGACTTCCATAATACATAGTATCCGAAGGGAACTCGAGGATAATATGTATTATCTCAGGGGAAGTCCTTAGCTGAGGGGAAGTAATCAGCTAAGGGGAAGTCTTTAGAGGTCTTGGGTTCAGGGGAAGTTTTATAGAAAACCCGTAATCTATATTAGGGTTTTTGGTTAAAATTATGTTAATTTGAATCAACTGAACAGATGATAATTACCTCCTAACCCAAAGACCAGTCATCACATGTCTGGTAGTGTATATTTTTTCAAATGTGTGTCAGACAGGTTGATGATAGAAAGATGTTGCTGCTGCTCAAGTTAAAGAACCAACCGGACAAGACTTCCATCTGGAAAAGCAACTGTTCAGGGGGAAGTTGTTGGTGTCTTTACAAGTTTTCAAAAGCTTCGAAAGTTCTTCAAAGAAGATGCTCACAAGTTTAGGGGAAGCTGAAGATTTCAAGTCAAATCTTTTAAACAGAAAATGAGAGCAGTCAGAGATCATGAAGTTTGAAGATCAACAATCAAGTTCTCCAAAGTTAGGAGGTTTTCAAAATTTACCCTCTAATTTTTGGAGATTCAAGACAGTTACCGAAGATTCAGCAAGAACCAGTTCTTTCAAAAGAAGCAAGTCATTGAGAATCCTCCATCTCATTAACTTGTTCATTTCAAGAAGTTCGAGCTGATGCTGATCAAGAGGATGTCCCAAGTGCCCGTCATGAAACCCATTGAAGATTTCTGCGGAACGAATCTTCATCAGCATCTTTGCCAGCCACTCAAGAAGAAGAATTTCAAAGATCGAAGACATTTAATATCACAAGCCTAGGGGAAGATTGTAGAGGCTAGATTATGAGGCTTGTAATATTAAATAAGTTGGGATGGGCTTAGAGGGTTTAACTAGATTAGTAGGCTAGTTTATGATTGGGTTTGGGTTTGGGTTTACTATTGAGTTTATGATCCACAAGGGGCCCAATAGTAAACCCATTAGGGATCCTATATAAACCCCATGTGGTTCTCCATTGTAGGTTGATCATTCAAGTGAGTTTACGATTTGTGTATTTGTACCCGACAAGTTTTCTTGTGTGCAAAGATCAAGTTTGTTATTGTTTAATCATCGTTTTCTTGTGTTCTCTTCATCTCTATTCTTGAATCAATCACCTACGAGGATTCCGCACTCGTTTGTGATAGAATATCGTGATTAGTTGTTAATCTCGGACCTACACCCTCACAGCCGCAAAGACTACCGCTTTCCACTTTTCATCATTATTAAAACTATTATATAATTATTAATTGATAATAGTTTCTCTCATTTTTTCCGTTTTATCATGGATTTGTAACTACCCTTGCTGAAAATAGAAATGGATGCTCTCATTATGTTGACGAGTTCCCAATTCCCATACACCATAACTCACATCATTTTTTTTTCTTTTCTTTTCTTTTTGCCTATCATTTAATTATTATCTTTTGATGCATTTGTTAACTAACTAAATGAGATATCTTTGCTTTTCAGAACTGAGCATCATCATATCATTTGAGAGAAATAATAAGAACATGAATATAGCTTAGCTTTCTGCTACTTAAGGCTATGTGTAAAATGGTGTAGTCATAACCTCCCACAACCCCCTACTCATGATTATGTAATAATTACCTAATTATGTTTTTATATAATTTAACTTTAAACAAAATAAAAACTTCATTAAATCAAAAAATAACATTACATAAACTAAAAAAGAACGACATGATCCGAAATAAAAGACACAATCGAAAAAAAGCTTCCATGAAAATTAAAAAAAAAAACACACAACTAGATTCTTAAAAAAAAACTAGAGCCCATATCGTTCATTGATTTCCTCTCGGATTTGCAACGTGAGGCTACGGGCGGGTTCTTCTTCGGGGAGTAGTTGCATGAGTCTTGCTAAGTATTTTTCTTTTTGTCGAATGTTTACAACAGTAACTTGTTGCGTCTTAATTGACAACAAGCGATTGAATCGCTCCTTTATTTCTTCTCGATGGGCGGTGTAGTCGGAGGGCGCTCGGTGGAATTAGAAAGTTACAGAGCATTCGGTTGAATTTATTTTATGGGGGTGGAGATGGCTCGGCGAAAAAGATCCACGGGTGAATAAGGATACGGTGTGCAAGCCTAAGGTGGATTGGGGTCTAGGCTTGGTTCCTCTTCAAGTTGCTAATAACTGTTTCTTGGTTAAATGGATTTGGAAGTTCAAAGAAGATCCTTCTAAACTATGGTGCAGGGTTATAGCTAGTCTCCATGGGACTGGGAATCGATCGATTTTCATTCCGCGTAGAAGGGGTCTCACCGGTGTTTGGAATAGCCTGTTGGGGGGGGGGGGGGGTTTGGAAAGATTGCATAAGGCCGGGGTCATGTTGAAGGAGCTGATTTTCGAGGAGCAGAGGAGGCTGTGTTGCTGTGTTGGAAGGGTGATGTTTCCGGGGAGTTTTTGGTCCAGTCACTCCGGCTCTTGGTGCAAGGTAAGGGGGTTGGGAATAATTTTGCGAGTTTTGATTGGTGCAGACTTGTTCCTATTAAAGTCAGTGTGTTAGTTTGGAAAGCCTTCCTTGGTAAATTGGCCACTCGGTCTGCTGTGGTTCGGAGGAATGTCCTCATCAGCTCATCTTTATGCCCGCTGTGTGGGGAGTGTGAGGAAACAATTGATCATCCTTTCACGAGGTGTATGGTTGCGGCGTTGGTTTGGCAGGGGGTCATGCGTCGGTGTAATTTCTGTGGTGTGTTTGCGTTCTCGTTTCTCAATCTTTTGCGGGTCCATATTTTTTGTTCGTGACAGGGAGGAGAAAAGCAGACGGGTGCAGGCTTTGTTCTACACTGCGATTTGGTGTATTTTGAAGGAGCGTAACGAGGTGGTGTTTAACAAAAAAGTGGTGGGAGCTGATAGAATCTTGAATAATACTTGGAGTTTCTGCAGGTTCTGGGTGGAACACAAGGGTGGATCATTGTTTCTGGAGAATGGTTAATTTGTTGTGTCTGTCATGTTGTAGTTGCTTTTCTGTTGTCTTTTTTGCATTATCTTCTTGGTAATGGTTCGTGATGTTTGTTTTTGGTGTTTGTGGTGTTATATATTATAAGTGCCGTTAAAAAAGCTTGAAATGTGTAAAAGTTAAAAAAAAAAACAAAACATAGTTAATTTATGAAAGAAAAGCCAATGAGCCTTTGTCCTAGTGGTCAAGGGGGGAAGTGGTAAGACTTTGTCTTACCTGGAGGTCTTGGGTTCTATCCCAAGTGTAGGCGGTTCTTGGAGATTTATGGAGTTAGCGTAGGCGATTCTTGAGGATTTATGGAGTTACCTTAAGAGTAGAATAGATTTAGCCGTTTAAAAAAAAGAGTTAATTACACAAAAGGTCCTTTATGTTTTACCTAAATTTTGGATTAGGTCCTTTAACTAAAGTAATTACGCCAAACATCTTTTATGTTTTATATTTGTTTCAGAGAAGGTCCTTTAACACTAACGTGATTAAAAAACTCCGTCAAGTGAGGGGCATTATAGTCAATTTACAACATTCATTTAATAAAACAAAAAACAAAAATTTAAACCCATTGATTTCCTTAAAACCCCATCGATGGCAAAAACCACAACGGAATAAATAGTTTTTGGTGGAAAGTAAAGGCATCCCAAAAAGGGTCAAAGCTTGATGATGATTCTAGAGATTAAATGGATCTACAGTTACAAACACAAATCATAGGCGAAATATGGTTTGGGGATGCCATAAACCACATCATTAACCTGCTTATAGTGTTAACAGTGAAGGAATCGTTAATGGTGAAGATAACAGGAACCAACCAAATCTTGATTTGATTGTGGGGCAGATCCATATCTTAACTCTTCACTTCTTGCAAATGATTTCAGGTTTTCGTCGTCACCGGACGTTTAGGAAAGGGAGACAATGAAGGGCTATTTTTTTGTTTTATTAAATAAATGTTGCAAAATGATTATAATGCCCGTCACTTAACGGGTTTTCAACCCCGTTAGTGACAAAGAACTTTATCTGAAACAAGTATAAAGCAGAAAGGATCTCTGACATAATTAATTTAGTTAAAGGACCTAGTTCGAAATTTAGGTAAAACATAAAGGACTTTTTGTGTAATTTAATATAAAAAAATTTACAAAAGAAAAAAACGGAGGGGCCCATCCATAATTCCCAAGATCCAGCTAGCAGTAGAAATCTGCTTGTTGCCCATCCATGATTGTATCTTTATGTGGTAACATGACTAGGACTATGACACACATGTATCTTGATGTTAGATATAGGGTTACTTAAGTTGAAATTGTATTATCGTGCATGTTGTGTTATAGCTATTTTTTGACCTAAATTGACTTTCATGGAGAACATGCTTATCTCTAGGACTTCATGTTTGCATCCTTAGTTTAGGATTGACCCTCATAAACGTACGTATCACCATTACCAACGTGTCGTTGAGTCGTTTGTGTCACTGTGAGTCGTGAAATATAGTTATTTATTTATTTACTTCTCTATCTCATCTAGGCGTCAAGATTCTCTTCGGTTCTAACCGTTTCATTCCGTGGTGTCATTCTTTCATTAGTGTCTCCATTCCAGGTGAGTATTCATAGTCCATTTTCTTATATCGTTTTGGGGTGCACACATGTACACCGTATCAATCTCAAATATCTATTTCATTACTTTCAAAGTTCAAACGAACTCTATGATTGTTATGTGTGTTCTAGTATGTCAAACTTGTGTGATTAGTATTGTGTGGATAATTATGGTTGTGGATGGATCTATTTTAATGTCAATGTCAATTTCAATGTCAATTTCAAGACGTACTTATTAACAATAAAAAGGCCGGGGTTACAATAATAGATCAATTGGTTTTGCAGCCCACCTAACTTGACCGGTAACTGGCGTTGGGTGATTGGAAGCCTTATTTGTCAAGGGTTGGATTACGCCACTTTATTGTGTACTATATCAATGATGGTTTATCATATCAGAATGTCATATGACTTCTAGATCGCATGTTTAATCTATTATATTATATTAAACCTATGTTTATCACTAACTATTCGTAGTTGACCTGTATTTTGTACATAATGTGTTCGGAACGTACCTAAAAATAACTATTAAAACCTAGACCTAACCTAGACCTAGACACACCTAATTTTACCGAAACTCCTAAAACTAAACCGAACCTACAGGCAAGTGTACCTATCGGTGGCAGTATAGCTACAGAAGACCGGATATCGAACCCTAAGGACACTATGAACAAGACTTAACCTAGGACCTATGAAATGGAAATACTGAGTAAAATTGGGTTTTTGGATTAAATTAACTAACTTAACTAAATTAACTAAATAACAACCGACACGAAGGAACTTAGGACGAATTCAAATATGAGAAAGGTACCACCTAGACCTAGAATCCTAATTAATATTAATGACCTCACTCGGCTATGACAATCATGATGGAACCGGGATCTTAACACACAACCTAGAGAAACTCTACGAGCCCCCGAATCACTCTCCGGATGTTACTGATAGAATACCTAAAGATTGGAATAGGCTTACCGGTTTGATTAGTTCACCTTTTGAGTTCTTCCTAATTGATTACTCTAACGCTCGGACAAGTGGTTCTCCTTTTAAGTCCTTCCCACTTCAACTACCTAAGAACACCCTCGAAACAATCTAAGGCACCTTAAAATAGCCGGAGCTACCTCTAATTCCTACAATTGACACGAAATAACAAGCTAACCATAAAACCTAGGCAATTTCCTTTTGGGACAATTATTCCTAAGACCTATTAGCTAACCCGATTACCCGACAATCCATTACCTTTTGAGTCTCTAGATAAGCAGCACACAAGAATTAAATAAATAACTATCAACTAATCCTATGATCACTATATAGTAGTAAACCACATCAAATTGCAAACACACAGTCACACAATTTAACTACTTCACCCAAACCGGAAGACATCCGCAAGCAAAGCAAGGATTAATTGATAATTCTAAACCTAATTCAAGCACACACATACATCAATGGCAGAAAATTAGAGGGGTTTAAAGAGTTATCAATCCATCAAGAAAATTATCATAAAACCGAATAAAACAATTAACACTAAAAAGTCATCATAACGGTCTAGGTGGCACAAGCAAGTTTAGTTCATAATGCCAAGTAGAAAACAACCAAAACCGAAGTTACCGTTCATCGTAAAAGAAAATAAAATAGGTTCAGCAGCCTGCTTGCCTGCTAGCTTGTTTAATAATTATATTGACCAATTGACGTGCTTGCTTGACTGCCTAGCTGCTTCCAATTCGATTTCTTTCTTTATCGTACGGCTTTTGTTCCTCCGTAGGTTTTTCTTGATGCCTCCAAGTTAATCCCTTTCTGCCTCCTGAATAAAAGGTTCGAGACCCCCTTACCTCTCGAAATCAGCAAAATATATATATCCGTAGGGTTCCTTCGATTGCGAATTTTGGTGTATCATTTAAAAAAGAAAAGGATGCATGCGACAAAAGAGTCGGTTTAAACCGACTTGGAATTCCCGTGCCCAAGAATTTTTGCTCCTTACGTAATCTCTTTTTCATATTTTCCTCTTGCACCTCAAACTTTCAAGTATTGACCATGAAGCCCCTCATGCTTTTATAACTAATTCTTAAATCCTTGAACTATAATAAAATGTCATACCATCCTCCTGGACCTTTATATCAACCTACAAATAAATATATTTAACCATTTTGAGCACAATTGACAAAATAAACACAATTAAAAATAAGAGACTCAAACTCACACCAAAATATATAAAAATAACTCAATACCACATTATGACTCGAATAACAATTAAATATATAAAAACCAAATAAAATGACGCAAAACCGACTCAAATACTATACAAAATACAAGGGAAATCTAGATGTGGTTAGCACACATCAGTACATGTTGTAGGATTCCATGCAAGAAGATGATTTCATGATGATGACGCCATAGGATGCATGCGGACTTAGTGTGACCTAATTAATAAGAGTTGATATGTTATACCTTATTGTGTTATACGTAAATTGATATATGTAATATTTGTATCGATGAAATGTGATAATTAAGAATATCGCAACATTGATAGTATTGTGTGCAACTGGCTAATCATCGTGCCCCGACGTATTCTGCCGTCGGTTGGGGTGTGACGTTAATGTTCATCGACACAACATAAGCCAGAAAAAATCCGAATAGCTTCCAGACGAGCGACATGTGCATACACGTCATCAAAATCGATGCCTTCCTCTTGCATATAACCCTTCACTACTAGTCTTTTGTTTCTGATTATTATCCCGCGATCATTTATTTTATTCTTGAAAATCCATTTGACGCGAAATGGTTCAAGATCTTCTGGACAATTGAACAACTTCCAATCATTGAGCATTCTTAAATGCTGCAAATCTGTTTGCTTGCTTCTACCCTATTATTATCTTGCATTGCAGCCGTAACGGAGGACGGTTCCTCCTGGGATATAAAGCACGAGAAGTGACATGTGTTGACTGTTCCCGATTGACTCCGGGTGACCCGCTTATCAACTGGAGTGATGATGTTAGATGTAGGATGGTTGTTGTGAATGTTAGACTCTTCAATAGCGCGTTCTTAAATGGTAGAGTCTAAATTCCCAAGTTGAATATCATCACCAAGTGTCTTCCCAATATCAACCTCTATGATATTATCAGAGTCTGAATCATGTGTCTCTGGCTCAGTTCAACAACGTCTTCATTCTGATCAATTACTATACCATGTTCCACTTCTTCCAAAACATGATCTTGAATCTGAATAACAGGTGCATCTGGAATAGCAGATGAAGAAGATGCTATATTTCCACCCGTTGAAGTGGATGCAGTGTTTCTCTAGGAAAACGCCGGTGAATCGACTGAATAGATAGTATCCAGGATAGGCGACGTTATAGGAATAAAATCTTCAGAAATAGTAGGATTAGCCTCATTTGCTGGGTTTGCTTTTACAGCATCAGATGTACCTACAATATTAGATTCAACCATATTAAATGACAAAGAAAGAGACTCAAAGTCATTCATGCCATCTAAATTAGGATCTCGGGTATTCTGAGTATGCTCATTAAATGTAACGTTGCATGACTCTTGAATATCTAAGGTCTTTTGTTGTATACTCGGTATGCCGCGGATGTTGTCCAACAAAATAACCTTCACCCGCATGTGGGGCAAACTTAGCTAACTTATCAGATTGTATTAAAATAGTACAAGGACATCAAAATGGTTTTAATCGTTTTCAAACAGGTTTTTGATTTGAAAACAATTCGAATAACGTCTTGTTGGTATGTTTGACTATAAGAATCCTATTAAGAACATAACATGCACTATTGACTCTTTTGTCCAAAAAGAAAATTTGAGATTTAAATCAGAAGCATTGTCTTGGCACACTCGATGAGTGTTTGGTTCTTCCGTTCAGCTACACCATTCTATTACGGCGTGTACGGAGCACTAAACTGTCGAGTTATTCCTTTATCATTGCAGAATGCATCAAATGTTTGGTTCTTGAACTCTGACCCATTATCTAATCTGATAATCCAAACCTGCTCCCTGCTAATATTCTTGATGCGAGTAGCAAAATCCTTCAATATCTCTGCTGTCTCTGACTTTTCTCTAAGAAAGAACACCCAAGAGTATCGGGAGAAGTCATCGGTGATGACCAGGCAGTAGGATTTCCCCCTTAGGCTCCTGATGTTCACTAGTCCAAAGAGATTGAGATGGAGTTGTTGTAGGACTGTGTCCGTTCTACCCGGTAGCTTTGGTTTATGGGATGTCTTGTGTTGCTTTCCTTTCTTACACGTTACGCAGTTGTCAACGTGTTCTTTCTTTTTTAAAACGGTTTTATCAAAACGGTTGGAACGAGTACAAACACTTTCTTTTTTCACAAGCTCTCGCATGTTCTGATTCAGTCTTGTTTGTGCATCACAAAAGGGTTTAGAAATCGCATCAGTGATAATTTTATGCATCGTAATAGACTGACTTATACCCTTGAGATCAATAACAATACATCCAACTGCCGCCTTGTGCTTAACCGAAACCTCCATTATTTTCTTTTCTTGGTCCTCTTGCAAGTTTGATGCAATGATAACCAACAAGTTTGATTGTCACCAAAAAAACATACTCAAGATGGATTTGTAATTCCTTCAATTCAACTTTTGGTGCTTCCATCAATTATGTCTTCGACTTTGAGTTTATATGATCGAGATATTCTAAGAAAAGAAGAGAAAAGAAGAAGTAAATGGAAAGATTTTATTTTATTTTATGTTCTACGGTTCGAAAGAAGAGAAATAAAGTAAAAATATTATGTGTTTCCGAGTTATTTCTACACCCCTTTCCATTTTAGACTTCGAATACGTTGCGTATAGCCGAATATGCAGCGTATTTGCTTTTTTTGGACGCCGCCAACATAAAATTTAGGGGGGCTGTACTTTTTATAGGCCTAATATGCTACGAATTGGCTAATACTCTGCGTATTTACTCCTAAATATGCTGCGTATTAGCAATACTCAGCATATTAGGATATAGAAATATCATTTCTTGTCTTTTTGTGAATGCAAGAATAGAAAACCCTTAAAAAATGACAAGAGAAATGAATAATTTTATAATTATATCATTATGTTTAATTATATAATATATAATTTTATAATATGTTAAGTTCAAAAGTAAAATGATAAAAATAAATTCTTATATTAATTTTCTTTCCTCCTTACTTTACTTTCAATTTAAAATAAAATAAAATTAAAAGAAAAGATTTATTAAAATCTACATTTCGTTTCCGTTTGCCTCCTTTGTTTAAAAAATTCAAGAATATAAACATTTTTAAATTAACCTATATAAACAAAGTACAACGTTTTAAGAATACTACTTTGTTTTGATTGACACCTTAAACATTTTTAAATTAACCTATATAAACAAAGTACAACGTTTTAAGACTACTACTTTGTTTTAAGAATACTACTTTGTTTTGAGGTGCACAAAAATACCACTCCTGGGACCGGAACCGGGGAACCCAACCGGAACCGGGTCGGTTCCGAGCCGGTTTTCTGAGAACCGGTTCGGTTTCCCACCAGAACTGGCGGTTCTTAATCGATTCCTACTTCTTGTGCCCAGAACCGAAAAAACCCGGTTCCGCCAAGAACCGGTCCCAGAACCGGTTTTAGCGTTGGAGTGGGTTCTACGAGATATAGCCGTTAGAAACAACATTCTAGCTGTTGAGAGTGGGTTTTTGACCGTCTTTTCACTTTTTGGCTCCCCAAATGACCCTATAACTTAGTATAAATACTAGTCTCATATCATGGATTCATTACTAACTCTCAAAAACTCAAAAACTCAAAAACTCACTAAAAAACTCTCATTTTCGATCTCGTATTCTCGTTATGGCTAACCCAAGTGAAACATCCGTTGGGCAAAATGAGAGTTCAAGCATTTTTTATCGTGAGGGTGAAAGAAACAACTAGAAACTCCCGTTTTTTCACCTTTTGGCTCCCCAAATGACCCTTAAACCGGTTTTTTGGAAGAACCGTTCCCAGAACCGGTCAGTCGAAAACCGGTCCTAGAACCGAACCGAATCGGTTCCACTAGTCTTAGGTTTTTTGTGTCGGAACCAGTCCCAGAACCGGTACCAGTTTAAGGGAGAACCCGTTCTTTGGGCATTAACTAGAACCGGAACCGGTTTAGAACCGAAACCGGTTTAGAACCGGAACCGGTTCTTTGAAAAAACCAAAATGTGTACCTCTACTCGTGAGTGTTTTTTCTTTTTATTTCTAATTTAAAAAAAAAGCGTTAGTGTCATGATGAGAACTTAGACCACCCACATCAATACCACACTAAATACCACTAAATACCACCTTTTTGGTCCAGTCAGCATGCCACGTCACGTACTTACCACATACCACAAAACCCACTTTTTTTCCACATCAAGTACTTCCCCACATACCACCTTTTATTTCCACATCACCATTTTATTTAATCTTTATTTATTTATAACGGCTATATTTTTATTAAAAAAATAATTTAATATTAAATTATTATTAAATGTTAACGGCTATTTTATTTAAAATTTAAAATTTTTTATATTTAATAAAAAAAATTAAACATGGAAATCCTACATTACTTTTATTAAAGCAAACCAAATTTAAACAACACAACAAATCCTAAAAGTTTAACTTAAACATGAAATTAAACATGGAAACCCTAAGCCTCATCATCTTCTTCTTCCTCCTCAGACTCATCTTCGATGTTCAGTTGCACCTTTAGCCGGGCACAATTTGAGATATGAGCTTCCTGTTTTTTTTTACTCAAGTGAGAGATATCCATGTTAGCCAGCTTGTAGTACTTAAGCTTCATCTTGTTCTCCTCAAGCTTCATCTTGTTCTCCTCAATAGCTAACAACCTATCCAGATATTCCTGCCTGTTATCGACTACTGAAGTAAGGTTTGAATAAAAGCGGTTTCGACTTTCCTCAGTACTTGAGGAACCAGCAGTACCTTTATTTTTCTTTTCCTTGGCAGCTGCTTTGGCCGCTTCTCTACCGGGTGGGCGTTTAGGAACAGTTGAACGAGGAGGCTCCTCCTCATTCCGAGGAGGCTGCTGCTCCTCTGGAATATCCCCAACATTATCATCGTCGTCAAGATGGAAATTGAACTCGTTCTCACCAAAGTTTGTAGATGAATGAGAACTAGTGTATCCACCTGTGTTGGATTTGTTTCTTTTGGGGCCTTGGTTGGCCCCACAAGCTTCAGCACTGTTGTACTTCAACTTGTCTTTGACTTTATTCCAAACATGTTCATATTTGAAAACTGTAACTTGATCAGCATTAAAGCGCTGCCTTGCTTCACTCAAGACCATGTCATCAGACCACCCACTTGAGTAAGAACTCTTCACACTCAAGTAAAATTCATTGAATCTGGCCACCTTTGATTTGACCATGTGCCAATGAGCTTTCAGGTTGTTTTGATCTCTAGGCACTTTGGGGTTTGATCCCAAATAGTGTTGAGTTACTCTGAACCAAAAATCATGAGTGTTTTGGTTGTTGGCAATAACACTGTCCTCCGAACACTCATATATGGCCTCTGCCATCAAGACTTCATCCGACTGTGGCCATTTAATACGAGAAGCCGTAGTGGTAGTAGTTTTGCCTTTGCCTCTTCCCCTAACCCTTCCCTGTGAGGGGCCATCCTCGGACTGTTGTGGTTGTGATTGAGTTGCTTGTGGAGGTTGTTGAGTTGCTTGTGGGGGTTGTTGTTGTTGCTGCTGTTGATGTTGCATCCCCGCCATTTGTTGTTGTTGGAACATCCACATTTGTTGCATCTGAAAGTATGTTTGTGGATCCATTTGTGAAGGTGGTGGATACATTTGTGAAGGTGGTGAAGATTGGTGAAGAATCTGGTTCATGTTTGTAGCATCAAAGTCTGGAAACATAGACATGAATGATGGTGGGTTTCGGTTTGAGTTTCTGTTTGGGGTTGAGTTTGAGTTTGAGTTGTTGTGATCCATTTGGAAGCTTGAGTTTGTAGAAATTTGAGAGAGAAATGAGAGATTTGCAGAAATTTGAGAGAGAAATGAGAGGTTTGATGTGTGAATGAAATGAAGAAATGAAGTGGTATTTATAGAATTTTTTGAAAAAACTAGCCGTTATAATAAGACAAAAAAAAACTAGCCGTTTTTTTTAAAAAAAATTATTAAAATTAATGTTTTATTTAATTATGAATTTTAGAAATTTTTTCAGATTTTTATCAAATTTATTTATATTTTATTTGAATTATTAAATATTAAAATAAAACAAAAATATTTGAATTTAAAAAAAATAGCCGTTTAAAGATAAAAGAAAAAGGAAAAAGAAATTATGGGGCCCACTTGATCTCGTATTTGTGCGTACGTGGGGACGTACGTACGCGCGTACGTACGTACGCCACAACGCGTACGTACGCCGTACGTACGTACGTCGCGGCCTAAATACCGCCGATGATTGATCAATTTTCTTTTCAACATGTTTTTTGCAGTTTGGCAGTTTTAGTCCCTGGACTTCTATTTTACATTTTAAGCCCCTGTACTTCTACGAACTGTTATTTTATGCTATAAAACACTCATGGGTACATTTATAAAAGTTTCTAAGGCTCAGGACACGCTCGATGATATACGTATACATATGTTTCATATCTTTCAATTATTGACAATTTTAGTCCCTTAACTTTTGTTTTAGGCTTATTAGCCTTGTATCTTTTGATGTGGCTATCATTTTATGTTCCATAACCTTATTAAATGTAATTCTAACATTCTCGAGGGTTCGGGTTATGTATATATGTATATATATATAATATAATATATATATATATATACATATATTTACATAGTTTACACTTTCTATCCCTATAACTTTGCAATATTCATCATTTTATGTCACGAATCATGTTAGGACATATTCTTACTATATTTTAAGCCTTAAAATACTTACGATAATTATAGACACGTATAATATCCGTATGGCTTATAAGTTTGCTTAAATTACACTTTTGGCCCTTTTACTTTTCCATTAACTATTACATGCATTTCTATACGTGTTTTCCTATAAAATGGTTTATGATGTTTACATAAGCATGTAGTCATGATTTAAACACGTATACGAGACGTAATCATCCTTGTCTCATTATTTCTAAACCCGTTTATCATACAAACACGTGCTTTATTCATTTATTACCATTTCTAATACATATTTACAATAAAGCACGTAGGTAAACATATTAATATACGTAATTACCTAGACGGAAACATCGGGGTGCTACAGCTTGAGAACTTCGATTTGAGCATCACGAACTTGTGACGTGAGATTCGAGCGTATGGTCATACTTAGTGCTCGAACACTACGCGGTTTGACATGTTCCTTTCCACTTAAGGCATCGGCGACAACGTTAGCCTTGCCTCGGTGGTAATGAATCTCACATTCGTAATGGCTAAGCAATTCAACCCATCGTCGTTGTCTCATATTTAACTCTTTCTGGTTATAGATGCGCTGGAGACTCTTGTGATCGGTGAATATGACACACCGAGTCCCATAGAGGTAGTGCCTCCAGATCTTGAGGGCAAAGAAAACGACTCCAAGTTCTAAGTCGTGAATCGTATAGCTTTTCTTGTGGATTTTCAGTTTTCGAGAGGCTTAAGCGATGACTTTCTCATGCTGCATCAGTATGCAACCCAAGCCTTGATGTGATGCATCACAGTATACAATAAAATCGTCGATTCCGTCGGGTAAGGATAGGATTGGGGTGTTGCAAGCAGCTTCAGTTTTATCATCCCAGATATATTTCTTATCTTTCTGAGTCAGGGTGGTAAGAGGCTGGGCTATCTTGGAGAAATTCTCAATGAATCGGCGATAATAGCCAGCGAGACTTAAGAATTGTCGAATTTCAGTTAAAGACATGGGAGTACTCCAATCCTTGATTGTTTCAATCTTAGCCGGATCAACGTGAATACCTCGTTCATTGATCACATGACCCAGAAAGTGCACTTCGCGGATCCAAAAGTCACATCTGGAGAACTTCACATAAAGCTCTTCTTTCTTCAAATGTTCTAAGATGAGTCTAGAGTGTTCTTCATGTTCTTTCTTACTACGTGAGTAAATAAGAATATCGTTGATGAACACGATAACAAATTTATCTAGGTATGGTTTGCACACGCGATTAATTAAATCCATGAACACGGTCGGTGCGTTAGTCAAACCAAATGGCATAGCGAGGAACTCGTAATGACCATAGCGTGTTCTAAACGCTGTCTTTGAGACATCTTCATCTCTAACTCGGAGTCGATGGTACCCCGACCTCAGATCGATCTTTGAATAGAAACTTAATCCTTGGAGTTGATCAAATAGGTCATCGATCCTTGGAAGCGGGTAACGGTTCTTCACAGTTAATTTTGTTCTACTCTCTGTAGTCGATACATATTCTGAACATTCCATCTTTCTTTTTCATGAATAACTCGGGAGCACCCCACGGAGAGTGGCTTGGATGAATAAAGCCCTTATCTAGCAATTCTTGCAGTTCACTAGATAATTTCAGATGGTGCCAGTCGGTAAGATGATCTAGCAACAAGGGCGGCTTCGGGTGTTAGGTCGATGTGAAACTCTACTTTCCGCATTGGGGGTAAGCCTGGAAAGTCTTCTGGAAAGACTTCCGGGTATTCGCAAACAATAGGAACATCTTCGATACGCTTCTCCTTCGGTTTCTTCTCAGTGACATGAGCTAGAATGACATGACATCTTTTGCAGAGGAATTTTTATGCTTTAATACATGATATGATATTTAGTTTGGCTCCACTCTTTTCGTCTTGCACGTTCAGAGCGCTACCGTCTGCTAATGGCACTATAACAATTTTCTCATGACACAAAATTTCTACATGATTCTTTGCTAACCAATCCATTCCAGTGACTACATCGAAACTTCCTAAATCAATGGGCATTAAGTTGGTGCTGACAGAATGGTCGGAGAGTTCTAATAGGCAGTCCGGGTAGATCATTCTAGTTTCTATCAAATCTCCATTTGCTAATTCTACTGTAAACTTAGTGTCTAAGGCAACTGGGGTGATTTCGAGTAATTGACTAAAATTGGTAAACACAAAGCTTCCATCGGCACCAGTATCGAATAAAACAGAAGCATAATGGTTATTCAGTAGAAACCTACCCATCACCGTGTTGGGGTCACGGCGGGCGTCTCCATCATTGATCACGAAAGCTCTTCCCCTAGCCTGGTTAGCATCTTGATTCTTTGCCTTCGGGCATTCCTTCTTGTATTGCCCAACTGCCCCGCAATCGTAGCAAGTGTGATTTAGGCAATCGCGTGTTACATGTTCTTTAACCTTGTAGATGTTACAGTAGACATTACCAAAATCGAGAGTGTGGTGTAGGTTGCATTTGGAGCACAGGGGAGCGGTACCGGTGTAACCAGTCTTTCGACAGGATAAGCAGGAGCAGTAGCAGCATAGATCTTTGCCGGTTAGGATTCCTTAATAGGGTTTTTCTCATAGTTCATTTCATCTCGATTCTTCTAGAATACGCGTTTCCTCTTGTTGTCAGGTTTCTTGCTTAATGAAAGGGTGGTACTAACATTAGAGGGCTTGTTCTCAGACACTTTCTTGCCAAAGTTTACACCTTAACGATTAGCTTGGTAAATGAGGTTGTGTGCCAAACGCACAGCATCCTGAATTTTGAGGGTTTGAGGAAAGGACATTTCCTTGAATGTGTGGTGCAAGTCCCTACATGTACCATTTGATCTTCTTGTATGGTGGAGTGATCATTGTCGGACAGAGGTGAGCAAGCTCACGGAACCTCTTAGTGTATCTAGCAATGTCGGCTCCATTCATGGATAGGTTCCAGAATTCAGATTCGGGTTTCTGTAGTTCCTCCATAGGACAATACTCATCATGCAGAAGTTGTTTGAGTTCGTCCCATGTCATGGCATAGGATAAGTCAGTTCCCATAGTATCAATATGGGAATTCTACCAAGTCAGTGCACTATCAGTAAACGTGCATGTGGAATATTTCACCATATACTGTTCATGACAGTTGCTTATACGGAAGACCAACTCCATTTTCTCAAACCAGCGATTTAAACCAACAGCACCTTCGGAACCCTTAAAAGGAGTGGGTTTACAATTTATAAG
Organism: Deinandra increscens subsp. villosa; assembly: GCA_039602395.1. Lineage (NCBI taxonomy): Eukaryota > Viridiplantae > Streptophyta > Magnoliopsida > Asterales > Asteraceae > Deinandra > Deinandra increscens. Next base: position 105,490,559 of record JBCNJP010000025.1, read on the forward strand.
GTCATTGTATGAACATTCATGAGGGCTTGCAATGTTAGGTGAAAACGTTGATCATAATTTTAGGAAATTGTAGTCTAGTGTTTTCTAACATTAATTAATTCGTTCTTACCGCGTGCCCCATTGTGAGCCTGACGTTGGGTTCCAGCCACAACGACGGTTTCTACAACGCGTTGAGCAATCAGTTCCTCGATTTCAGCAGCGCTCATGGGCGGAGGAGGTGATGTGTTTCTGGTGGTTCGGCGTCTAGGTGGCATGTTTTCGCTTTAAGTTATCAATGTTAACATAAAGGAAAATTTTTAGATCATATGTGAATGGGTTTATTACATGCGCGAGAATAACTGCCACGACATACATCTACAGTACCATAATATGACACGCGTAAGCACAACCAAGAAACATGAAGTAGAATGAACATCGTTCACAAATGAACAACATTAATCATAACCATGACAAACATAAACAACACCTCATAAACATAATCATAATACTAGTTTCCATTCCACCATATTATCCGATAAAACATACAATAACAAAGAGGACAAGTTTTAGTGTCTTGGGCTTGCAGTCCCATAATACATCACTACAAAATATATAAATATGTTTTATCACTAAAACGGTAGGTCAAAAGTCTAGATACCTTAGGTGAGCCCATGTAGAGTGGGGGTGGTCCGGGGGCATGGTCAAGGTGGTGGTGATCTGAGCAGTGAGGACCGGGAATGTGAGTGTAACACCCCAAAGTTCATAGATATAAATATACATATCAAATACGTGTTTATATTATCAAAACGTGAGATTGATTGATGAATATGGTAAGACTATACTTTAGATAGGTTGCATGTGTCAGAAATATGCGTTTGATAACTGTGCATAAACGGATATCATAAACATCAAGAAAGTAAAATATAAGATGGATATGTGTTTATATAAATAGCATGATGATACATGAATTATTTGATGAATACATACGTGTGAATACGTGTGTTAATAGTTAACGGAAAAGTAAAAGGGCTAAAAGCGAATATTATACGTGTTTATATTTATTACAAGTATCCCGAGGCTTAGAAATCAGTAAAAATATATCTTAATATGATTCGTAACATAAAATGATAAGTATTATAAAGTTTGAGGAGCTAAAATGTAATTTAGCAATAATAAATAAATATATATATATATATACATATTATCGTACGAATGCCGAGCCTTAGAAACCTTATAAATTGTTAGAAATATGTCCCATAAGGTTTTGGTACATAAAATGATAAAAGGATAGAAGTTTATGGGCTAGAAATGCATTAAACCAAACCACAGGGACCAAATATATAAACTCTAAAAATATCAAGCGAGGGCACAGCATGCGGACCGCATGCTGGTTCGTTAGTGTCATATGCGTCCCGCATCGACCGCCATTAGCACCTGGTCACAAAATTGGCCATGATGACAAACTTGGAGGCCAGGAATCCGCGAATTCGTGTCGTTTTTCTTCGAATTAGTCATGCCATTACAAGGATAGGTATAAATAGGAGGCTTAACATCAAACCAAACACACCAATTCACTGAATTCCAACCCAAAAACCCCCTTTACGCACCAGACACTTTGTCGGATCAATACGCATAAACAGAGAGGAGTTAGGAGCTGAAATTCTCCATTCGGGACCCCTTATTTGGTATGCTTAACAATAACCTATTTCAGGTTTTGATAATATTGTGTCTAAGTATGGTTTCTAAAATTATGTAAAAACTAGGGTTCTTGAGCTTGTTTTGCTAAAATTGGATAATCGGGTGGGAATTAGGGTATGAATTTTTGTAGGTAATCCTAAAATAATGTGTTCTAAGAAAGCCCTGAGTTTATTTCACATTTGGAAAAGTTTTGGTAATGGTTTTGTAAACGGGTCAAAATTAAGGTTTTCGTAACATTGTTCTCCCCAAATTGAGTATACGGTGTTGAACTACACTTTGATATTTTAAAGTATATTATAAAATGTTATAATGGATAATACCCTAAGTTGGTTTAAAAAGAAAATGATTTTAATAAAGAAACGAGAAAAACGTGAAATTAGGGTCTTGAAATATGATTATTTAATATATAATAATCCAGAGGGTATGGGGACTTGAATTTTGGTATGGTAACATGCTTTTATATATATTAAGTATATATGAATTTAAAAGGGATAAATGATAAAGTATTTAAAATACCGAGTTAATCGGATATTAGAAGTTCGTGCAGACCGGAAGGGTAAGTGCTTGTACACTGGGGTTTCTGGCCAGCGGGGTTGTCGCATAAATCCCAACTAGGACTTGGCATACCTCACTGGGCGATCCTAGGTTGAGCGTTTACTTATAGGAATAGGCGTCTTCATAATTATCAATAAAAATATATATTATGCCTATAAGGTCATTTTGGTCATTTTGACTTTAAAAGAAGTAAACATTAATAATTAGATATTATTAAGATAATATATCGTAGAAATAAACATAGGATATGTTTATAATATTAAACATTGCGTTAATGCCATACGATACGTGAATTAGGTTAACCGAAGGATTCTGTTGGAGGATTTGTCCGAGTTTAACGAGTAAAGAGATAAGGTGAGTTCTGCGAGCCCACTTTTAAATGTTTATTGTTTCCGGGTTGATATACATACTGTATTATGAAAATACATTCAAATGCTTTTATCTGAAAGTTTGCTTATCTTAACCGATAAAGTGATTAACTGTTTGAAGTTATACGTGTTATGTTATGAAGATGCTTATGAATGGTTATATGTGTTAGTAATGTATATGAAATGATTATGATAGAATAAGGCATATGAAATGATTATTAGGGTTATGTGCTATATTTGCTTTGAAACTAGCTATCCAAATGACAAGGGATTGTTAATAAACGCATAAGTGAGAATGTATGATTATATGAGAACACGTGATGCATTTGGTATATCATTATGTAGTGGATACACCGCTGGTACATCTTGTATATAAGCATGGTAGTATAATTACCCGGTATATCAAAAGTGTGGAGGATACGCCGCTGGTACATCCTGTATACATACACCTAGGTAAATTGGGGGATGTTCATTTGTTGCAGTAGTTATCTAAATATCTAACTAGGGGCGGGTAGTAGTACTGTGGTGGTTAAGAAGATGTTCGATAGAATAGAACGTAAGAGTTAAGGTTACGAGAACAGTTGTCAGTACTGAGGTTGGGGTTTCCAGATGAAGTCACCTGAGCAGTATTTGAATCTGGAGGGACGGAATGTAGAACGGTCAGTTGTACAAATGTTAATAACGATAATGTACCAGATATTGGGCAACAGTAAGGGAACAGATAGTCATACGGCTAACATGTAAACCATAACATTAAGTTAAAACGTTTATCAGTTTATGATTTCTCCCTCATAAGTATAAAACAGTTATAAAAAGGGTCATGAAACTCACTTGAATCAGAGATGGTGATGAACTACCGGATGGCAATTAGCAAGTAAAGTCATAATTAAACATAAGACAATATGCATAAGGGTCCACTTAATCATTTGAGTAACGATCGTTACCCAAACGATACCGGTCAAGTCTTGACGTATAATCTCGTTTGTAGCTTTTGAAAATCTGTTGGTTAGTATTTATTATTATTAGTAAATACGAACGTTCCAATATCTATATACATATTCATGTAAAATAAATATAAGAAACGAATCATATGAAAACACGTCATCTAAGCTAGTTCAATTAAGTCTTGAACATAGAGTTAAATAATAATATTTATTATTATTTTTGTTTGTTCGATCGATTGTTCATTTTAATTTAATCACGTCAAGTTATAAATATATAACTATAGTTCATAATTATTATCGAAATAATTATCCCAACTTGTTGGAATGATTTTTATTAAATTACTATACTTCGAACGATTAAAACATTTTTACACAAGTTAGCAAAATACTAAAGATTATTTAATATTTATACTTATGCTAGGAAATTAGGGTTTGTAGTTAATATATATATAATTATTATTGCAATAATTATTATTAACAAATTAATAAATCAAGGTTTAAAACTCATGACAAATAATTATTTGTCGAAAATAATTATTTGCATTTTGTTACGTCGTAAGGCATTTTAAATCATTTAAAGATTTCGTTTCGAGTCAAAATGTTTAACATAAAGCATTTGATCCGATTTAAAATGTTTCGATTAGTTTGATTTATTAAAATAATCTTAAAATTTTTAAAAGTATATTTTTCATAATTTCTATAAGTCGTTTTGTTTTATTTTTTTATAAAAAAAATTTAGTAACTTTATTTAATAAATAAGGTTAGGGTTTTTTTAATAGTGTTATGGCCCAAATTCTAGTCCAGCATCCTGGGTAGTCTTAGAATCCTAGCATGGATGAATCATCCTGGAGGCTTCTTAGTGTCCTGGACAGTTTAAGCATCCTGAGACAAAAGGATGATCCTGGACGGTTTTGACATCCTGGGACAGCGGCAGTACCCTGGATTGGTCAGGCATGCTGAACGACCCCAGCATGTTGGGTGCTAAAGATTATACTAATTCATGTTTGTCACGTGTTTAATAAGTGCGGGACTTCTCTCTAATGTGCACAAGGACTTATTCAACTAAAAATCAGGAGGAAATCTCGAGATATCAGCTAGAGTCAAGACTATAGAGACTCTTTCGGTTAAGAATCCTACTTTTAAGGCTTTTGAGTGCAAGACAAGGCTCTAACGTTCCTGATAGCTCAGTCAACCCTGATATTCGGAGTGAATCCCTACAAATCAGGTGGACCAGGTCTCCAAACGATCACAAAGAACCTGTAACATCCTGGGACATATCTGGCATCCTAGGTCAATCCTTGTTTCTATCACGTGTTAATTGACCAGGCACGATTAGTAATGTTCTAATAGACCAAGTCAAGCTTGGGGAACGTGTTAAGTCAGTTAGAAGATGTGTAGATGCCTGAAGACCCGTACTATAACGGTCATAATCAGTTGAAGACTCAATCCCTGAAAATCCGGATAGTTAGTTAGCCCATTTGTACTATAAATATAGTGGCTTAGGCTCATTTGAGAGGACTTTTGCTCTCGAACTCACACTTGTACGCAGAACAGCCACCAAATCTCTGTACTTAACATATTTCAGTGAAATAATAAACTAGCAACGTGTGTTATCGTTGCTCGGGGTTTTCTATGCCGACGGTCCTTGGAGACATCCAAGGATTAAGGGCTTTTCCCCCGTACAAATCTCCGTTTTCTTGCTTGCATCCTGAGAATTCATCGATTGTGTATGCATACCGTCATTATTTCCTTGAATTCAAACTATTTCAAACGATTTCATATATTTTCATCCAAGGAACCATACCTCACAAACGAATTTGGTTACTAAATTTAGTCTTGTAATTTTTAGCCAAAACAATTTGGCGCCCACCGTGGGGCAATTGGTGTTAATCTTTTTTCAAACTCTTGCTAAATTCATTTTTTAACTTGATTTTTACAAAGATTTATCAAAAAATGTCAACACAATCGAGTTCTTCAAATGCAACAACCCTCCTCCATTGTTTGGTGTATGTTCTGGGACCAACATGAGCCACTTCGCCGGCCAATCAGCCAGTTGCGGTGTCACTTGATCAGCAAGTGCTTCATTAACTCCATTCTTGGTGTCTAATGATGAGTTCCTTGCCATGTTTGTGAAAATGCAACACTATATGGAGCAATAGCAGAAGGTGAACCAGGATGTGCTAGGCAAAATGGCGAGATTGAGATCAGAAATGAATAGGGTGGATCATACACCCACATCTCCCATTCCACCCAGGATGCTGAGATTCAACAGTCACAGGAATGGTTCCACTATGCCGGATGATATCCTTCCCATGGAGCGGGGACCTACATTTGCCACTGCCTACACTACCCTGGTTGACGAACCCGAGATGTCTACATTCAGGGAATCCACTGCGAATCATGGGGGAACCGCTACCCAGGATGCCGGTAACATCCTCGGAACCTCTAATCTTGTTGCTCATACTAATGAATATGTGCAGGACGCAGGTCTCAGCCCAGCGGTTGCCAAGGAGCTTAAGAAGTTGAAAGAAATGATTTCGAGTGTTCCTGGGGTGGTCCAACCCATCCAAGAAGTAGCGTCGGCGAGTCATCGACTTTCAAGGTTTGCTCCCCCAATATGTGACACCCGAGAATTTCAAGGTTAACTTCCGTTAGACAAATCCGTTAGTTACGTTATAAGTGTTAACTTAGTAGCTAATGCATGACTAGGCCGAATACGTCCACGACCTTTGGTTGATCACCGAACCCGTCCATATGTGTTATGTGTTCATCATTGATTGTCTTTATGTGCAATGTGATTTAAATACATGACGTATTATTGTGAATAGCATGATTAATTGTAAATACTTGATTATGTGAAAATTGCCTAAATTTGGTAGTCAGCGAAACTACCGAGCGAAACTACAGATTCGCCCGGTAGCAGGCTAGACTGATCAAAGTACCCGAGACCAGAGCTAGTTTCGCCTGGCCAGCGAAACTGCCAGCGAAACTAGCCTCTGATATAAATAAACTTAATAAACCCTAGTTTCTCCATTTGCCTCATTTCATCACAAACACACACACACAATTCTCTGGAAACTGGTCAGCCGCGAAAACCATCAAGAAACCGAGACCTCAGCCTCAAGACCATCACCTCATCTCATCTATCGATCCTAGAACCAACCGTGAGTCCCAAAAACTATGTTTTCTTGCTTCTTCTATGTGTTTCTTTATAAAGTATGCTCAAACTTTCATGAAAACTTGTATGCTTCTGAGATAGTGCTTAGGGATGCTAGATCTACCATAAAGTCAGCAACTTTACGTTTAAAACCAAACCATGATGATGATTTATGCAATTTTGGTCATTTTAGGGTTTAGAAGTGTTTTTAGAGATTTGATGATTAAAATGCATGTTAAACATGATAAAGCTGCTTGATTTATGTTGGTAAATGCCTATGGATGCTAGATAATGAATTGCATGTATGATCAGAAGTTGTTAGGTTGATTTTTAGGCAAATCCGTATGTTTTTCGCGACCAGCGAAACTGTCTGTTCTCTGGGCGAAACTAAGTAGCGAAATTATATCTCCTTCCAGCGACACTGACCAGCGAAACTATAGTGTCGCCGGCAAACCTGACCAGACCAGCTCGAGCGAATCTACCGAGCGAAATACCTGAACGAAAGTTCAAACCAGTTTCCCAGCGAAACTAGGCTAGCGAAACTGCGTCAGCAGTTTCGGGCGAAACTAGCCTAGCGAAACTATGTCACCGGGCATTGCCTAGCGAAAGTGCTGCCCGTGCACCTAGCGAAACTGCCTAGCGAAACTATGCTAGCGAAACTAAGACCTGACCTAGAAACCAAACTTGTGAAATTTGCTTAAGTGTTATGCCATGACTTGCATGATTATGCCATGATGAAACATGTTTGATATCTGATTCATATGAACCCTTGTTTATGATCAACCATTGGTGTCGTGTGTCGGTATGTCGAGTCATAGTTGCAACGTGCTATGTTATGGGCCATAGTGACGTTAAGTAAAGATTGGACACGAAACTAATACTTAAGACCTAAACGTGTTCTAGGTCTTCGTTAAACAACAATATTTGGATTACTTGAAGTGTAGCAGTGCAACCAAAGGTGAGTGTCACTAACCCGTTTACCGTGAGCCGGTTTGGGCCACACCGAATAACTTAACGAAAAACAATGCTGAATGAACTCGAGAGTGCTAGGCACCTCACTGATAAACTTGAGAACTCGGGATGCTCGGCACCCACTTGATGAACTAAAGTGTTTTATGGGAAACACTTGTGGACTACAAACAAACTACTTTTCTGAAACAAAACTGAAAACGTTTTAATATGGCTAGTGTAGGTTAAAGTCTGAACCACATGATATCACATGTTTTCTAAGGATGCCTTACAACTTAAAAGTCCTCAACTTAAATTGTGCCATTAATTTGTGAAAGCGAGGGGATGTTGGGTAGATCTACTGGAGTTTGACAAACTCCGCCCCGTGGCACGGGGAGTGCACGGAGGAACAATATCAGCCTATTTGACCGTGGTCCCGAGAGGACACGGGGGAGGCAAAAACCGCGATGACTATGTCCGCACCGTACGGGATGGCTCGGCCCCCACAAAATAAGTCAGCTTTGGTACAAACTTCCTTAGAGCATGGAACAACGGATTAGCTACCCGCGATATCGGTTGAGTCCTTTAACTTTACGGAACTAGTACATACCCGATGACGTAGGTCACGGACAAACCATTTATAAACTGAGATTTAATATACGAGCATTGCTTTTCACAAATAAATATTTTGTAAGTACATCTTGACACGAATTATGATTATGAGACCGGGCCAATGCATGACAAGCCCACTGTGAACTCACCAACCGTTAGGTTGACACTTGCGTGGTTTAAACTTTTGCAGATCGCTAAGGAGTATCCGCTGGAGGTTGGCATGGCACGAGGAGATATTTATTTTGTTTAAACTAAACTTGGGAATTTTAAAACAATGTTTATGTAAAGCACGTGGTTAGTGCTAAGACAGTATTTAATTCCGCTGCGTTGTATTTGAAACTTTATTTATAACTTGTGTTTGAACTAACCCTGATTCGTTTAGTATTTGTAACTATGGTTGTGGATCCTGGTTTGCTCACACCCCTCGACGGTATAAACTCCGTTAGTGGTATTTTGGGGGTGTGACAGATTGGTATCAGAGCCATAAGTTGCAGAGAACTGGAATCATTTTTGAAAACGATTTGGAAACTGCAACTTGAAAAATCTTGGTTACAAAACGAACAAACAAATTCCCAAAGACAAAAATTTTTACGTGCCAACCTGGGATACTCGCTCTGCTGTGTAAGTAAAGGCTTAATACGTCATGTATATATATATATATATAAATATATATGTATAGACCGTGTCTAAGTAGTCTAACGGAAGACCTTAGGAAATTTTCACACACGAATACGAAATGCGGCTGCGAATACGCACACTGCTCTGGGGAAAGCGACAACGAAACGATGCTACACGCTACGTCCTGATTTCTACTACGACGACTACGCCGACGGTGACTTTATGGGAAGCCGACCTTCGACGATAGCACTCACGACGCTCCTCGGCGACGCCTCGATTTTGCACGAAAATTTTTCTGGACTAATAGTGGGATAACGGGAACTGGCTAATATACATATTATGGGATGTGTATAAAATATAACTGTGACTGAACACTGGCTACTTTAACTGTTCAGCAAGATGTCTGGAAGAGGAAACGGAAGAGGCGGCATAAACATGACGCCTGCACAGCTACAAGCAATGATTACTGAACACGTGCAAGCCGCGGTGGCAGCCGTCCAAGCTGCATATGCCGCGCAGGGTAACTATTATGCCGGTTAAGGCACAAAGCGACTATATTTTGACCTGTTTAATTTTAAAATCCGAACTATTTATGCATCAGGAAACCAGCACCACTGCACGTTCAAGTCCTTCATGGACTGTAAGCCGATGACATTTTCCGGCGAAGAAGGAGCTGTAGGACTCCTTAGATGGATTGAGAAGTCCGAAAAGGTTTTCTCCATGTGTAACTGCCCAGCTGAAAGCAAGGTGAAGTTTGCTACTGGTACCTTCGAAGGAGCTGCACTCTCCTGGTGGAACGCTGAGATTCAAATGGTTGGGCTAGACGCGGCTAACAACATGCAGTGGGCAGCATTTAAGGAGCTGATCATGGAAGAATACTGTCCACGTGACCAAGTCAAGAAGCTTGAGGGTGAATTCCTGAATTTGAAGATGTCTGGGTCTGAAATCGAACAGTACACTGCACGATATCATGAGTATGAGGTCCTATGCCCCACAATGGTCGATGCTGAGTTCAAACGCATTGAGCGTTATCTGGAAGGCCTCGCGCCTCAAATCAAAGGATTGGTGACTGCCAGCAACCCCGCGACCGTACAGCAAGCCATTCGTTTGGCTCACAAGCTCACCGATCAAGAGGTCGAGAAAGGTACTCTACCTGCGAAAGCCACCGAGAAGACTGCCCTTAGTGGCAAGAGAAAAGCTGATGATGAAGCTCCTGAGAACTCAATGAATGTTCAGAGTGTGGGTAACAGCACTGGGAGGTCTTTCAACTCCCAAAGCCAAAGCAAGAGGTCCGGGAATAACAGTGGCAACTACCGCCAGGGCGGAAATGGTCAAAGTAACTACAAGGGTAACCTACCCATGTGCAACAGATGCGGGAAGCATCATGCTGGTGTTTGTAGGAAGAGTCTGAGCTGTGAAAGGTGTGGTAAGGGAGGCCACGAAGCGAAAGATTGTTGGGCAATTTTACCCGAGCAACAAAACCGCCCCAGAAGGAACAACAACAATCAAGGGAACAACTATGGGAACAATCGGGGCAATGGGAACAACGGCCAGAACCGCAACAATGAAGCTCCCAGGGGAAACGGTAACGGGAATTGTTATGAATGTGGTGCTCCAGGCCACATTAAAAGAGACTGCCCTCAGCTGAGAAGACAAGGGAACGGAAATCAGGGAAACAACGGTGGGAATGGTAATGGCGGAGGTAATGGGAATGGCAATGGAAATGGTGGAAACGGAAATGGTGGAAATGGTAGAGGACGAGCTTTCGTCATGGGTCAGGGTGAAGCTCGCAATGACGCCAACGTGATTAATGGTAAATTTATTTTGAACGGTTTCTTTGCTACTGTTTTATTTGATTCTGGTGCTGAAAGAAGCTTTATTTCCACTAAATTTGCTAAATTGATTAATGCTAAACCGATTGCCCTAGACGCTAAATATGTGGTAGAGCTAGCTAATGGTAAACTTCATGATACGACCCAAATAGTTAAGGGCTGTAAGTTAGAACTAGCTGGCCATACCCTAGGAATTGACCTTATGCCTTTCCCGATTGGTAGTTTCGACGTCATAGTAGGAATGGATTGGTTATCCGAAAACCGTGCCGAAATTCTGTGTCAAGAGAAAGTGGTTCGTATCCCACTCGAAGACGGCAAGGTATTAACGGTTCAAGGTGAGAAAGGTGGAACAGTCACCGGCATTATTTCATTCCTTAAAGCTCAGAAATGCCTCCGTAAGGGTCACTTCGCGATTCTTGCAAACGTCACTGACACGACACATCCCGAGCGCAAAATTGATGATTACCCGATAGTTCGTGACTTCCAAGATGTATTTCCTGAAGATCTGCCTGGTTTGCCTCCATTTCGACAAGTTGAGTTTGGGATTGATTTGGCTCCAGGTGCCGCTCCGATTGCACGCGCTCCGTATCGTTTGGCTGTAAGCGAACTCAACGAACTCTCCGCACAACTTCAAGAGCTACTTGACAAGGGTTTTATTCGTCCAAGTTCGTCTCCATGGGGAGCTCCGGTATTATTCGTTAAGAAGAAGGATGGAACGTTCCGAATGTGTATTGACTACCGAGAGCTTAACAAAGTTACTATCAAGAATCGATATCCACTTCCTCGAATCGACGATCTCTTCGATCAACTGCAAGGTTCAACCTACTACTCAAAGATCGATCTACGGTCTGGTTATCACCAACTTCGTGTTCGTGAGGAGGATGTTCCTAAGACTGCCTTCAGAACTCGGTATGGGCACTACGAGTTCCTGGTTATGCCGTTTGGGCTAACCAATGCACCTGCTGTATTTATGGACCTAATGAATCGAGTGTGCAAGCCGTACCTCGATAAGTTTGTAATAGTCTTCATCGACGATATTTTGATCTACTCCAAGTCAAAGGAAGAACACGAGGAGCATCTGCGACTTATATTGGAATTGCTCCGCAAGGAACAGCTTTATGCTAAGTTTTCAAAATGCGATTTTTGGATTCGCGAAGTCCAGTTTCTTGGACACATTGTTAATGAGGAAGGAATTCATGTCGATCCAGCCAAAGTGGAAGCTATAAAGAACTGGTCTACCCCAAGAGCGCCAACGGAAATCCGACAATTTTTAGGACTTGCCGGGTATTATCGAAGGTTTATTAAGGGTTTCTCTCAAATAGCTCAACCCTTAACAGCCTTAACGCACAAAGGAGTGCAATACAGATGGGGTGAAAAAGAAGAGCGCGCGTTCCAAACGCTTAAAGACATGTTATGTTCAGCTCCAATTCTCGCGTTACCCGATGGAATTGACGACTTTGTGGTTTACTGCGATGCATCGATTCAAGGACTTGGTTGTGTGTTGATGCAACGAGATAAAGTAATTGCCTACGGGTCCAGGCAACTAAAGGATACTGAAAAGAACTACACGACTCATGATTTGGAATTAGGAGCCGTTGTCCATGCACTTAAGATTTGGAGACATTACCTATATGGAACAAAGTGCACAATATTCACTGACCACAAGAGCTTACAACACATCTTTGATCAAAAGGATCTCAACATGCGACAACGACGGTGGGTCGAGTTACTAAATGACTATGATTTGGCAATTAAGTATCATCCTGGAAAAGCCAATGTTGTGGCTGATGCCTTGAGTCGAAAAGAGCACGAAAAGCCTCGAAGGGTACGAGCGCTACAACTTACTATTCACACGGGATTACCGGATCGGATCCGTGACTGCCAACGAGAAGCTTTGAAAGCAGAAAACTTCGCAGCTGAAGCACTGCGTGGTGTCGATGGCCATTCTGAAGTTAAGTCCGATGGACTCACGTACTATAATGACAGAATCTGGGTTCCTTTGTTTGGAAATCTCCGTGAGCTCGTGATGGACGAGGCTCACAAGTCAAGATATTCGGTGCACCCTGGATCAGATAAAATGTACCAGGATTTGAAGAGTCTTGTATTGGTGGCCGAACATGAAAGCCGACATTGCGCGATATGTGGCTAAGTGTCTTACTTGCTCAAGAGTCAAGATTGAATACCAAAAGCCTTCTGGTTTGCTACAACAACCAAAGATCCCAGAATGGAAATGGGAGGACATCTCCATGGATTTTGTAACGGGACTACCTCATCGATCAAATCAACCGGATGCGATTTGGGTTGTCATCGATCGGTTAACCAAATCTGCACATTTTATCCCGATGAAGGAAAGTGATAATATGGATAAATTGACAAAGCTGTACATTAATAAAATTGTGAAGCTTCACGGTGTGCCTAAGACTATCATTTCTGATCGAGATCCTCGGTTTACTTCCCGGCTATGGCAATCAATGCAGGAAGCATTGGGAACCCGACTAGACATGAGTACAGCTTATCACCCGCAGACTGACGGTCAGACGGAACGAACGATTCAGACTTTAGAAGATATGCTCCGAGCTTGTGTTCTCGACTTTGGGAAAGATTGGGAGACTCACCTTCCACTGGTGGAGTTCTCTTACAACAATAGTTATCATTCGAGTATAGGTGCTGCACCTTTTGAAGCACTTTATGGCAGAAAATGTAGATCGCCCGTGTGTTGGGCTGAAACGGGTGAGAAAGGACTCACTGGACCGGAAGTTATCCATGATATGACCGAACGGATTATTCAAATCAGGCAACGGCTAGCTGCAGCACGTGATCGACAAAAGAGCTATGCCGACAAACGCCGAAAACCTCTAAAGTTTGAGGTGGGTGACAAAGTATTGTTGAAGGTATCTCCCTGGAAGGGAGTGATACGCTTCGGGAAGCGTGGAAAGTTAAATCCTCGCTACATCGGTCCGTTTGAAATTATTGGGGAAGTAGGCCCGGTGGCCTATCGATTGCAACTCCCTGCTGAACTCGATGGAGTTCACAACGTGTTTCACGTTTCCAACCTAAAGAAATGTCTGGCTGAAGACATCGAAATAATTCCTCTGGAGGAATTGGAAATCGACGAACATTTGAGATTTATCGAGCAACCGGTAGAAATCATGGGACGCGAGGAGAAGGCCCTCAAACGTAGCAAGATTCCGATCGTCAAGGTGCGATGGAACTCAAGGCGTGGACCTGAATATACTTGGGAACGTGAGGATCAAATGAAGAAAAAGTATCCTCACTTGTTTGAGCAAACGTCCACGGGAACTCAAGGTATGATTTAATTTTGGGGACCAAAATTCCTTAACAGGAGGAGGATGTGACAACCCTAAAAACTTTTGCTTTCTTTCCCCAGCGACGATAGCAACGACGACAGCTGATGCTGCGAACGCTACGACACAAGAATAATTTTCGGGACGAAAATTCCAATTTCAGGGGAATGATGTGACACCCGAGAATTTCAAGGTTAACTTCCGTTAGACAAATCCGTTAGTTACGTTATAAGTGTTAACTTAGTAGCTAATGCATAACTAGGCCGAATACGTCCACGACCTTTGGTTGATCACCGAACCCGTCCATATGTGTTATGTGTTCATCATTGATTGTCTTTATGTGCAATGTGATTTAAATACATGACGTATTATTGTGAATAGCATGATTAATTGTAAATACTTGATTATGTGAAAATTGCCTAAATTTGGTAGTCAGCGAAACTACCGAGCGAAACTACAGATTCGCCCGGTAGCAGGCTAGACTGATCAAAGTACCCGAGACCAGAGCTAGTTTCGCCTGGCCAGCGAAACTGCCAGCGAAACTAGCCTCTGATATAAATAAACTTAATAAACCCTAGTTTCTCCATTTGCCTCATTTCATCACAAACACACACACACAATTCTCTGGAAACTGGTCAGCCGCGAAAACCATCAAGAAACCGAGACCTCAGCCTCAAGACCATCACCTCATCTCATCTATCGATCCTAGAACCAACCGTGAGTCCCAAAAACTATGTTTTCTTGCTTCTTCTATGTGTTTCTTTATAAAGTATGCTCAAACTTTCATGAAAACTTGTATGCTTCTGAGATAGTGCTTAGGGATGCTAGATCTACCATAAAGTCAGCAACTTTACGTTTAAAAACAAACCATGATGATGATTTATGCAATTTTGGTCATTTTAGGGTTTAGAAGTGTTTTTAGAGATTTGATGATTAAAATGCATGTTAAACATGATAAAGCTGCTTGATTTATGTTGGTAAATGCCTATGGATGCTAGATAATGAATTGCATGTATGATCAGAAGCTGTTAGGTTGATTTTTAGGCAAATCCGTATGTTTTTCGCGACCAGCGAAACTGTCTGTTCTCTGGGCGAAACTAAGTAGCGAAATTATATCTCCTTCCAGCGACACTGACCAGCGAAACTATAGTGTCGCCGGGAAACCTGACCAGACCAGCTCGAGCGAATCTACCGAGCGAAATACCTGAACGAAAGTTCAAACCAGTTTCCCTGCGAAACTAGGCTAGCGAAACTGCGTCAGCAGTTTCGGGCGAAACTAGCCTAGCGAAACTGTGTCACCGGGCATTGCCTAGCGAAAGTGCTGCCCGTGCACCTAGCGAAACTGCCTAGCGAAACTATGCTAGCGAAACTAAGACCTGACCTAAAAACCAAACTTGTGAAATTTGCTTAAGTGTTATGCCATGACTTACATGATTATGCCATGATGAAACATGTTTGATATCTGATTCATATGAACCCTTGTTTATGATCAACCATTGGTGTCGTGTGTCGGTATGTCGAGTCATAGTTGCAACGTGCTATGTTATGGGCCATAGTGACGTTAAGTAAAGATTAGACACGAAACTAATACTTAAGACCTAAACGTGTTCTAGGTCTTCGTTAAACAACAATATTTGGATTTACTTGAAGTGTAGCAGTGCAACCAAAGGTGAGTGTCACTAACCCGTTTACCGTGAGCCGGTTTGGGCCACACCGAATAACTTAACGAAAAACAATGCTGAATGAACTCGAGAGTGCTAGGCACCTCACTGATAAACTTGAGAACTCGGGATGCTCGGCACCCACTTGATGAACTAAAGTGTTTTATGGGAAACACTTGTGGACTACAAACAAACTACTTTTCTGAAACAAAACTGAAAACGTTTTAATATGGCTAGTGTAGGTTAAAGTCTGAACCACATGATATCACATGTTTTCTAAGGATGCCTTACAACTTAAAAGTCCTCAACTTAAATTGTGCCATTAATTTGTGAAAGCGAGGGGATGTTGGGTAGATCTACTGGAGTTTGACAAACTCCGCCCCGTGGCACGGGGAGTGCACGGAGGAACAATATCAGCCTATTTGACCGTGGTCCCGAGAGGACACGGGGGAGGCAAAAACCGCGATGACTATGTCCGCACCGTACGGGATGGCTCGGCCCCCACAAAATAAGTCAGCTTTGGTACAAACTTCCTTAGAGCATGGAACAACGGATTAGCTACCCGCGATATCGGTTGAGTCCTTTAACTTTACGGAACTAGTACATACCCGATGACGTAGGTCACGGACAAACCATTTATAAACTGAGATTTAATATACGAGCATTGCTTTTCACAAATAAATATTTTGTAAGTACATCTTGACACGAATTATGATTATGAGACCGGGCCAATGCATGACAAGCCCACTGTGAACTCACCAACCGTTAGGTTGACACTTGCGTGGTTTAAACTTTTGCAGATCGCTAAGGAGTATTCGCTGGAGGTTGGCATGGCACGAGGAGATATTTATATTGTTTAAACTAAACTTGGGAATTTTAAAACAATGTTTATGTAAAGCACGTGGTTAGTGCTAAGACAGTATTTAATTCCGCTGCGTTGTATTCGAAACTTTATTTATAACTTGTGTTTGAACTAACCCTGATTCGTTTAGTATTTGTAACTATGGTTGTGGATCCTGGTTTGCTCACACCCCTCGACGGTATAAACTCCGTTAGTGGTATTTTGGGGGTGTGACACAATATGTGACGTAGAAATACCCAAGAGGTTCCAAACCCCCAACATGAAGTTGTATGATGGCAGTAATGCTTATTGGTATGGTCACACTCTGGCGATTTCGGCGACTCTAGGGTTTCTTTGCCGAAATCGATCTCTCTGTCTGATCCTTCCCGAATACGACTTGTTTTCTTAGTGTTATTGTGATCTAATCCAGCTATTGTAATTCATATTTGACGCTAAGATTGATTCGGGTTTCTCTAGGGATCGATTTGCTATTGCCGCTGCTAGGGTTTTTCAATCAGCCGCTGATCCCATTTGTCGCATTTCTGGTGAACGACTCTCAAGAGTTTCATCGGTGGCGCCCTTCAGTGATTTGGGATTCGTGGTTGAGTCATCATTCTCGCGTTGGTGGAATCTGCTGTCGGCTTAGGGTTTTTGCATGAAGAATGGGCTCCGCTAAACCATTTGCTAACGTTAAAAATATCGATGGTTCTTTTTTGCAGGGGCAAGGCAATCTTAAAAAATCGAATTTAAAGCTTGGCTCAACCGTGATCCCTGCTGTTCCAAGGAGTTTGAATACCGGAATTGGTGAAGCTTGTGGTACGAGTATACCGGAGACGTCACCGTCTACCCCCAGTCGCCGGAGGGTGTCGTTTTTCTGATGAAATACTCTTTGAAGGAGTTCCAACGACCCGTGATCAGCTACATGTTGTTCGTGACACGGCGTTTGCCGCTGATTATACTGCTGCTGATGATCGAATAACTTTGTCCAGCACACAGGTTGATGCTGTCATTCATGAACCTGATTTGCAACCAACAATGGATAATAATTCTGATCATGTTAAAATGGCTGTTGATTTGGTTGGGGGGGGGGGGTGCTGTTCACGGGACTGGTCAAGGAGCTTCATACGCCGATAAGGTCGCGGGTAAGCATCCTCAATCTGCTGTTTCAAATGGAGTTCCACGCAAAGCTATTAATTTCTGGTTTTTAGCGTCTGAGGATAACCAAGAGGGCTTTGACGTGATTATCCCTAGGGATTCTGTTCGGTGTGTCCAAGAAAAGGTGGGATTTACTCTGTTTGGTTATTTTTTTAGGGGATCGGATTGCTTTCCCAGTGGTTGATTATTATGTGAAACAGAAGTGGAAAAAATATGGTTTACAAAAAACAATGATGAACTCAAATGGTTTCTTTTTTTTTCAAATTTGAAGATAAGAAGGGGATGATGAGTGCATTGGAAGGGGGTCCATGGTTAATCCGTAATCGGCCTATTTTTCTTAACATGTGGTCCCCTACCACTCAACTGAAAAAAAGATTATATAAAGGATGTGGCTGTTTGGATTAAACTTCACAATGTCCCGCTCGCAACCTATACGGATGATGGTCTTAGCATGCTCGTTTCGAAATTTGGTAAGCCTAAATGTCTTGATTCTTATACCACTTCCATGTGTGTTGATGCATGGGGTCGAAGTAGTTATGCTAGAGCTCTCGTGGAAATCCATGCTTCCATGGATTTTAAGGATAGCCTTTACCTTGCTATCCCGGATCTAGATGGGGAGCAATTTATTAGGGAAAAGGTTGATATTGAATATGAATGGCAACCCCCTCGCTGTGCCACTTGTTGTGTTTTTGGTCATACTTTGGACTCTTGTCCCAATCAGGTTAGGTCCATTCCTAAGGATACGTCCAAAGTGAATGACGATGGGTTTACTAATGTTGTGGGGAAGAAAAATGCTAAAAAGCAAGGTGTTCCTCTTAAGAACCAGAAGTCTAGATTTGAGTATAGACCGGTGAATGGCAATAAGAATTCTGCTAGCTCTGGGCCTAAGGGGTTAGGTAAGGCTTCGTCTTCTAATCCTCCGGTGGTTACTAGAAACTCTTATGAGGCTTTGAATGGTGATCCTTCGGACTATGAATATGATGGTTATGGGGAATTGGATAATATGGTGAATGATGTGATTAAGGAAACGAATGAAAATGCTCGGGTTATGGCTTCGCAAGTTGCTCCTACTTCCAAAGGGGCGAGCACTCCTTTTCTTAAAAGTGGTTTCTTATGATGGGTTTAGCGTTTAGTTTCTCTTGGCTCCGGTGTTGGTGCTGCTCGGGATCGTTTGTGTTTGACGATGGAGGCTGATTGCTCGTGCTTGTTGCGGTCGCGCTTTAAGCTCTAGTTATTTAGACTAGGTGTTCTTTTTTTCTGGTTGTTTATATAGTTTATTGTCTTATTTCCTTTTGGTTGTTTACATACTGGGGGATGTCCCATGTATGAACTAGGGTGGATTCACCACTCTACTTGTACTTTATTGTTTTGGGTTTATAGAATCACCGGGGTAACCCTTTACCCAAAAAAAAAAAGTTGTATGATGGCACAACTGACCCGAAGAAACACGTGGCCCAGTACATGGAAAGGATGGAAATAACCTACATGCCCCCTAAAATCAAGGAGGCATGCCTATGCAAAGGTTTTGGGTCGACACTCACTAGCTCGGCTTTGAAGTGGCTCCTGAGTGTTCCACCCTTTTGTATCACATATTTTTCTCATTTAGTTAATTTATTCAATAATCAGTTTTCTTATAGTCGCAGTTTCGAAAAACTAACAAGTGATCTTACAGGGTTACCCAGAATGCTTACGAGTCTCTCAGGGATTATGTGAACAGGTTTAGCAGGGAAGTCTCGGATATTCCCAACATGGATATGGCTACCGCTGTCCAAGCATTCAAAATGGGCCTTAAGAAGGATTCACCCTTCTACCAAGATCTTGTGATGAACCCATGTCACATGCTTGATGAAGTAAGGCATAGGGCCCTAAGATTCATCAGACTCGAAGAAGATAAGATAGTGCAAGAAAAAGTGGATGCAATACCAGGATACGGCTCTTCCAACAGGAAATCAGAATCAATGCATCCTAGGTCTCAGAGGCCTAAACCCTATTCCAAACCTGATAATCCTAAGGTTAACAGGGTCGATCGGGGTGAAGACGAGGATGATGAAGAATATCATACTTTTAATGAGTTTTGTTTTACTACTGATGTTGCAGGTGTGATTAATTCTATACAGGATTTGGGGGACAAAGCAAGATGGCCCAGGAAGACGGATAAACAAACATCCTGGAAGGACAAGTCCAAGTGGTGTGCGTACCACAAAGACTTTGGCCATGTAACCGAAGATTGCATAGATATGCGCAAGGAGATCAGTTATCTATTGAGCAAAGGCTTCCTGAAGGAACTCTTGGGAAGAAAGAAAGACATATCCAAGAGCGCTGAACTGCCCGCAAAATCCAGGGGCACTAACCAGACCCAGGATGCAGACAGATCACGCGGACATCCTGAGCGAGCAGCATCCCCATCCCCGAGTGCAAAGGTAATTTATTTAATTTCAGGTGGATCTGATATATGTGGTACTTCTTATTTTGCAGCTAAAAGGCACGTAAGGGAGACCAAGTCAGACGTACCCAGGAAGTCAGTCAAAGCCTTCA
Organism: Deinandra increscens subsp. villosa; assembly: GCA_039602395.1. NCBI lineage: Eukaryota > Viridiplantae > Streptophyta > Magnoliopsida > Asterales > Asteraceae > Deinandra > Deinandra increscens. The sequence goes on from JBCNJP010000025.1 coordinate 105,510,767, forward strand.
TACAAGCAGACGTGAAAGACGTTACCTTTGGCAAAGATGACAGGTGCAACGTCATGGACCCTCACCATGATGGGCTTGTGATCACGCTCTACATAGCCAACCACTTCATGAAAAGGATCGTGATTAACGGGGGTAGTTCCGTCAACATCATTCAATTAGAAAGATTCACGAAGATGGGGATACCCCAGGATGAAGTCATCGCCAAATCCACGGTCCTCGTAGGTTTTAGTGGCGAAACGAAGAACACCCTGGGAGAGGTGGAGTTTCCAGTTTATATTGAGGGGGTGAACTCGATGCAACGCTTTTGTGTCATGGATGCTCCGTCCGGATACAACATTATCCTGGGCAGACCCTGGATTCATGACTTGAAGGCTGCCCCCTCGACCTACCATCAGTGTGTCAAACTACCGACACCCTGAGGAGTAGTCGCCATCAACAACAACCAACAAGAAGCAAAGGACTGCTACACTTCATCTATGAAGATTTCAGCAAAAGCCCATCAGGGATAGCAATTAAAGAAGAAGGCCAGGGACGTCCTAGAGGCAAGGGAGCAGGATGTCAAACAGGTAGTCCTAGATCCCTTGCATCCTAGGAAAAAGTGTAAATTGGCACTAACATCCTTGGCCCCATTGAAAAAGAGTTGGTAGAATTCCTCAGATCCAGAATGTCAACATTTGCATGGAATACTGAAGACATTACATGTAACATCCCAAAATTCATAGATACATAAGATATATAGTAAATACGTGTTTATATTATAAATACGTGAGCTTGATTGATAAACATGATAAGACTATGCATTGGATAGGTTGCATGTATGCATTTGATAGCCAATATGATGAAATGTGCATTAACGGATGTGTTAAACATGAGAGAAAGTAAAAATATAAGATGAATATGTGTTTATATGAATAGCATGATGATACATGAATCATTTGATGGATATATGTGTGTAAATACGTGTGTTAATAACTAACGAAAAAGTAAAAGGGCTAAAATCGTAATTATTATAAAGATATAAACATATACAAGTATTATACATGTTTATACTGATTGTAAGTATTTTGAGGCTTAGAAATTAGTAAAAATATATCCTAATATGATTTATAACATAAAATAATAAGTATTGTAAAGTTTGAAGGGCTAGAGCGTAATTTAGCAAATAATAAAGAAAATATATATAAACGTATATATATGTTATCGTACGAATCCCGAGCCTTAAAAACCTTATAAAATGTTAGAAATATGCCCCATAAAGTTTTGGTACATA
>JBCNJP010000025.1:105512536-105533409 GCA_039602395.1 Deinandra increscens subsp. villosa
TTACTACGCTTTTTCAACTTTCTGATTTTTTTTCTTCGATAACCTTTTTTTTGTTCTCTTTTATTTCTTCTTTGGAGTTTTCCACGCGTGGGTGGTAAATCTTGATTCTTTACACTTTATTTCACTCCATTTGATAAACTTGAAATGTGTAAAACTGTGAAAGTTAAAAAGAAAAAAAAAACTTACGAAAGAAAAAAGGGAGGGGCCCATCATCCATAATTCCCAAGATCCAGCCAGCAGTAGAAATCTGTTTGTTATTATTATTATTATCCTCCTCCACATTCAGTCATTCATTCATTCATTCAGACGCCAGACGCCCCCCAGCCAGACGCCGTGCCGGTGCCGACGTCGACATGAAAGGACTGTTCAAGTCAAAGCCCAAGACACCGGCTGACCTCGTCCGTCAGACTCGCGATCTCCTCATATTCGCCGACTGCAATCCCGATAGTCGAGAAAGCAAACGCGAAGAAAAGGTTGTTGGTTCGTTTACTACTAAATTATTGTATTAGGTTAACCCTTTGGATCTGTTGCCTCTATACAAATTGATTGATTGATCTTGTTGCTTCTCTAATTTAATTAATTTATAGATTGGATTTGGATCTGTATACATTAATTTATATGTATGTATTGTACATTGCTAGCTACTGCTACTGCTACTGCTTCTGCTGCCGATGTAGAATAATTAACCTCTTCTATAGACTTGGGATTAATCAAATCATATCCCTTTTAAGTTTAACCCCTTTCTTTCCTTATGAATTTATTTGCTAGTTTGCAACCTTGAGTAAGCTTCTGCGTGAGCTAAAGCAAATTCTTTATGGAAATAGTGAGGCAGAGCCGGTCTCTGAAGCTTGTGCTCAACTCACACAAGAGTTCTTTAAAGAAAACACATTCCGCTTGCTCATACTTTGTCTTCCAAAACTCAACTTGGAGGTATCTATTATTCTCTTATTATTCTTATTGAATAATCATTCATTCATTCATTCATTCCGCAAGCTTTCTCAACTTCAACCATTATTATTTATTCATTCATTCTTAGGCTCGCAAGGATGCTACTCAAATTGTTGCAAACCTGCAACGCCAGCAGGTTCAATCAAGGTTGATCGCATGTGATTATTTGGAAGCAAATATTGATCTAATGGATATCTTGGTATCAGGGTAAGCTCTAGGAGTTTATCTATACTCTTCATTCAGTTGGTAGCTTAGCTTAGCTTAGCTAGTGCTTCAATCTGTTAGCAAGGTGCTTGAATGTTTGGAAACTTAGGTTCTGACGGTTTTAGTTATTGACTGATGTCTAGCTAGTACATATACTTTCTATGCTTAAAGTCCTCAAGTCGATGGGAGTTAAAAACCTTCACCCATGGTCATTTGGCTTTTCATATTGGAAGCAGGTAATAGATCTGGCTGCTAGAGGATATTTTACATGTTCTTTGAACTGATATGGCTAACAATGATATTTGTGGGACTGTCGCCTACTTTTGGTGAGTGGAGATTGGCCTTGTTCTTTTTTCCGAGTGCTTTTTAGTTACCGTGCATTCCCAATAAGACTAGTTATTGCTTTAAGATACTAATAGAACCTCACAAGGGTCACTATAGCTTTTAAGAACACTTTGTTGGGTCTTGCTCCTAGAACAACTTTGTGGGAGCACCTTTATTGGATTATTAAAAGTTCCTCATATGTGTTAAGTGTCCATTCTTCTTATGAATTATGTATCTTCTTATGCATACCTATACTTACCCATTGGTGCTGTCTATATAAAACTCTGTTGACCCTCATTTGAACAATAATGATTAATGGTTGAGCTAAAGGAAATTATTTCTGTATAAAATATTATCTAGTGATAGGAAATGGGGTTTGTTTTATGATGTTTATATAGATGTAGCTTTTTAATGTCTCCCTTAAGCAAAAAGACTTGTTTCCCACTTCCTTCAACCCTTCTCTTGTTCCTATTTCCTAATATATCATGACTGAGTTCCAATCTATTTTGTTTGAATCTTGAAGCATGGTTGATTTTATTTTATGTGTTTGGATGTTTTATTGTTTTTTGTAGTTATGAGGATCCAGACATGGCGTTACATTATGGTGCAATGCTGAGGGAATGCATACGTCATCAAAGTGTTGCTAGGTGAGTTACATAATATTATCATGCTTCGGGACTAGCTACATGTGTGCTATGCAAAGTTTGTGCTGGTACCTGGAGTGACTTATGTGAGATAAAACATCATATTTTTTTCCAGAAGTTTGCAAAATTATTTCTTTCAGTAAGTACTTTTATACACTTAAGTGTCAATTAAATCAAATTTTAATAAAAAAATCTATTTGAAAGTCCATGATGTGTTGTTTTATTTTTGTGTGCGTTGTATTTCCTTGGAGGTCATGGGTTCAAATCCCTCGTCCGCTTTTCCTTCTCTTAAACAAATGGAAACAACATTTCTTGTGCTATGTGAAATTTTATAGATTATTTTCTTGGATTTTGTAGTTTCCTTAATTTTGGTTTTCAGGTATGTATTGGAGTCAGAGCATATGAAGAAGTTCTTTGATTATATTCAACTTCCGAATTTTGATATTGCTGCTGATGCAGCAGCAACATTCAAGGTTTAGTGCACTTAGAATGTCAAGCTATTAAATAAGTATTTGTGTCTGTGTTGTCATATTTTGCATGATCAATACTTTTTTAGACATGATTCATTTGTTGTTCTGATGTTATATTCTTAGAATTTAGTATTTTCTTCACTGGGTATAGTAAAAGAAAATCAACAGATTTTTTTGGGCCTTTGATCCTGATAGAACTCAAGATTAAACAAAAACAGAACTGAAACTAAAAGATAATAATCAAATGATTATCATCAAAAGATAGGCCAGATTTGAGATTGGCAAGTCTCCAATTACAAAGGTAATACGATTTTCAGAAATTAACTCGACAAGAACTAAAATGCAGATTATCAAATACTTAAACCACCACAAGTTAGTGGGGCAGTTCCCTCTCCTTCAATTTCTCAACTGCTAGCCACTTCCCCTGTTTCCTGATTTCCCGGACTTGTGGGTCTGACCCGATCCCATATGACCCCTTGGGTTTGTATCATTACATCCCGCCCGCAGAGACGACTTGTCCTCAAGTCGAACTAAGACATGCTCATTGAGTTCTTGTGTCCCTGAATCGAAGACCCAACATTGCAGCTTCCCAGAATGAGATGGCTGGTCTTCTGCTCTTGCTTCCAGCTGCTGAAAAGTGGGGGATATCTTGGAACCTGCTGCTGCTCCCTGCAATTTATGTGTTTTACCATCCACCGAAAAGCTTAAAAACATCTCCTTCCAGTTGGCTTGGATGGTGTTTAGGGAAGAAAGCCACTGAATGCCTAACACAGTAACACGACATCAGCACCCCCCAAGGAAAATGGATAGAAGTCTTGAGTAATCTGAAGTGATGAGAGTTGGATTGGAATGTCACGGCAGATTTGGTTGCAACGGATTATGTCTCCGTTACCTAACTGGACACCAAATAGGGTTATAAACTCGGTTAACAGCTTCATCTCCCGAACGAGTGCATCCGATATAAAATTGTGGGTTGAGCCGCTATCTATCAGAATCAACACCTTTGTGTTATGTAGTGCCCCTGAGAATTTCATTGTAGTTGTGTGTGCTTCACCAAAAAGGGCGTGAAGACTGATTTCAGCCATGTCGCTGCTAGATTCACCAAGGTTGACTTGTAAAGGTTCTTCCCCTGCAGCTTCAAGGAGTTTGAGAGTGCTGGTCTTACATCGATGCCCAGGCCCGTACTTTTCCCCGCAACGAAATCATTCTCCTCGAAGAAATCGTCCTTGTTTTTCCGTCATCCGAGAGGCGAATCTCTGTTGATTTCTGTGTTGTACCAGAGGTAGGAACATTGGTGGTGGGTGACGAACTGCCTTCATTCTTGACTTGTGATGATCTTTCTCCCGATTTCCCTGGGTGTACGTGGCTGATCTTTGATTCGAATTCCAGGGCTAAACTCATAGCATTGTACACGGTTCTAGGTTTGTGAATGCGCACGTCAGCCTTTAATTCTTCCTTAAGCCCATTTAGAAAGACCCCCAATAGGCAATTATCGGGCCAATTTGAAACCCTAGCAGACCTTCTAGCGAACTCCTGCCTGTAGTCATGGACCGAGCCCGTTTGCTTGATACTACAAAGATATTCGTCTGGATTTTGAAATTCTGGAGGCCCAAAGTGCTTTTGTAAAGCGCTAACTAGTTCCTCCCAGTAGGTTAATTCCTGTTCAGTCGACAGCCAAGAATAGAGATCCAACGCATCTCCTTCTAGATGCATAGCCGCCACATCTACCTTATCATCATCGGGTGTGCGATAGAAGCGGAAATACTTCTCAGCCTTTAAAATCCAACCTCTGGGGTCACCTCCACCAGAAGCTGGGAACTCGATTTTATGGTAGGGTCGCTGATTTTGCTGATGGCGCCATGAACTCCCTCCATCTTCAAAGCGACTGCCTTTATCTTTGGAAACTGCTTGAGCCTTGAGTGCTGCGATATCTTCCTTGAGCGATTCCATGGATTCTAGGCGATTGGCTATGGCCGCCAGTTGTGTGGCAATAGGATCAGGTGTAGCACCACCCCCTTCTGATGTATTCCGGGTCTGGACCATGATTGCTTCAAGTTTCCCGGCAATGGAACCAAATGATAGAACTCAAGATTAAACAAAAATAGAACTGAAACTAAAAGATAATAATCAAATGATTATCATCAAAAGATAGGCCAGATTCGAGATTGGCAAGTCTCCAATTACAAAGGTAATACGATTTTCAGAAATTAACTTGACAAGAACTAAAATGCAGATTATCAAATACTTAAACCACCACAAGTTAGTGGGGCAGTTCCCTCTCCTTCAATTTCTCAACTGCAAGCCACTTCCCCTGTTTCCTGATTTCCCGGACTTGTGGGTCTGACCCGATCCCATATGACCCCTTGGGTTTGTATCAGATCCACTGGGTATAGTAAAAGAAAATACACAGATTTTTCTATGGACACGATAAACTTGGAATGAATATTTACATGTTTCAATGAACCACTGATCAAAGTCCCTATTACTGAGTGTACTATAGCAGCTTTTGTCTATTCAGTTTACTTTTGACTAACATTCATTTACTCTTCTTACTCATATAAGTTCAATTCTATGCTCTTGGTTTACTCTCTGTTTGGATTCATATTACTTAGCTGAAGCAGTACCACAAGTTTGAATCTTAAATGTTAGCATTTTTGTTTCAGGAACTCTTGACACGACACAAGTCAACAGTTGCTGAGTTTCTTTCTAAAAACTATGACTGGGTAACGATCACACTTGAATTTTATCCACAGATTTGCAATGATGGTTTGATTGTTGATACTAGTTAGTCTAGTTCTTGGTTTTATACAGTCCTTGTGTATTGAAAAACATCTGTAGAATGTAGTGTAACTAAGTGTTAAAATATAAATTTCCTTCAAGAATGAAGGGGATTACGTCAGATGGGATGAAAAGAGAAGCAATGCAAGGTGACATTTGAGATATTCATTTTTAATAGTACTTGTAGACAAGATGGGTGGCTAACTGGCTATAAAGGTTTGTGGCATACTACATAACATATTGATTATGATATGATGTTTAAATGATACATCATCTTGGTAGTGCACATACTTTAGACTATGTGTAGTGGGTTTTGTGGGGGGCGCCATAAAGCCCCATCACGCCCCACCCCCATTACACCACTATAGCTTAGCGCCCCAATCCCCCCAAATACCCCTCCAAGCCCCATTCTCATCACGCCTCAACCCCCCATCTCTCTCTTTTCCTGATTGGTCCATCCCTCTAGCATTCTTTTAATTGGCCAACTTTTTTTTTCCTTCTTTTTCTTAATATCACGCCCTCCTCATAAAGCCCCTCCACTACACCACTTTAGCCATCAAGCCCATGTACCACGTCATTTGCCACATGGCAGAAAACGCCCAAGGGTGGGGCTTGACCACTACACTTAGTCTTATGTGGGTTAAATAAGCTGGATTTGTGTTTGTAGATTCTAGTTTTATTGTTATTAACCTTTCCTTGAGCATACTATGCATATGTTTCTCTTGTCAGTTTTTTGCAGAATACAACTCAAAGCTTCTCGAGTCACCCAATTACATAACCAGAAGACAAGCTATTAAGGCAAGGACGTTTACTACTACCACTAATAATAATAATAATCATCATCATAATGCATATAGAATTGTGTGGTTGGTTGCTGGCTGATCTGATAGCTTATTAATTACTGTTCAGCTTTTGGGAGACATCTTGCTAGACCGTTCCAATTCTGCTGTGATGACACGATATGCAAGTTCCAGGGACAACTTGAGGATCTTGATGAATCTTCTCAGAGTACATTGATTTCTGCGTCTCTATTTACTTATTGCTAATTAATTAGACATATGTGATAATTTAAGCGGATGTGCAGGAGTCGAGCAAGAGCATTCAGATAGAGGCATTTCATGTTTTTAAGGTAAGGTACACATTTTGAAGATAATATTGTTGGGGTGATCGGGCAGTTTTGAAGAAATAGTCCCTCCTGTTGACAGTTATTTGCAGCAAACCAGAATAAGCCAGCGGACATCATTGGCATACTTGTTGCAAACAGGAGCAAGCTTCTGCGACTGTTTGCTGATTTCAAGCCAGATAAAGGTGAGCAATACAGTTAAGTTAGGTTAGAAAATAAATGCTGCATCTAGTGAGTGTTATTAAAGGATTTGCGTTTGCGTTTGCAGAGGATGAACAGTTCGAGGCTGACAAAGCTCAAGTGGTTCGAGAAATTGCGGGGCTTGAACCACGAGAGAATTGATTATTATGGTTAACGAGTGTTCTTCAAATTATGGTTCCTTTGTTTAAGTAGCATGTGAAATAATATATATAGAAATATATGTTGGCATTTTACAGACGGATGTAAAGTAAATGAATGCCATTATTCAATAAGTGACTGAGATACTTTATATTTATTTTTTATAAAATTAAATTACGTTGAGTGAAAACTAAGGGGGCGTTTGGTTTTTGGTTCGTAAAATGTAATGAAATTGAAATTGGAAAGTTTCCCTTTAAAGTTGTGCTTAGTTGGGTAACGAAGGAATTATAAAATGCAATAAATCTTTTAATCAATGAAATTTAATACTTTTTCATTCGTTCCTTAGAAATACTTCACTTTAATAAAGAAAAATTACATGGCTTCAAATTCTATTGATTTAAGGAATTCATTTCAATTTAAATTTGTCCATAACCCAATTAAGAACAACTTTAAAAGCAAAACTTTAAAATCCAATCCCATTACATTCTACGAACCAAACGTCCCATAAGAGATAGCTTCACTTTTATTAACAATTAGCCAGACCATTATTACATTATGCTTTAAACAAGTGCTAAAACAACATATAAATGTAATATAGATAATTTGTCTATGTCCCATTTAAAAGTTATATGTGTTCACTTTATCCGATAATCCGATAATTTACTATCAATTCATTCAATATTTTTTTTTAGAAGACAACTTTTCACATTTAAATTATGTATTAGATATACTAATACCTTACCCAGCTCATCTGGAAATATTGGTTCAGGCTCTTCGCTATTGGATAAAAGATGCATCCTCTTTGCATTTATTAAGATTCTTTCTCTATGAGTGTCATAATTGGGATAGTCTTATTACTTCAAATTCAAAGAAAGCCCGTGCTTCTCTTTCAAAAAGAAATCACAGAGTATTCAGAGCAATAAAAGAAGAAATAAAAAAAACGTAGTATAGAAAATATATCCAAAATGATATAGAAATCACTATCCTATCCTTAGTTTTGATTTCCTTAATTTAACTGAATTTCGTTTGATTAGGGCAAAGTTCCTTAAAAACCTCCGCCTTTTTAAAAATATCCTGAACAGTTCCTGTAGGTTGAGCCCCTCTTTCAAGGAAATAGAGAATAGCGGTTTGTACTATATGCGCAAATCCAAATCGGGCGGATCTTTACCCGGAGTAGAGCATAAACCTAAAAAGATTAAAGAGGCCCATTTAAGAACAAGAAAATGACATCGTGATTTGGATTGGATATCGATGAAACAATCCATCAATGAGAAGTTAATTGAATAAGTTTAATGAATTCTTTTTTGATATTATACGTTATAAGTAAAGGAAGAAAAACTCGTATTTAGTTAAAAAGAAGATCCTTTTTTTATAAGTTATTTTATAAGTTAGAAGGAACTTGCTATGAAAAAAGAATAAGTATTGGAATCTACACATTGATTCTTTTTTTTTGAACCGTATGCGTCAAAAGGCGCCTGTAAGGTTCCGAAGGGATACAATTTGACCATAATCAACCGACTTTATCGAGAAAGAACCGCATTTAAAATCAGGTCAAGTTCAAATTCTTGAAGTTGACTCTGTGGTAATACGATCAACTAAGCCTTATTTGGCTACTCCAGGAGCAACTGTTCATGGACATTATGGGAAATCCTTTACGAAGGAGATACATTAGTTACATTAGGAGCAACTGTTCATGGACATTATGGGAAATCCTTTATGAAGGAGATACATTAGTTACATTTATATATGAAAAGTCAAGGATCTGGTGATATAACGCAAGGTTTTTCAAAAGTGGAACAGGTGTTAGAAGTGCGTTCGATTGATTCAATATCGATGAATCTCGAAAAGAGGATTGAGGGTTGGAACAAATGTATAGTCATGTCATGAGCTCTCTATCTTCTGTCATGTTCTTAAAGTATTGAAACTATTCAACAAGTACAATCAATCGACCGATCCTTTGAGTTTTCATGTCTGAAATCCAGAGAAATCCTTACAAAAAACAACCGCTCTCCATACTTTTTTCAGGTGTTTGGAGCCACGTCGTTCGTTTGGCGAGGCTGTTCTCTTGGGGGCACTACTCCCCAAGGAGCCGAGAAGGGTATAGCTCAGAGTCTTTTAGTTCACGTTCTATTTTGTCTACATTTTGATGTAATTTTATTCAAAACCAAATTGTCGTGATGACATACAACTAATCAACGTATGGATGTACATGTCTTTAAACCTGCCTAGACGTTTCGAATTTTTCCGTTTTACGAATGGACACGACCAACTCAACCAATTTGGGGGCTCCATACGAAAAAAAGTCTGCGACACTTTTTCAAAAGCACGTTCTAAAAATCTCATCTATTACCAGGACTTGGGATTGGCAATAATAAACTGAAACTTTATATATGACCAAGTTATAGAAGTTTTTTTTTCTGAAAAAAATTATTATGTGAAAAAATATAGGAAAAATGGATTTTAATAATACAAGTTTTGCCTTATTGGCGGATAATAATACGAGGTTAAAAAACTCCCCATAATAGTACGAGTTTTGAAGGTGTTGGATTCTAATGATACACCGTTAGTTTTTTACTAACGGTGTTAGACCCTTGCTGACGTGGACTGTTGCTTAAGAAAAATTGCATTTTAATAATACAAGTTATTCCTAGTTGGCGGATAATAATACCAAACATGAAAATTCCCCACAATAATGTCAGTTTTCAAGGTGTTGGATTCTAATGATACACCGTTAGTTTTTTTACTAACAGTGTTAGTCCCTTCCCATTCTCCATATCTCCGGCCACGATCTCCACTTCTCCGACCAACCCAGTGACGAGATTCTGGCCACCGGTTACCTCACGAACCACCACCACCACCACCACCTCGTGCTAACCTTCAATGGAAACCTCTGGTGATCTTCATCCCAAATCTAGGATTTTTTATAGCGGCGGTTGTAGGAAGAAGACAACTATAGGTGTTTTTAGGTTTTTATTTAAAGTCTTCCTCATCTTTAAGAAATTACAACTATAATCCATTTTCAATAACCAAATTTTAAAAAGCCACATAAGATCCACGTCACTTGCTACATCAGTGAAAAACTAACGGTGTTAGGGTTCAACTAACGGTGTATCATTAATTAGAATCCAACACCTTGAAAACTAGTATTATTGTGGAGAATTTTCATGTTTGGTATTATTATCCGCCAACTAGGAATAACTTGTATTATCAAAATCCAATTTTCCTTAAGCAACAGTCCACGCCAGCTGCCATGTCAGCAAGGGACTAACACCGTTAGTAAAAAACTAACCGGTGTATCATTAGAATCCAACACCTTGAAAACTCTTATTATTAGGGGGAATTTTAAAACTCGTATTATTATCCGTCAACAAAACAAAACTTGTATTAATAAAATCCCATTTTCCAAAAATATATTTAGATTGAATTTATTTTTCTAGCTTTCTCCGATGCAAATTTTATAATAAACTATGCGTAATCGAATTCTTTTAAAAAAATCTTTTTCAATTGATAAAATAGCTAAATCGTTTAATCTCTCTTGTGACATGGTAGTTCTTAAGTAGTTTTCTAATGATGCAACGCATCTTATATATATTTTGGAATTACAAATCCCGCATTTTTACCGGCTTTTTATCGAGTTTTGATGAGATTTTGATACTTAATTGTTCATATATTGAATTTCAGAAAAATCTGGTGATGGTGGATAATTTATGATGATTTATGGCGGAAACGGGATGTGAATCGGAGCCCGGGAGCAAAAGATAGAAGTTTTTGAAATTTTGTTACCGTAGCTGAGTCGCGGATAACCACTCTCTTACATAATTTTTTAGCTGTCCGCAAGCTTTTGCTTGGAAAAGAAGAAAAGTGCCAGTCGCGGGCAGCCACTCCCTTGTCTGAAATTCTGGCTGTCCGCGAGTTTTGTTCCCAGAAAACAGTAAAGTGCCAGTCGCGGCCAGCCAGTTCCAGAAGTCAATTTTTGGCGGCCCGCGACTACTAGGCAGTCGGCTAAAATTTCTAAAATGTGTATTTAAGCATTTTTTGAGCCAAGGGTTTAGGGAGTTCGACCAGAGAACACGTTTTTGAGAGACCATCGAGATTAGAGGTCATTTTGGAGCAATCAAGGGCCGGATTAAAGATTTTGAAGCTTAGATTGAAGATTTGAAGGCTTCGGGTTGATATTTCTTCATCTAAATCGGTTTCTTCTTCCTAGTTGTTGATTGTTTGTTCATGTATTGCTTAGATTTGACTGATTTGATGATTAGAGACATGATTTGTGGCTGATTTCTCATTTATCACTTAGTCTAGATGAAATTAAACCCATTTTGACTTTTCGGTTTGACTTTTCAACATGATTATGTGATTTTTGCTCATGATTCTAGTTTTGATTTGTTGGGATGATTATGTGTGCTTGATTAGCTGCTGTTAATGATGTATTATGTCGACTAATTGATAGGGATTGTGGAATTGCAACCATTATTAGTTAGTTTATTGTTGATCCTTAGACTTAAATGGGTTTTTCGGTTAATGCATGATCCGGAGACCTCCTACGCGATGATATATCATTGGTTAGTGGCTGATTTTTGTGTGCATCCTTTTGGAATGAACTTGACAGAGTTATTCCATTTGCTAGTTATTGGCTAGACATTGTTTGATAGGTTAGAATACTTGTGATCGCGAGATTTGAGCCTATTTATTCGTGTTTAGTGATTTCTAGGTCCTAGATAATCGGAATTAGAGTCATTGCATGTATTAGGATTCATTTAGAGAGACCTCTCTTAGTGTTTCCCGATTTATGCGAGTTTTGCTTGTTTTGACTGAAATTGTGAAACTGTTGTGCAAATTCACATATTATGCTATCTGTGCTTCATTTAGAATTTTCTGATCATTCGGGATGTGTCTATAGTCCTCCTTGGTTGGTTTATTCTCATTTGGTGATAGTTTCATGTTGATAGGTCTTACCGGGGGTCTTATTTGGGTTTAGTGGATTCTAGGTTAGGTGATATCTCTCTCATTCTGATTCTTTGTCGTTTGCATTGTTTACTGCTAGTTTTATTGCTTGCTTAGTTTACTTAAATCAATCATTCCAATTGCATCGGTTAAATATTAGTTATGATACATTATCGGGAGTCTGATTACGCGTCCGTGGATTGATACTATATTGCATACGACGGGTACGCTTGCCCTAGTGTGTGGTTTGGTCACTCAGTATTTATCATTTTTAACTTGACCGTTTTTTTTTGTTCAAATCCGACACATCATCTAACAATTTTAATTTTGAAAAATTTTGTTCTCTAGTTGCAACAATTATAAGAATAATTAACAATATTTAATAGGTACTTTATAAATTTGGAAAAGAATTGATTTTTTTAAATATAATTTAGTATATTAATAATTGAGTCACATTTTAAATAAATAAATCTCTTAAAAGTTTTAGTTCATAAAATATGTCAAAATTATATATATCTAAACTATCACCATGTTTTAATACTTTTTTCCAAGATCGATACATTTTTCTTTGAAACATTTTTCATCAAAAGATTTTACCTTTTTATACTAAAGAAAAAAAAATCAAAATTAGTTTTTAACTCTTTAAATTGTTTAAACCTAAGAACTAGCTTGATCTACTATAAATAGGAAAATTGGATTTTAATAATCCAAACTATAACCCATTAGCCGATAATAATCCAAACTATCTGTTTGGCGAGCAGCAGTCCCAACTTTCATTTTCGTTATCAGGAGCAATCCCAGTAGCATAATGATCATACATTTACACTTGATTTTTGGCTCGTAATGATGAATCCGAACAAAATAAGGAAACATAAAAGCACAAACAAATGAAAAACAAGTGTAAATCATGTGTAAATGTATGATGTTTCGGGACTAAGACTGCTCCTGATAACGAAACAGAAAGTTGGGACTGCTGCTGGCCAAACTGATAGTTTGGATTATTATAGGCCAATAGGTCATAGTTTGAATTATTAAAATCCAATTTGCCTTATAAATAAGAAATAGTTCGTTTTAAGACATTCAATAGAGGTCTTTATAGTTTCATTTATCAACATTTCCATCAAAGTTTTTTATTCCTACAAATAACATATTTCTCACTAAAAGCTTTAGCTAGTTCCTTAGCGGCAATCATAGACTTTTCGAATCCATCTTTTCTATAGTTTAAAAAAAACTATAAGCTCATTTAGTTGATTTATAAAGTTATCAATACGCATATCTTTTGCTTGCAAGTTCTTTTTCTAACTACTTTATAGCAAACAATACATCATAGCAATTAACCATCCCTAATAAAAACTCAAAAATTTCAAGTTCAAATTCCGCTAAATTGTGACACCCACCCCTAGACTTGAGACTAGGAGGGGTCACGTGTCGGATTACTCATAAACACATGACTAACAACTAGAGATTACACGTGTTGAATTGATTATCAAAATTTGAGGATTTGTTTCAAACAAAGACTCAATCTACTCAGAATCAACAGAAAAATTACACGATCGCCAACGGAAGCAAACCAGAGATACGGTACAACAAAATCAGAAAAAGAACAGTCTGATTGCAAACTCTAAAACAAAGATCAAGATGCTAACGAGCAACTGCTCAGTTCATCAAGAACAGATGAACTACGAGCCTGAAACCCTAGAATCGATCAGAGACTCAAAATGTATAGATGAGAGAAAATGAAAGGGTGAGCGACTGAAACAACTGAACGAAAGAATCTCTTAACCCTAATTTGGGGATAAGAGACCTTTAAATACTCAACCTAACAACCCGGGTAACAAACCCAACCGCTTAACAACGCTGGTCTTCAACCTGACGCTCCATCCAAGCCCAGCTTCAAGTTCCAAGCCAAGCTTCAAGCCTGCCTCAAAGTCTCCTAAGCCCATCAGCAGCTCCAGAAGCCCAAAGCTCATATACGAACATATTTAAACAAAAAATTAGCTAATAATAAAAAATAAAACTAACTAAATGAACCAATTGAATTGAAAAAATACAAAAAACCATATACATGACCCTCTTAACATGATAGATGATATAATTACTAAATTTGTATATAATAATTATTATATTTTTTAAGCATAAGTTTACACGTAAACATATAAGAACTAGTGAAATTTTTTAAAGCAAACACCCGTGAAATAAGAAATATTAATAATATCTAAAACTATAAATAACAAATAATGAATATTTAAGAATTATAAAATAAATTTTTTATGCTAAGATATAACTGAATAAATCATATTATAATTTATTAAGTTTTAAAAAGTTATTAAAATAAGAAGATTTATATTTTGATATTTAATTATTGAAACAAACCCTTGAACATTGTAAAACACTTCACTTTTGGTTTTCAACAAGCAAATCCAAACTGCCCTAGAGTAATCATCTACAATAGTGAGAAAAATCCTAAAACCTTCTTTACTAGTCACTTTATAAGGACCCCACATATCCAAGTGAATTAGTTTTCCTAATTACTTGGACTTCTGTTCACTCAAAGGAAAAGGTTCTCTGTGTTGTTTTGCTCTATGACAGATTTCACAAGAGATATCATCATTAAACCTGTTTATTTTTAAAACATTTTTTTAGAACTTTCAAGACCACTTGTGAGGGGTGTCCTAATCTGACATACCATAAATCAGTTTCATTAGACACATTAAAACACACCTCATTAGACATATAGGAACCATCACACAAGTACATGCCATCAAGCTGATTACCAATAACTAGAACTCTCTTTGTCAAAGAATCCTGAACATAACACTTAGACTCATCAAAGAATACAATCAACTTACTATCCCTAGCCAACTTATGCATAGATAAGAGATTAACATGGTATTCAGGTATCACAAATACATCACTTAAAGTAACCTGATCATTCAGTTATATATCACCAATTGAAGTTATAAGAGCATTAGTTCCATTAGGATGTTCAATGCTTACAGTTAATTCTGAAACATCAATTTTATTTATCAAACTTTGATCAGTCATAACTAATGATGATTTGCACCTGAATCTACAATCCAACTAGCTAACATATTTGTGTTTTAAAAACTAGCAACTGAAAATCTCCTACAATTAAACACAGAGGGATGAAAAATACTACGTGCAACATTCACATTAGAAGAATTCTCCCCACCCTTATCACCTAACAAGTTCAACAATTTGGAGTTCTACAATTTGGCAAATTGTTCTAGAAGACAGAGAATTCAAAGAAGCAGATGTAGATTTTTCTTCTAATACAAAATTAAAAGATCCTGGTTTCTTTCTAGGTTTCATTCAACTAGGATAACCAATCAGTTCAAAGCACTTATCAATAGTATGCCCAATTTTGTGCAATGTGTACACTTCAAACCACTATTTGATCCTTTATTAGCACCTTTCTTATTTACTGAAAACTGATTAGGTTTAGACATGAAACCAACTGTTTGAGTTTGAAATGATGAGGTACCACTATTTGAATTTCTATGGGATTCCTCCCCAGAAATAATAGAGAAAGCTTCCTTTATAGTGGGTAACTCATCTTTAACCAGTAAATTTGTTCTAACAGACCTATAAGTTTCATCCAAACCCATTAAAAATTGCATTAACTTTATAGAAGCTTCACAAGTGCAACTGGGCAATTGTAAAATTTGATCTAATTGCTTCCACACGATTCAAACAAAGACTCAATATACTCAGAATCAACAGAAAAATTACACGATCGCCAACGGAAGCAAACCAGAGATACGGTACAACAAAATCAGAAAAAAACAACACTCTGATTACAAACTCTACAACAAAGATCAAGATGCTAACGAGCAACTGCTCAGTTCATCAAGAACAGATGAACTACGAGCCTGAAACCCTAGAATCGATCAGAGACTCAAAATGTGTAGATGAGAGAAAATGAAAGGGTGAGCGGCTGAAACAACTGAACGAAAGAATCTCTTAACCCTAATTTGGGGATAAGAGACCTTTAAAATACACAGCCTAACAACCCGGGTAACAAACCCAACCGCTTTTAACCTATTTTCCTACAACGATCACCGACTAACAGAAACTTAACGACGTTAGTTTTTATGAAACTTGATATTATTATCGGCCAATTGATGAAACTTGAAATTATTTTTTATGAAAGTTGGGATTATTGCCGGTAAATTGATAAAACTTGGGATTATTTAAATCCAATCTTTCATAAAAAACACTAACGTCGTTAGCTTTTCGTTAGTCAAGGATCATTGTAGGAAAATATGTTAAAAGTTGGGATCGGTAATAAACAATTCGTTACTTAGGATTAATGTCGGCCAATTGATAAAACTTGAGATTATTTAAATCCAATTTGCATATATTAAATCATGGGGAGGGATCAAGGGAAAACCAAAGAAAAGTGAAAAAACCAAAAAACCAAACATTTTTTCTCTATAACTTCTTCATATATTGATAATTTTAAAAATAATTTCACCAAAAGTCTATAATTTTATTAGCTTTATTTATGGAAAAAAATTAAAAAGAAAAAAAAGTTTAGTGATTTTTTATTGTTGCATCATGCATTAGTACTAATAGTATTGCTGCATAATGCATTAGTGTTGCATAATGCATTATAAATTTTAAAGCTAAAATTCGACTTTTATTTTATTTTTTAAAAACACTCAAAAATGTTTTTAAAGTTTTTTTTTTCTTCAGTATACTTAAAATCATTAAAAGAACATATAAAAAAATAAATTTTTTTTTGTTTGGTTTTTTGGTTTTTACATATTGTTTGGTTTTGCTTGGAACCTAACCCATTAAATCATATATAAAACTTATTTATAGCTAAATTTTGGGTAAGTAATTCGAAAAATCTATTTTAAAATGTTTTGTATGTGATACAATGTACTGGACTATTATATATATGGTACATCGTACCCGTATCGAATTGGCGTTCTGAATGAATCTACCCCCCTCTTACCGAATTTAAGATGCACGAACCACGTACCGCGTTCCATGTGACTATAGGTTAGACCGAGAGGCCAGAGGATACATTTAGCCGGGCTATTGAATCAGCGAGTAAGTTGACTTGGCAAGGCAACCCAACGACTCGTCTGTGTTTGTGTGTGACCCAGAGAGTTAAGTCAAATCGAACAACAAGTTGATTCAGATTTTGGCTATTATATGTGGTGTATATACAGCTAATTAGTTATTTAACCAAAACACTTACCACTACAGTTGTAGATATTAAAATCGAAATAATGTGCTTGAAGAAGTTTGCTTTTTTAGTTTTTTATTTATATGGTACTGACTGATACACTTTTACTTTTAAACCTAGCTAGTGTGAAATTTAAATCCTTAGAAACCCTTGAGAAAGACACCATGAGCATCGCTAGAGATAAGTGCACATATGATAAAAAAAAATATGACCGGCAATTTCTTTTTTAACTCCACCCATATTACACCGTTGTTAAGTATTGAATCTCAGTCTTCATCAAAAAGACTTTATCTTTTACTACCGAACTATAACCTAGGAGGTAAGTCATATGATAAATTAATTATCCCTTGTTATTTTGGAGTGGATATCCCTTTATCCTCCAATATGAAGGTCAAGGGTCAAATCTCACCTGACACAAAAATGTAGAATATTATAGAGGTAAGTCGGATGTTTTATCACAGTGGGCTTTTGGGCGGTGAGTTTCCTCTGAGAAATATGTGCAACACAGAGATTTCTGATTACTCGCACGAACTATGGTCGCAGCGTGTCGTGGTAACATCGTTTGGCATAATGAAACCCTAAGGAACCGGATGTTTGTGGTTCAAAAAAAAATATATATATAAAATAATTTAATTGATAAAATGTAGTTGAAAGCACGCGTTGTCTTGTAGATTGGAGCTTGCGAAATGCAAATACCCTTGAAATTCTCCCTAAATAAATAAACTAAGATAAAAGTAAAAGGAAAAGAAAACAATAATTGAGAGAGCAGAGAGTGTTTAGCAAATGCAGCTTTCAACCCTGGAATGCATGCCATTTCCATCCAATTACTCCAAGACAAACATATTCCCCTTTAAAAGTATTATTATAGCTAGAAAGAGAAACAAATTAAAGAAGTTGGATATGAAGGAGAATGTTTTGTTGGTTCAACAACCGATGCAACGTAACCTTTTTGTTTTGTAAATCGAGATCGGAGAGAATGTTGTGTTGGGCGGGTATATATAATATCATGCATATTAGTTAATTATTTAATTTCTTTGTAATATAGTAATATAACTCACTTTTTTTTTGTTACCATGTCATTCTATATATTCCTGGTTTCAATACGTGCTTGAAACTAATCTATACTACTATTACAACAGCAAGTTTTTAAAGTACAAATGTCATTGGTGTTTGAAAGTTCGTGCCACATAAGGTATATATATCTAACGTATTTGGGTCGGATCAATTTGTGAGATATTGATTTAAATTAAATACATTCAATAGAAAATATAAATTCGGTTGGTTCAACATAAAAACTATCGATGAGTACCCTTATACTTTATTTTAGTTACCAAATAACACTAAACTTTGTTTTAATTACAAGTCATTTAAGATCTAACTTTTGATATATTCTCAACAAATACATATCGATCCGTAAATTGCTTTGCGATTCGTGACAGACTAATACACTCAACATTAAACTAGATGCATTAGTGGTGCTTAGGTTATATATACCAACGAATTGAGTGGTGACCGAAACAATATCATACAAATTTTTTTTCGTAAACGTCTACACTCGGACCTCGGGATAAATCAGTAGCACCGAGGTTACGCTGGTACCCATTAAGAACCGCTATTGAATATATACATGATCAATTGCCACTTGGGTTGATTAATTTATTTTTAAAGTATTTTTTTTCTCTTCAAAAAATTTCACATGTAAGATAGATCTATGTCACATATGAAATAAGAAGGCTATACTTTTTAGAGGTATATAATAAACATCTCTATATATAAAGAGATCGTCTTGAAACCTAAATGATCCGCAATACACATGTATGCAATTGTGCATCTTAACCTCTATATCAATGCAACAAACAAGCATGGTTAATAAGTGATTGTAATTTACGATTAGGAGTAGAAACATTCGAAAGTTTACATTGAAATAGAAGGCAAGCGGATAATAATCCGTGACACTAATTTTTTTTAGTAATAATATTAAGACATTTAAACACTATATTCATAAGTTTATTTTTATTCGATAAGAAAGTATATATTGTGTTGGTCACAAACATTGCACTAAATATCCATGGTTATCACTTTAAACTTTTCTTCATTTAAATATATTTCTACAACCTTTTAAACTTTTATTAATTTACTGTATTATTTTCTAAAGAAAATCTAATATAAACTTAAGAACTTTGTCATCATTAGTTTAAGTATAAACATATAGTGTTTGGTTAACTAATAAATCTTTTATATTTAAAAAAATAAAGTTTATGGGCTTAATCATGTGTCCTATTGAGGGGAAGCTTTTTGGTATTGTGTGTTTTGAGATACTATACAATAAATCGAAGGGGTATATCAAATACAATTAAAAGGGAAAAAGGGTTAGATCATTATGTCTTGTGTTTCAGGTTATTTTGTAATACGCATTCATTGTTATTTTTCACGTTTTAACTCATTTCATGTTATTCCACAATTATGTTGTCAAGACCTAACTAGTTTGGAAGACACAATGACTAACAGAAAGACATATTGACGTACTAGAAAACACAAGGAGCTGAAAAACATAACTTCTTTTAATTTTATATATAGCTACTATACTTATTTTAAAGATAAAATAAACACTCATTTCTATGATGCAATTTTAAAATAATAATTAATGTTATGTATAAAAGTTAAGAATGTTTAAAAAAAAGGAAAATCACCAATCTAGTCACTTTGATTAACGTTTTTAACAAAATGACCACCAATTTTGTGCCTTCTCCATATGGCCATTGACCAAGTTGGTCCAATCACAGCACGCAACACATGGTTGCAAAAGTTGTTGGGCGCTCCCAAGTCGGTTGATGGGGGAGTTGCGAGTACTCGCCCAAGTCGGGGGAGTACTCGAGGAATATGGGAGAGTACTCAAGGAGTACTAGGCGTATGTGGGGAGTATTGGTCGCCTCAGACGAGTTTTACAACAGTGACACCACGTAAGCATTGGATATTCTATGGTCCTACATTAATTTTACTGAATCAGCAACCTCAACGTGTCCAGAAGGCTAAAAAGCTAAGACGGCAAACTTTTCTTTCCAAGCTTTGCCGACAGAAAACTATGCCTTCCACGCAGTTTCCGCCGCCTAAACATTGCATTCCAAGCTTTACCACCGGCTAAACTTTGTCTTCTGGGACACGTGGCATGATCTGATTGGGTGACGCATGCATCCTAAGAATATTCATTGATTAGGAAGTTGGCCACCTGGTCTTGTCGTTGTTGTCGTCTTGCCTACGTGGCGGCGTGTTAATGGCTCTTTTGGGACATGTGGCGAATAATATTTGCCATCGGCGCTGACGTGACTACTTTTTATTGGCTGTAGGGATAAATGATCATTTGGAGAAAGCAAAATAAAGGCGGTCATTTTGGTAAAAAAAAGAGTGTTAAATTTGTCATTTTTCTGGTTTTCCTTAAAAAAAAGTGGGGAAGCTTGATAAAAGTCAACAAAAGCGGATAAGGGGCTAAAATGTCCCCGCACCAACTTTTCCTCCACCAATTTGATTTCAACCATTAATAAGTGTTTAACAACAAATTTAATGGCATCAAACCCTTCTTATAATAATTAGACTTCATAGAATAACCCAACCCTCGATTTATTTATTGTAGAATTGTGCAAACGGCTTTTATCCGCCATACTTGTTCCCTACCCATGCAAACACATACCCGTTTAAGCCAATAAAGTGAACATGTATCCGTACACTTATTTAAACGGTTTAACAGGCCTTTATAAATGGGTCCGCGGGTATATGGGCCTTGACCCCTACCCGTTAAATAAGACACTTTTCCATTTTAAAAGATTTATAAATCATAAATGCTTTATGTACTTAATTTGTTATGAAAATCCTAACCCATTTGA
>JBCNJP010000025.1:105536832-105574755 GCA_039602395.1 Deinandra increscens subsp. villosa
TATTATATAAATATATTTATTTTGATCCTTAAATTTAGAAAACATATATTATTGGCATATAATATATTTTTCGTGTCAATTCGATAATCGCTTGGATTTGGCAAACGTGCCATCCTCGACTTATTCCTGGACTTCACAATCATTCGTTTTTGTCGGTTACGTTATACTTAGTCGATTTTAGTCGAACACACACACACTTATATTATTATGCTCGTTAGGTGTTTGGTTGAACAAGCTGCTATTTGTCATATTTGCTGTTGTTGATTATCTGGATTTGCTGTGCACCCTAAGGTGAGTTTCACGGCCCCATTTTACTGTTTAAATCCTGTTGGGGGAGATTAACATGCAAACACTTGAACTGTTAGATAATTATATCACCTGAATGATAGTGGCACACTTATGATAAAGTCCTCACTTTTAGAGTTACTGTCAATGTGACATCAGCGAGAACTTATTTAGTAGATCTACTGGGTTTGACAGCCCCACCCGGGTCAGTCGCTCTGGCACGATTGGATATCGAACGGGTGTTATAAACTTCTTAGTCTTAACGAGGCACAATTGAACTTGTCGAGCTTCAGTAACTGGATAGCTAGTTGAACTAGTCAAACGTGCACTGATTTCTTGAAAATAGTCTAGCTAACTATTGATATATTATCTGGATATTACTGAACTGTTAAACTGATGAACTGATTAAACCTGTGAACTCACCAACCTTTGTGTTGACACTTTTTAGCATGTTATTTCTCAGGTTGCGGATGTTCGGGTATCACGAGTACACATGCATGAGTATTTGAAAACCCTTCTATTGTCTTTGAACAAGCCACGTCACCTTGGGTGATGGTGTTTTTACATTAATACTTTCACTGTATTTACGCTTCCGCATTTGTAAAACTCTGTATTTATATTTTAATGAAATATACAACCTTTTTTATTAATTACTGGTCGTTTGGTGTAACTAATGGACGGCGATCCTGGTTTGTCACGCTCCCTGCGGCGCGTTATCGCGCGTGGGATTTTTGGGGGTGTGACAGATTGGTATCAGAGCCATTGGTTACAGCGAACTAAGATTCGTCTTAGACTGTAACTGTTTTGCATTAGTTGCACTTAAACATTTTTTCCTCATGCATCGTGATACTCACTCCTACGCGCACCTGGTTTACGATTTGTTGTTTACATCATCCAATCCCCTTATACTTACGACGAGGAACCAGTTAGTCCTGAGTCATTTTCCTTAACTTCTCTAAGTTGTGTACCTCTTGGTTCACATTCTAGACGTCGAATCAGATCGAAGGCTCACGTTTATACTCTTGACGAGATTGTTACTAGGGATTATTCCTAATCGAACAACTGGGCGTAGTACCCATACTATGGATGTATGCTGCATAAGGAAGGTGGTGTAATATCCCTTCTTGCCATAAACCACTATCTTAGCTTAGGAGGTTCTTGTTATACTTGCCTTACGTATATCTCTAGACTCATCCATTCAGGGAATGTTATCTCGATGTGCTAGTAGCGCGATTATTTAGCTACACTAGAGTTAGCAGGGTATGAATTCAAGTGGCTGCCTATGGGGCACTTATATCAACTTTCGTTATCCTGACCGTCTTCACATTTGCTGTGATCTCTTAAGTTCTTTCCCTTCTCGATTTTATCGCGTTATGCGTTAAAATAATACAACTGGGGTACAACTCTTATAACCTCAACGGTACCTGATGTCGGCCGACTAAAGTGTTATCTCTATGTACCGGATTGTGTTCAAGTCGGTATGCGTAATAAACCTATTCAGATCCTATTGAGCTAAATCTTTGGTTGACTCACTTCGGGTGGGTCATTCCAATTAAAGGAAACATTTTACTCGCGAAACTTGTCTCTTTAACAGATTATGGTCAAGATAACCATGGGTTAGTGACCACACTATACCTGGTAGCTGAAGTAAGAGGAACTAGGGTGAACATATATAGTAAATTACAGTTACGGGTGCACACGTAAATGTAATTTGCAGTATATGAAATCTTGGAGAATCCTACTAGGCAAGCCAATGGTCGTATTGGGACCAAATTCCTGTAAACAAAAAAAATTTCCCTCGTGGTGCTGAATGTTGAACATGTTGAACTCAACCGAATGATCGAAGTCATCTATCTTTGAAAATGCTATCGCACCTCACTTTGCCCCTTTACTATTGGATTCTAATCCATACGTGCACCCTTTTGAAGCATATTATGAAAAGTTGGTCCCGAAAGGACATCATTCCACTCCTGTATTTCAATGACACGTTTTTTTTTCTTGACTACGAGAACTCTTGATGAAATCTATGACTGATTCTTGATTCATCTTGAATCGTAACTCTACTCTCGCGATCTTTTCTACGACATCAACCATTGGGAACTCTTACGATTGTGAGATAGTTAGGTAAACTTCAACTAGACGAATACCCATGCGACACTGGATAAACCAAATGGATAAAGTGTATACTTCGAGCATGGGAACATATTTTCCTAGCCGAAAAAAAAACTCTTATGGATTCATACTGCCGATTTTATTGTGCGAATCAAAACTTGTTGCCTACAACATCGTCGCAGTAGTACAACCTGCCTACCACACCGCAAGCATATTTATCTCGAATAGGGCTAATGTTAGTGAGAAGCCTTCCTGACTTTCAAACAAATGACCCCCAGTTTTAACGTAAGGACTATTCTGATTGATCTCTTGAGCCTGAACTATCGACTTTTGTTTGCATAATTCAATCTTCTATGATTTAGCAATCGGCAATTTCTGATCCTCGTGCTTGGTAATCCTTTATATCCTGGATAAGCTTCTAAGCTTTGAACTGAAGGGTGTTATACTTTTGGTTAGTTTTTCTACTAGTTAACACCATTTATAATAAGGCGACCTTATGCTTCAATCGTAGTAACAATACCAAGCCTTATATGGAAACTCTATCTGCACCATCGAGCGTGAACTTCTTGTTATCAATAGCTAATTGTGCGATCAAACTATATTTACCCTTCTTACACATTGAGTACACCAAGTTATCCATACATTTTGTATATTTATTTACGCTCCTCTTATGGCAACTATTGATAAATTTTTGGTATGTGAATCTTCATCGTCAGTTCCAGAAAACTTTCATTGGTGAACCCCCAGCTTGAACTTAAACCTTGTGGCCTGTTTAAATTTTGATCATCTTGAAATGTGAAGCTTTATGATATTCGCACTGAGCGTGCCAACCTCTCGACGACCTTCACTAGAAAAACAAACCTTACACAAATTTTTTGGTATGGTGAATGAAAACTCTAACACCTTTTGTTTGCATAACGTATTGAGGTTTTAATCTCTCACCCCTTTTCATTCAAGCGTGTGGGAAAAACTTGATGTCCCCTATTTCCAATAAAAATATCCAATGTGGTTTGACTAATATCTAATGGTGGGTAGCTGGTACGCCTTCAAGGTGCTGGTAGTGTGGTGGGTTAGCTGCGGTACACCCTATATATAAGCATTGGTGGCACGTTGAATGTGCGACCAGTACCAAACCAAGGATTGACTTTAGAGTCATACACAAGAGCCTCATCTTGAGAGACTTCATCTAACGGAACTATATCCCCGACAAAACCGCACAATGCTACCTTTTTCGAGATCACAGATATCCCTTACGTATTCCTACCAGAAGAGACATACCCAAAATATTTAGACTCCATTCTTTCAATTGTCCGACTCTAGAAGAAAATTCTCCTAAAGCGAATTTCTTGCCACGATTCAGACTTGAGTTCTAACCCAGATGAACATTTACGCTTTGAAAACCAGATATTTTCCCTTATGAATGATAAACCGCCAAGTCGAATGATCAACTCCAACTTTTAGAAGCATGTGTTAAGAAGTGGATCGACTTTTGGTTAAAGGACACTACTTTTGGGTCGACTGCCTTGTTTCTATGACCTCTCTAGCATTCATAAGGTGATAGCCCTGATCCTTTTCTATGGAACACCCGACTTGATGTTTTGTTCCGCGATAAACCTGCACTAAACCCTAGTAAAACGCATATGTACAGTCACCCCAAGCCGAGCCACTTCCGAACATCCTCATGTCTTGTGTTTCGTGAACACCCTTTTATAACCCTTTCGTACTTTATCTTACTCTTAAAGAATGTTTGAACCGATGTTTTGACAAGAAACGAATCATGACGCATGAAGCGCAAGAACACCAAGGACATTGGGCACACTGGTGTGTTTAAACAATGAAGATTTCTCTAACGAGACATTTACCCTATTGGATTGTATAATCCTTGACACGATCATTTCAATATCTATTTACGCGAATTCCTTGCTAAATCTTGTCAAGCACGTTATATATATTTCTATGAATTTTATACTACCTGTTATGTTATTTGCATCCTTCCTGCTGGTATTTTCACCAGTGCTAGTTTAAACTCACATGTCATTCTTGGAAGGTGTAGTTGCGACTATCATAAGCTTACTATCCTATCGCTTACTCGAATTCACGAATTAAGTCGTTGGCGCATTGCCTCTATTTGTTATTCTCATGCTTGATGCCATGTGTATTCCTGCAGATTACTTTTCGATATTCGGTACCTTATAGTTACATTTTTTTTGTTGGATCTTCACTCTAAATTTTTGGATTCTTTAGCAAGGTAATGAGCATGATGATATGTTGTATGATACTGAACTCCAACTTGAATTTGAACTGAATTGTCTGTGTGATTTCTGGAATAATTCTTAACATAATTGAGTAATGCTTTTCTAAAACAAACCGCTACATGTTACCTTTTAAATGGCAATGGGTTTTATTTGGATTTCTTTTTAGACCTTAGTCCTTTATCACAAAATCACTGTGTTACCGGTTCTATTTTAGTATGCGAGCAAACGTTGAACCATTTCAACCATGATAAATAATTTGTTTGCTTCTGATCTTCTTATGAGAAACGTTTATAAAACGTATGTGTTTATGCATGCTAAATTGAGAATCTAATCCCATGCTTTGGGTATAGAAACTGATTAATTATTGATGTGTTGGTTTAAAAATAAGTTGCGTAAAATTGCATGATTAGTTATGTGTAAGAAACGTGTTAGGAACCAGAAAATGACACGTTGTGAATGTATTAATTTGATTGAGTATGAATGTCATACACTATACAAGGTCCTAAGTCTCCTACCCCGGTGGGAATGACAAGACTGTGTGAAGTTGCCCCGTCAACTTTGCACCGTATTGGTTGTGTTGGTTAGTTTATGAACTTATATGCTAGAGACATGCCATGTTAGGGTTGTATGCTAGTGTATAAGGTGTTGGGACAATTGTATGGGCTGTATGGTAAAACCTTCATGATATATTGCATGCTAGTATAATTTGACCACATCAACCATTAATACGAGCCTTCATAGAGACTTAAATGCTATCTGAACCGTTATTGCATGAAATATGAATTCAATGCTATCTAGAATCATATGAACTTAATTGTCCATAACCCCATAAGGTATTAAATCAATCAATGAGTCCTCATGTTAACTTGATCAGTCATGTGCAATTTTATGCTATTTGTTATTTGGTAGGTAAGATCAGACGTTTACGTTTTTGTTAGACATTGGGTTTATTAAACGCTGATTGACTTGATGCACACACAATTTTCTCACATACTCAAATTCTCTTCTCTCCGACTCACCTGGGTTATTGGTAAATGTGAACACCCTAACTAAAAACAGACACGAAACGGAAATCTCACTCCCAGCTTTGGGTACAATAGTTGGAGGTTACTCGGACATGTTATGGTTCTTCTTCATATTGAAATTTTGATTTCGGTTACTTATGTATCATGTTACTTTGTTCGGCCTTGCCACTCAACACGATCCCCATAATATGGTTGTTCGACTCTTCTCATTGGAGAAAGTTTGATAGGAAATCACTTTCTATACTTTCGATTCGAATTTCTTTTGAAATCCACTAAAATTTTAACATCTTCTTAACATCGGGCAAGCATTCTTAATCATAACATTCTTGACTCCTTTTGGGTAAGAACCCCGGATTATTTCGATACGTTACCATCAATCCGACTCTTCAAACCACTAATTTAAATTTCGGGACGAAATTCTTTCAACAAGGGGATGATGTGACGACTAAGAAAATTTCTTTTCTTTTTCTTGTGTCTAGATCATTAACTTTTACTGCGTTACACTATTTTCGAGGACGAAAATTCTTCAACAAGGGGATACTGTGACAATCCAACTTTTCAGGTCATTTTCTGATATTAATTGATCGTAAACCGTATTAAATGTTATGTGAATATTTATGTGATTGACTGTGTTGACTTTAGCAATTAGGGTTTGTGTGACCATCACTATACGGGCATGCACTTAAGCCTAGACGTTTGATATTCTATGATATTATGTAAACTGTGTGTTATGATTTCATGTGAACGTTTCATCATTTCATGTGGCGATTGAACTTATGATTTTATGAGATATATATGTCTATATATTAACATAATTTATTCTATGATTTTATGTGACATCGTTAGGGTAAACTATTATGATTTTATGTGAATTAATACGTATCGTTAGGGTTTCATGTTTATCAATTTATGTGAACTTGAAATATATATTTTGGGAGTTATTATTATTATTTTATGTGACAAACAAGGTTTAAATATTCTATGAACGTTATACGTTGAATATGTGTTATCAAACACACGTAATCCCATCACCTTCGTTAGTCATGCTAACTCCATTAGCTTTGATTATCTTTTATAAATTTCAAGGGACTAGCTTTGTTAACTTTCTAAACCTATTCCAACTAACCTAAACTATGAAGGGTAAACCTTGGCATTGTTCTAAACTTGATAACTCATTATGACTTAATGGGAGGGACTAATACCGTCATTTGGGCAAAGTCGCTTTAAAGACTATGCATAACCGACGACTGTCTGTTTCACCGCTGTATTCAATCTCAGTTACGTCCTTCATCGGTTAAGAATTCGATGAACCAACTAGAATCGATGATCCACAATCATTTGGTGCACCCCAGTCATCCATCTCGTTCCTCTCATATCCCTTTCTCTTTTTTTTTCTCCAAACGGAAACCATCATCACCGCAAAACTAAAGATTTCCGGCCAACCACCAGCAGTCGACCACCAGCGATCACACAATTATGATCGTGAGCCACTTTCGATCAACAAGGAGGCAACACAACGTCAAATAGAGGTGTGTTCGGGATTGTCGGGTCCGAGTTTCAGGTTCGTTTCGGCATTAAAAAAAACGCATCATAATCCATCCTTGACTCGAGGTAATTGTTTATCTATGTCAATCGCACCTTCCTATCTTTTGTTTTGGTATTTCGTACTTTTTCTGGTGACCGGACTAAAACTCCGATCACCGGAGTTCAAGAGGAACAAGATGAAGCCGGGCCAGGAATGGTTAAGTAAATTACGGGCCGAAGAAATTCCGTACTCAGGGTCTCATCCCAATGGTCAGGGCTTGTGATTGTAACCTGCAGGTCCCTAGTTCGAATCTCGGCCAGTCCCAAACCTTTTCTGTTTTGTTTTGAAAATCCGGATTCCAGCCACTATACGCACAAAAACAAATCGCTCGGCTATTTTAACGAATCGGAAGTTTGGCCCAGTGGTTAGAGCTTTGGTTTGATGGGCTATAGGTCACGGGTTTGAACCTGGGTCACCTATACTTATTTGTTTTTTTTATATTGCGATTTTGGGCCATATGGTCAACAAAACATTGTCTAAAGGGGTTTCTTAGGAATGTTTAGACCCGTAAAAAGTATTTTTGACTATTAAACTCGTAAACTTTGACGTTTTGAACTAAAATATAGTTTTAATATATATCCATATATATTTATTTTAAAATCATGAGTTTTACATAAAAAGAAATATATATATATATACGCATAGTAGGTTTGTTAAAATGATTGGTATTTACATGAACATTTAAATATATGTTTCATGTTTGAAAACTCACTGTTAACGTTGCTTGCACGTTTGGTTTGCAAATATTATATAAATATATTTATTTTGATCCTTAAATTTAGAAAACATATATTATTGGCATATAATATATTTTTCGTGTCAATTCGATAATCGCTTGGATTTGGCAAACGTGCCATCCTCGACTTATTCTGGACTTCACAATCATTCGTTTTTGTCGGTTACGATATACTTAGTCGATTTTAGTCGAACACACACACACTTATATTGTTATGCCCGTTAGGTGTTTGGTAGAACAAACTGCTATTTGTCATATTTGTTGTTGTTGATTATCTGGATTTGCTGTGCACCCTAAGGTGAGTTTCACGACCCCATTTTATTGTTTAAATCCTGTTGGGGGAGATTAACATGCAAACACTTGAACTGTTAGATAATTATATCACCTGAATGATAGTGGCACACTTATGATAAAGTCCTCACTTTTAGAGTTACTGTCAATGTGACATCAGCGGGAACTTATTTAATAGATCTACTGGGTTTGACAGCCCCACCCGGGTCAGTCGCTCTGGCACGATTGGATATCGAACGGGTGTTATAAACTTCTTAGTCTTAACGAGGCACAATTGAACTTGTCGAGCTTCAGTAACTGGATAGCTAGTTGAACTAGTCAAACGTGCACTGATTTCTTGAAAATAGTCTAGCTAACTATTGATATATTATCTGGATATTACTGAACTGTTAAACTGATGAACTGATTAAACCTGTGAACTCACCAACCTTTGTGTTGACACTTTTTAGCATGTTATTTCTCAGGTTGCGGATGTTCGGGTATCACGAGTACACATGCATGAGTATTTGAAAACCCTTCTATTGTCTTTGAACAAGCCACGTCACCTTGGGTGATGGTGTTTTTACATTAATACTTTCACTGTATTTACGCTTCCGCATTTGTAAAACTCTGTATTTATATTTTAATGAAATATACAACCTTTTTTATTAATTACTGGTCGTTTGGTGTAACTAATGGACGACGATCCTGGTTTGTCACGCTCCCTGCGGCGCGTTATCGCGCGTGGGATTTTTGGGGGTGTGACACTATTATTGGGCCTTGTCGACTCAAATGTGGATAATCAAGTATCATTGGGCTTAATAGTAAACCAATGGGCCCAAAATACTATAATTGGGCCATGGGCCCAAACGTACTATTATTGGCCCAAATCGAGTCAAATGTGGATAATCAACTATCATTGGGCTTAATAGTACCCCAATGGGCCCAAAATACTATGATTGGGCCATGGGCCCAAAGGTACTATTATTGGGCCTTGTCGACTCAAATATGGATAATCAAGTATCATTGGGCTTAATAATAACCCAATGGGCTCAAGATACTATAATTGGGCGATGGGCCCAAAGGTACCATTATTGGGTATTGTCGACTCAAATGTGGATAATCAAGTATCATTGGGCTTAATAATAACCCAATGGGCCCAAAATACTATAATTGGGCCATGGGCCCAAAATACTATAATTGGGCCATGGGCCCAAACGTACTATTATTGGGCACAAAATGCTATAATTGGACCTATTATACTCAAAACCAGTTTCATTAACGAACCACTTAGAGTAAATTCGATCAAAACCAGTTATTACATACTCTGTACCTAGATTCATTTACAAATATACGAACTAGGGTTCATCATCATTTCGTGTCTTCAATTGTGCGATTGTCAGGAGATTCGACTAATTATGACTGGTTTACACGATTGTAAGGTATACGTTGTTACTATTTCAATATAATTGCTGTTGTTATTCCGATTTGTTAAATAAATTAGCTATAGGACGACGCCATCATGAATCAATTTATGTGAAATGGCCTCATTTATAATTTTGATGAATTGGTTGAATAAATTAGCTATAGGAAGACATCATGAATCAATTAATGTGAAATGGTCTCATTTATGTTTATATCATCGATCTGATATCGTTATTCTCCGTTTTGATTAATTATCCATTTTTAGTCGATCGGCCTTTCAAAGATGGACAAGTCTTAGATGTCAATGAATAGAATGTCACGGGAGTATCGGGACGGAGTTCATAGTTTTATAGAATATGGAGTCGCCAAGTTAAAGAACCCTAAAAAAATCGAAAAAATAGAAATTTCGTGCCCATGTCAACATTGTGTCAACCACATTTTACAAACCCTAGAGGAAGTAGAACATCACTTGTTCAGACATGGAATAGATCAATACTATACCATATGGGTTAAGCATGGAGAAATGGATATGCCTCCAAAACGTTATAATGAATATCAGGCTTTTGAAGACATCTGTGAAATGGACACAAGTCCTATTTTTACATCGGAAATGCCGCCGCCAACTGATGACGCACAAACAGTAGATATGGTTGGAGCTACAAAAGAAAATTTCACGACAGACCGTGATCATGCGAAGTTCATAAATTGATTGAGGATGCTGAGAAGCCACTTTACCAAGGGTGTCCTGACTTCACGTAGTTGTCCGCGCTCCTACAACTTACCGACTTGAAGAGTAAGTATGGGGTTTCTGATAAATGCTTTACTGAGTTTCTGATTTTGATAAAGAGGATGCTACCCGAAGGTAATGAAATGGCCAGTAGTACATACGAGGTTAAGAAGACGTTCAATGCAATGGGCTTAGGTTATGAAAAAATACATGCATGTATCAAAGAGTGCATTCTTTACAGGGGAGTGTACAAAGATAATATACTTTGTCCCACTTGTGGAAAATCTAGATGGAAGGTGGATGAGGTTAAAAAGGTAACATACGGTAACATCCCAGCAAAAGTGTTGTGGTACTTTCCCATAATTCCACGCCTACAAAGACTATTTCAGTTTGAGACCACCGCAAGTCATTTGACATGGCATGAAGACAAAAGAATAAAAGACGGTGTTTTACGTCACCCGACAGATAGCCCCACATGGGCTGCTATAGATAACAAGTATGAATAAATTAAAGGCGATCCAAGAAATTTGCGTCTAGGCATTTCAGCTGACAGGGTGGATGTTAATAGAGGAAATCGACACCACAGTGTATGGCCAGTTTTAGCTGTCATTTACAACCTTCCACCATCGCTGTGTATGAAAAGAAAGTTCACCATGCTCACGTTATTGATATCGGGAACACCCGGTAACGATGTTGATGTATATTTAGCACCGTTGGTTGAAGATCTAAGAATCTTATTCGATATAGGGGTCGAAACATTCGATGCAGTTAAACAAGAAAGGTTTACGCTACGCGTTGTTCTCTTATGGACGATAAACGATTATCCTGCCCTTGGTACACTTTGTGGCTGTCCATATAGTGGATTCAAAGGTTGTGTAGTGTGTGGCCAAGAAACAAACTGTGTGAGACTTAAAAGGTTAAACAAACAATGTTATGCTGGCCACATACGTTATCTACCTTATGACCATGCGTTCAGAAGACAAAAGAAGGCATTCGATGGAAAACAAGAGCCTCGTACTGCACCTATACCTAAGACTGGGGAACAAATATATAATGAGGTCCAATATGTTATAAATAAATGGGGTAAGGCCGATCACAAGAATAATGCATCTTTTTCCTTGGTCGCATTGTCTAAAGCACCCAACACTTGAGTTCTCTTCTTTTTTTAATCTTCCCACCTCTCCCGTTGGAACCCTACACTACTACAAAAACTGGCATTCTTGACGTGCATTGCGCGTCAAGAAGGTGCCTTCTTGACACGCAAATGCGCGTCAAGGATGCGGGGGTCAAGAAGCTTCTTGACGCGCAAAATGCGTGTCAAGAAGCTCTTGACGCGCGAACAATGACACGCTATCCTTGACACTCCATTCTTGACACACATTTTGCGCGTCAAGAAAGGGTGTCGTCTGTGATTAATATATTTTTATTTTAATTTTTTTTTTGTGTCGTCTGTTTATGACACTCAAATTTGCGTGTCATGCCTTTTATGACACTCATTATTGCGTGTCATCCTTTTAACTGTTTTTTTTAATTTTTTTTTCTAAAATTACTGATTTCCCTATTGAATCATATTTCGCAAACCAAAATACAGAAATTGCTGCTGTACCAAAACAATGCATTTCATACATATAGCAATTGAAAATAATTCGATTTCATGTTCATACATGCAATTGACCCACAACGACAAAAGTAAAGTGTTCAAAGTTTACATGCATATATATTGGATCACTACTACTACTTCTTGTCCATGAAAATGAAGTGGCAAGCGTAGGTCAACCATTCTTCACGAATCTCATCAAAATCAGCATCTGTATAAGCATTACGATCTCCACCAATCTGTATAAAAGATAAAATACGAGAAAATAATATCATCAAATATAAAGTTAATTAATTAAAATATGAGAAAACTTACTTTGTTTTGTTCAAGGACTACAAGCCCTTGCCGAACTACCTCCTTCATGAATTTCAACACATAATAGCCACACTCTGTGGTTCCTGGCTGGAGTGGACACTACACAAACAATAGAACGTATGAACACTAAATATATTTTTTGGGTGGGTGGCTTGGTGTAATATATTTAGTTAACATAGTTTACATATTCTCTGCTTAGAACGTATGAACGTATGAACACTAAATAGCCACACTCTGTGGTTCCTGGCTGGAGTGGACACTAACTTCCTATTATTAATAGTAGAATAAAAATGACCAAAAAATTAGAGCATTTTTAAAGAACAGATTGAGCATACTATAGCACAAATCTACAAGGTATAGATGGCACAGAAACTTTGGTACATATATTAAGGAACTTAACTCATAAACTATGGTAGCTCTGCCTCTGTTAATGTAGGACTACAATCACACTTAAAGCACTAAAATGCAGCCCCTAAACAATAAATACAAAACACACGAAACTCACCCAAAATAATAACACTACAATGACCCTAAACTAATAAGTGTCTCAAACTATATTAACAAAAGGGTAAATCTGTAAGAGCTTATTTATGTGGCTCCTGATAATCGATTTCAAAATGCATATCCAAACAGCCATGTAATATCAAGTAAATAGGTTTCTGTTGCTAAACTATAAAACTTATATTTTATGTTAATTTTGCAGAAACTTTATAGGGGGGAGGATGGTGAGCATTCTGTTATTGGGAGATTAGCTGCAGGTGCTTCTGCTGGCATGACTTCCACACTTGTAAGATTATCTTTAGTCCTTTTTTTCTTCCTTTCAAAATCATAATTATTTTATTGACTAATCTATCTTGCATAATTATCCCAATATTCCGTCTTTGACATTAACACAATTGCGTGATTTTGTTTACCATATAAACACTTCCTTATTTCATGAAAAAATGTCTGGACCTTACGCATAATCGGAAATGTTTGACTAGTGGTCAAACTTCTTAAACACCATGGGGGTTATGTGGTTTCTATCATCGTACTAAGTAGACGCGGTAAGATGGACGGGCCGTGCAGAATTGCAGATTAGGTAACTGGTCAAGCTAGCTAGCATAAGCTTCTTGTTTTGACAACTATATACTAAACTCTAATATAGCTAATTTGCTTCTTCTCTAAGTTAAGTTGAAATGAAAATTTGAATCAACAATTTTTATGCATTTGTTATTTAAATCGCCCCATGAAAACTATATCCATTTCTTAACATTCCTAGAATGTTAAGAAAGTTGAACACTTTAGTATCAGAAATAACCCGAGCAACTATTGCAACACTTGAACATGTGGATAACTCAACTTAGGGTAATTCGGCTAACTTCTTGGTTTCCAGAAGAACCCGAGCAACTATTGCAACACTTGAATATGTGGATAAATCAGTCACGTGTTATTAGCCTACTAAAGCACATTTAGTATCTAGTGCGGACGGTTTGGTGTTTGTTGGAAATATGGCATTTCAAGAATTTAGCCTACAGAACAGCAGCAGGAACATATATACAGCAGCAGTTATATATACAGAACAGCAGCAGGAACATAATTTTAGATTTGGAACATATATACAGCAGCAGTAGATTAAAATTAATATAAGAACAGCAGCAGTAGATTAAGCAGCAGTAGATTAAAATTATACAGCAGCTTATGCAAGTTATTCAGTAAAATGCCTAAAAGATAAGGAAAATAAAGACTACTTTGTTATTTTTTAAAAATTTTGTATTTCTTTTGTGTATACTTAAGCTTACATAAATGGAACTAATGCTTAAGTGTTGTGTGATCAGAAGTATGGTAACAAACAGAAATACTCACCGCTGAGTTGACCCAATTGAATTTACTCGCTTTTTTCGATCCAATTTTTGCGTTATACAATCCAATTGCCCTGCCAAAAAAATGATTTGCATTAATTACCAAAACCTTATATAAATAATATAATGATTTGTGCATCTCTATTATTTACTTACGCATCAACTATTGTCTTAAACTGCAGATTGACAGAGGTAGGCCTTATGGAATCAAGATAATAGCATTTCATTTTTTTCATGTCTAGTACACCGAGCACCCAATGTCGTCTACAAAAAAAAAGAACAGAAACCAGAATCATGTCAAACAAAACAACTAGTAGATCAAACATAACAAAACTTTGTTCAAAATCAAACCCGGGATTGTAGGGCACTAGGACAATGTCATTGTTCTTTCTCGATCCCAACCGATCTGCAACAAGTCGACTGGAATCATCAACATTTCTAGCCTTCCCTTTCTTATCATGGTTCATGGTTGCAGTCGGGGTCACAAAACCGATTCCATGATCTATTTTTGAACCATTCTTTATTTGCTCATACAAGTACCTGTTAACAACATACATTGATGACGAAACCACTTATAAAATATAACAAGTAACGAACAATCATTTAAATTCAACTAAAGTACTTACATTGAATAAGAAGTAACCACAGCCCCACTCAACTCATCCATTGCAAAAACTCTGTCAAGATCATTCCAACTTAAGTACGTGAAGCTATCATACCCGAAAATATCATTCTCACACTGCACTCTTATAGTATCGACATGTTTCATGTGTCCATCAACCATCATTTGAGCCATTAACATAGTAGGACTTGTCATTCTGACCCTTTTCTTCCTCTCACCTCTCGTCATTACCTTTCTTTGCTCCGGCTCTTTTCCGATCAACTTACTTTTCTTTTTCTCTTTCAACTCAATAATGCTATCGCCCATAAGGAGTTGCACATCTGGAGTCAACAATTCCCTTACCTTTTCTTCATCGCGGTCTAATTGTCGTTTCTTCTTTGATGCATCCTTCATCTCCTCATCATTTTGTGTCCCTTTCTTATCATGGTTCCTACCCTCATCATCATTTGACCCATTCTTCTTTGATGCATCCTTCGTCTCCTCATGCTTCTTTGCATCATTTCTCACCTCAACCTTCTTTGTTCTAACTTTTTTCTTGCTTATATTGTTCTGCCAAAAATTAATATAATTAAATAGATTTATCTTATAACAGATTTTGTTTAGTGCAGGTGAAAAAAATTGCAAAAAAACCTACCAAATCAGCGAATTGAATGACTAGGTGCCTCGGCCAACTTAGTATATACCCAACGGCATCTTTGACTTTCTCGATAAACTCATCTTCAATTGGAAACGGTATTAAAGCTTCTCCTTGAAGACTAGTTTCCAAATTTACATCAATGTTCTCACCTAATATATCAAAGTCAAAAATAAGATCCAAATTTATAATAAAAATATAAAATCATATAAATAAATAAGTACCCAAGTCATTAGAATTCATGACGGATCCTTTGGCAACTATATTTGAGGGAACATCAACTGCAAGATAACATGATTTATCCTACAAAATAAAAAATGTTAGCCTCAAATCAGAAAAGTCTTAGCCTACAATTTAATTGCTTACATGAATAGCTCCTTCTTCGTGTTCTTCATCTTCTTCTAGTGCCACATCCTCAATATCATTCCCTATTTGGCAACTTGCACCTTCTGAAGCAGGAGTGGAACAAAGAGTACCTTTTTTCATTCTTTCAAAGTCATCTTCAAGTTTCGATAACCGTCGATTCATCTTCTTCTTTTCCTTACTCAAGTAACCCTTAATGGTCTTGGGTAAGTGAAAATATTGTTGTTGCGATACATACTTACCCATCCCACGAACATGCCCACGTTGTTCATCATTACCCAGGGCCTGTGTGAGCACATCCTCTGTTCCACATGAAACATCATCACATATATTTTCTTTCTCTAGCTCTTCCTACACACACAAAAAATAAATAAATAAATAAATAATACCAAGCTACAGTGGAAAATGATCACATCACCAAAAACCTTCCAATGTTACAAACTTACGATTTTCTCAACAATTGGTTTGACATTTGGGTCGTAACCTCCTGATTTCAATTCTCTTGCTTTCTTCCAACATGTTGTCCGATCAATCTCCCCTTCATCCTTGCCAGTTTCTTTGATCTAATTACCAGGAATAACATAAGTGAATCAAGAACAAAATGAAAAGTAAAGTATTTGATATAAGTTAATTCATACTATCTCTCTGATGAGTCCGGAATATCCCTTTCTGCTCAAACGATGATTGTATTTATTCATTGCACGAGTATTCTTAGCCTTTTTACTTTTCTCCTGCATTAGAAAGATAAAAACTATGTTAGAAGTTCTTTGTGCTACAAAAAGAAACAGTAAAGTATTTGACCTAAGTTGACGAACCTCCCACTTTTTTGAAGTTCTTTGTGCTACAAAAAGTTTCCAGTCATCCTCTTTCACGAATGGATACATAGCAGGAGGAGTGAGTAAATCTGCCTCAGGATCATCTTTTTTGGCCAAAATGAAGTTTTTGTAAAGAGTGTGTTTGAAGTTTTTCCACTTTGACCCAATTGATTGAAGACTGTGCTTCCGACTCTTTGGGTTAAGTACAAAACATGTCTGAAATATATAGCAAAACAATTCA
Organism: Deinandra increscens subsp. villosa; assembly: GCA_039602395.1. Lineage (NCBI taxonomy): Eukaryota > Viridiplantae > Streptophyta > Magnoliopsida > Asterales > Asteraceae > Deinandra > Deinandra increscens. Next base: position 105,553,681 of record JBCNJP010000025.1, read on the forward strand.
ATACAAAATTGCATATCAAGCTAATTAAACCCAAAAGTTTAGACTTACCAAAACAAATTTCCAACAAGCTTCCTTTGTTTCCTTACCAACATCCAACCAAGAGTCATAAGTTATGGGAACCATAGATCTTGCAACCTCTCCCTCGAAAGTAGATAGTTTCTTTGCACCTTCTCCATCTGGGACACCTCTTTTATTATAAGTAATTACTATTTTCTGTTTGATAGTTTTTGATTTTACTGTCGGTCCTCTTTGTGATTTGGTCACTGATTCTTCATTATTTGAATTATCTTTGTGATCTTCATGTCTTGAATGATCAGAATCTGAATCGGCCATGGCCCAAAAAAACAACCTGTTCAAATAGAATATATATATAGTTAGTCACAACATGCATGAGAGTAAAAAATAGTTTAAGCTAAGAACTAAGATTAGAAACATACCAAAAAATAAAATTAACTTTTTATTTTCCACAAAATAGACTAAACTAAAATGCCCTCCTCATCTGAGCGCGTACAATTAAAATCATCGTCAAGATCTGCTAATGTTGGGTCTTCTACATCAACAGGAGTATCAAATTCAAACATATCATCAATTTCATCATCATCTCCATACTTATACATCTTATGTGGTGTGAACCCAACAACAGACAAATTCCTATCCTGTTGATCTTGAACATAAAAAACTTGTCTGGCTTGACTAGCTAATATGAAGCGTTCAGACTGATTACCAAGCCTACCAAAGTTGACCACTGTGAATCCAAAATCATCTTTTTTAACACCACGACTATCAACCCAATCACACATGAAAACAGAAACTGTAAACATGCGATAATCAATTTCCCATATCTCCTTTATACGACCGTAATAAGTAACAGCGCCATACACAGGATTTGAGTCTTTTGCACTAGCAATCTGCATAGTATGCGCGACTATGGATACTCCACTACATTGAGTGGTTCTAGATTCATCTCGAGAGGTCGTATGGAACTTATACCCATTGATGGAAAAACCGCTATATTTATTGACAACAAAATTAGGCCCTTTAGCCAACCAACGAACACTATCGCAAATATCTTCCCCATTAGCCAAACGCTTTTCAACCTATTGAAAATAATTTAAGGTAATTAAAATAAAACTATTAAAAAATATTTCGGATTGTAACAAAATTATTAATAGAAAGAAATAGTAACAATAAAACCTCGTTCTTAAACCAGCTAATGAATGTTCGACTATGTTGGTTATGCAACCATGTGCTGGTTCGACGGGGTTTAAGATCATTCAGTTCCAACATATGTTGCCTGGATCATATTCGAACTTATAAGAATTGTTATTTATTATATAGATCAAAAAGAAATTTAGATTATCTTACTCGGTGTATGTTTCCACAGCAGCAGTGTTTCTCAATACATAAAGATGAGCTTCATCAAGTATCTTAGTATCCACAACATCGACTGTAGCCCCCGATAAAGGCTTGCCGGTGCGAATCCTTTCATCATCACGTTCATGAGGATTTCCAATTGAGCCACCATTTTTTAAGTAGGTCGACCAAAATTCTAAGGCTTCCTCTGCCACATAACATTCTGCAATGCAACCTTCAGGCCGATGATGATTTCGTACATACCCTTTCAGTATTTTCATGAATCTCTCAAATGGATACATCCACCTAAAATGAACCGGGCCACATAACCTCACCTCTCTAACTAAATGCACCATCAAGTGAATCATTACATCGAAAAACGAAGGAGGAAAATACTTCTCTAGCAAGCACAAGGTTGATACAATATTACTTTGCAACTTTCTTAGCTTACTAACATCAACGACTTAACTACACAACTCGTTGAAAAAATGACACAAGTCTATGATTGTTTTCCTCACTTTCACGTTTAACACCCCCTTAATTGCAAATGGAAGAAGTTGTTGCATTAGTACATGACAGTCATTAGACTTCAAACCATTCATCTTTGAAACATCATCGGACACAAGATTCTTGAAATTAGAGGAATACCCATCAGGCACTTTTATGTTGGAGAGTGTATTGTAGCAACTGCAACTCCCCAGGTTAACTCCGTTAACTTTTTCCGTTAGTCCTGTTAGTTCCGTTAGCGAACCCGAGACCCGTTATTTGAATGATTTCGTATTTATTTATGTTTACTTGTTAGTTGACTTTAGTAAATTGGTTTGTAAATTCGTTTCGTGACTTTATGTGTTAATAATGAAAAATTACATTTTTATGCGAAACCGGGCTTTGTGTGAAAATTTGGATTTTTATGTATAAATGATAAATTTATATAACCCGACTAAATCTTACATGTTAAATGATTTAAAAACACTTGAAAACATTTTTAGAATTTTCACTTTACAACTTTTTAGCAAAAACCCATTTAAATGAGTTTTATGCCTTATATGTTTAAAAATAAAGTAGATGGGCCAAACATGTAACTTCTCAAACTTAAAAATCTGCCAAACACCCTTCTCCTCCCTCATTTCTCACGCATTCTTCTCCCCTCTCCTCTCTTCTTACGGTTCAAAGCACACACACACACACACTTCAAAAATTTCGACCTCCATCACCAAATCAAGCAAGGATTCAAGGTTTCTAGCTTCCCCAAGGCTCAAGAACGCTAAAGGAAGCTTCTTCTCCATCACATCTTCTTCCATTTTCGTTTTTCTTCAAGGTTTGTAAAAACCCTAGAACCCCAAATCGAAATTGTTAGTTGCATGTGTGTTATTGAGTGTTTATGTGCTAAATGGAGTGTTTGTATGCTCATGAAACTTGATTTAGGTTAAGTTATGCTAACTCTTGATTTAGGTCAGAATTTTTGAGAGTTCTAGATCCGGAAATTTGCCCCAAATTCATGCTCTATGTGTTCTTGAGGTTAAGTGAGTGTTTGGTTATGAAATTTGGGTGTTTATGCTCTTGTATGCTAGCCACATGTTCACATTTTGCTATGATTTTGATATGATCTTGTTCATGACAGAAATTACATGTTGAAATGGTTATAATTATGTTAGTAGGTGTTGGATGACCAAATTGTTGCTCAAAATTAGAAAACCGAAATTTTTGCAAACTATAAAGTAGGGACAGATTCGTCCAGATTTTTAGGCCGACTTGCAGAGGTCATAACTCACTCAATTTTTATCGAAATCAGTTGATTCTTTTTCCATAGTAAAGTTTCATGTCTTAGCTTTACAAATCCTACTCGCACACTTTCTAAAACCTCCGTTTGGTCATCCAAAACACAGCTGCAAGTTAGGTGTGCAAAGCTGTCATTTTCTGTGAAAAGTAAACTTTTCAAATTGGTTGAGCATGTCAATCTTGTTTTATTGACGAGTTTGCTATTTGTAAATGATGTTTATATATTAAAAGTAAGATCTGGAAGGTTTGGTTAATAAACTCTAAGTTTTGAACGAGTTATGCAAATTTTAAACCTACTTTGACTATTTTGCAAAAAGCTGAAAATTGCCAACTTCCGATGCGCATAACTTTCTCGTTACTTAACTTTTTAAGTTGATTTTTTTGCAACATTCCCTAAATGTTAAGTAGTCCCTGCCTGCAAAATTTTAAAACTTAACTCCAAGTATGGAGCAAATTAGGCATGCCACCAAATGGTGTGTCAAAGACAATAATGTTGATGTTTGCCAATTTCCAACGTGCATAACTTTCTCATTTATTAACATTTTTACTTGATTCTTTTTGAAACATTTCCTAAATGATGTGTAGTATATGTCTGTAAAATTTAAAGAGTTAACTCCAAGTAATGTGGATTTTAGCTATGTCACTAGTTAGGTGCTCGAAGTTTGACTTTCTGGGTCAACTTTGACTTAAGTTGCAATTACTTGATTTTCTCCCAAGTTGGGACTTGTATGTGCATTATGTGACTTGTATGATCGCATGAAACATGTTTAGATGCTTATATGTTATTTTCGTCTTATAGACAACCTCTAATTCGGTTAGACCATATTTACCCAAAATAGGTCATTCATAGCCAATCTTTAAAGCCAAGTGCCGCGTACCAGTGCACCCTAAGGTGAGTTTCACTTACTATTTTTGTTGCATCCGGTAAGGGATGGCAACACACGGTAAAGGTACTTCTTTACTTGAGTATTTATCCCACATATATCACATGTTTCACTGAATTGCTTTTAATATCAAAAGTCCTTACTTATCGGACCATTAATATAGAATAGCGAGGTAATGTTGAGTAGTACTACTGGGGATTGACACCCCCACTCAGCGGTGCACAGGATGCACCCTCCCGACTGGCGGTCGGACTGAGACCAATATTAGCCTAGGACTACCGTGATCGGGAAAGACACGGGGAAGGCAAATTACATAGGTAAATACCTATCAAATACATTGTCAGCTTTGGTTTCGAACGTTCAGGTGAGCATAAGCATAGGCTAGCTACCTACTGATACGGATAATACTTGCAACTTGTATAACTAGAGTATGAATTGTTTCCTTACTATTCATATGCATTTTTGGTCTACATGGTGTTGTGTAGACTGTTTTAGTGAACTCACCAGCCTTTTAGATGACACTTGATTGTTGATTACTTTTCAGGTCGTTAGGTGGATTCATGGATGGCACGGATGGCGGCAGTACTCAACTAGCAAACTTTTGGGAAATTTACATTCCAAAACCCCTTAGAACTTGTCATTTTGTATATCAAACTTGTAATCACTAAATTTGCTTCCGCTGATTTTCTAAACTAACTCATGATTCTTGTAAGACAAACTTTACTTCATTTTGTATAAACGTGCTTTATCTTTTATTAAACTGCCGTTATGGCTTGGTTGTAACTAAAGTCTTGGATCCTGGTCTGGTTCCCACCCCACACGGTTATACTCCGTTAGTGGAAATTGGGGGTGTGACATGTATCATAAAATTGATGTTTCTCTGAGCTATTCAATGTGTAGATGGCAGGCGGAAGATAGAGCCGATTCCCTTTTAGTTGAGTTTGTAATTCAGGCTTAATGCCTAGATCCTCAAGATCTTGTCGTGCTTTTAACCCATCCTTCGTCTTGTTAGGCAAATTCAACAGTGTCCCATAAACACTCTCGCACACATTTTTTTCTATGTGCATAACATCTAACTGATGACGAACAAGCAACTTCTTCCAATATTCAAGTTCAAAAAATAATGACTTTTTATGCCAAAATTTAGCTCGCTCATCGATAATTTCTTTTTTCTTCTTCGAGCTTTTCTTCTATGACTTCTCCGTCTTTGACTTTATCTTTTGCCCCCATGTATTCTGAAACCCCGCCAAGTGTTCATAAATTTCTTCACCTGATAATGGTTTCTTTGGCACATCGTTCTCTTGTTCGTTGTTGAAGTCTTTTTTTCGTTTACGTAAGGGATGTTTAGGTGAGAGAAATCTTCTATGCCCAAGGAAGCATATTTTTCTGGACTTAGGCAACCATTGTGAGCAAGTATTGTCAGAACATATTGGACAGGCATTATAACCTTTGGTAACACACCCCGATAGATTACCATATGCGGGGAAGTCATTTATAGTCCATAGTAATACTGCTCTTAGATTGAAATATTCTTTCTTATAAGCATCAAATGTCCTAACGCCGGTTTCCCACAAGAGTTTGAGATCTGCTATCAATGGTGCCAAGTAGACGTCAATATTGTTACCAGGTTGCTTTGGACCTGATATCAATAGAGTCAACATTATGAATTTTCTTGACATACACAAATAAGAGGGTAGATTATATGTTATTAGGGTAACCGGCCAACAACTATGCTTGGAACTTAATGACTTATGAGGATTGATACCATCAGCAGACAAGGCTAATCTAAGATTCCGATTTTCTCTTCCAAATTCTTTCCATGTGTTGTCAACTAGCTTCCAAGAGGGGGAATCGCGAGGATGAGTTAGCTTACCATCAATGACCTTACCTTGTGCATGCCAAGTTAAGTCATGTGCAATCTCCGGTGACGAGAACATTCTTCTAAATCTCGGGATGGGAGGGAAATACCACAAAACTTTTCTCGGCACGTTTTTTGTATTCTTCTTCCAGCGAGATGTCCCACAAGTTGGACATTCAGAAGCCTCCTTATGTTCATTCCAGAATAGGACACAATCATTTTCACACGCATGAATCTTCTAATATTCTAGACCTATTCCTTTTAGCAACTTCTTTGCCTCATACATCGAGCTAGGGATTGTATTCTTTGCAGGTAAAACAGTTTTTAAGGCACCTAACAAAGCATTAAAACTAGTATCTGACCAGCCAAACTGACCCTTCAACTTTTGAAATATCATTAATCCACTAAGTGCGTTATGCTTTGACCCTTCGTAAAGTGGCTTATCACATTCTTCAAGAAGTGATTTCAATGAATCGGGTTCTTTCTCCACATAAGCAAAGGCATCATGTAACATTTCCTTTGTATAATCAAACTCGGGAAGTCTAGATTCATCAGGGCATCTAACTTCAACCTTAGGAGAACCTTCTCCATGGAAAGACCAAACTGTATAATTTTCATCGAAACCATTGGCAAACAAATGAAAGCGCACACTAGTAATTGAGCCGGGCCTTAGATTGATACAGTTTACACAAGGACAGGGTATAACATCTGATTTTGGATTATTACTTTGCGCAAACTCTAAAAAGGCATTAACACCATCATCATATTCTTTTGATAATCTACCCAACGACATCCATGATTTATCCATGACCTTAGCTAACGTAAAGGAAACAAAAAGGTTACTTCTTTATACTTAAACTTTAATTTAAGCAAATCATTATAAGTGCATAAGGGCAATATTTACGGAAAGAACATGTATCAACTAAGACAGATCATTTACTTTAGCAAATCATATACTAAAACATATTTATAAGTTAAAGCATAAACATATATGTATCAACTATCAAACTATTGAGGGTGCATTTAGAACAAACCAGGATATATAACACATGAAAACAACCCCAAAAAACAGCCCCAAAACAGCTGAAAACAGCCCTAAAAACAGACCCAAAAACAGCCCCAAACCTTGCTGAAAACAACCCCAAAACAGCTGAAAACAGCCCCAAAAACAGCCCCAAACCTTGCACATAACATCCCCCAAAACCAGTTCAAAAATAGCCCCAAACCTTTATGAAAAACATCCCCCAAAACAGGTTCAAAACTGCTGAAAAACATCCGCAAAACAGGTTCAAAACAGCCCCAAAATAAGGGCATGAATCTAAGAATCTTACCCTAAATTATGCATTTCAAAAGCTTATTGTTTGTTGAACAAAAAAACACCAAGCTACTTTGCATTATAACAATGTAAATATATAACCTATAAATAAGCAAGGAAAAACTCCTAAACACAAATCCATGTTTTACCTTGTCTGCTATGCTACTTTGATTCCGTCGACTAGTCCCTTGAATCCGTCGTGTGCACCCGATGCATGGTTCACTGAATCATTGGCTGGTTGTGTTTGATTATCTAGACAAAATCACAAATAAGAATAGAAAAAGAAACTTGAGCAAGCTGATATACAAATGAAAATAGTGCAATTGGACTGACTAGATACGGGTTTGGTTATCATTTCTGATGGATGCCGGGATTAAAGATGGTGGAACTGATAATATAGAAGTACAAGTTGACACATAGTTCAATAAAGCTCTAATTATCATGATCAAATACTTAACAGTTAACATATTCCTAAAGAGATAGAATTGAGAAAGCTTTTGGACCACGATCGACCTCATCAATATGTACTAAGAAGAAGGGTTGTAGAAAATATAGACAAGAAAACCAAAATATGCTAAGAATGGTACACAGTGTGACCAAGTAAACCAAAATACCGAATCATATTGCAGAAAATATAGACAAGAAAAGAAACCAAACACTGCAAATATCAAAAACCATCTACTCAACAAAATATTATAATTTGTCAATAACAGATGAAAGTTATATGATGAATCGTGAATGGAAAACTATCAACATACATGATAGTACAAGAATTCAATTCCAATTTTGGACCTCAGATTCCATTCAGCGTATTATATCAATGCTTCATAAACAACTTATTGTGAAAAATGAAGAATCGTTTTAAGCACAATATTAACTCTGAAAAATGAAGTGATTTTAAAACCCTAGCAACAGAACATAGATAAATAATAATACCATGGATCAATAGTTGATGTCCATGATGCTTTTAAGTGTAGGTGATACTTTCCGTCGGAGAAGGCGGCGGAGACGGAGCAAGGGTTTGATAGAGTCTTGTTGTGGTGAAAAGCGTCGATTGCACGGCGCTTTGTGTACTCCCTGATGTTGTAATCGGAGAACGTGCGGGCGGAACGTAGAAACGATCGGAAGAGGGAGAGGATTTCCTTCCGAGAGAATTATGGCTCAGTGGAGAGGCGAAATTGTTGCAGGGACTCGGTGGAGAGGCGACCCTCGTTCGTACTGGGTGTTTGAGAGAGAGCGGGTGTTTTGGGGAAAAATTAGGGCTAAATACTGGGCGGGCTTTTGGGGCGGGAAAAATTAAAAAGCGACGGATTTTCTTGACGCGCAAAATAAAGTGTCCTCCGTGTTTTTTTTTATAATTATGACAGATATTTATGACACGCAAAAATGCGCGTCATCTATCCTAATGATTTTTTAATTCTTGACAGGTTTTATATGACACGCTTTTTTGCGCGTCAAGAATGGACCGTGTGTCATTGTTCGCGTGTTAAGGAAGGCCATGTTTCTAGTAGTGCTACTAGAAGAAGTTTAACATATGGCATAAGGAACTTGAATATTGACGGTTTAATTTTGTTAACCATTGTATAGATTTTATGCATATTGAAAAGAATGTGGCAGAGAGTCTGATTGGAACACTTTTAAACATTGAAGGAAAGACGAAAGACGGATATGAGTCTCGTCTAGATTTGGCCGATATGGGTATAAGGCCAGAGTTAAAACCTACGACAAATGGCAACACAAATAAGCTCCCGCCAGCAAGCTACACGTTAACACCGGCTGAAAAAGACAAGTTTTGTGAAACATTATACAGCTTAAGGGTCCCACAAGGGTATTGTTTGAATTTTGCTAGCTTGGTTAGTCTAAAGGATAGGAAGCTTATAGGACTTAAGTCACATGACTATCACATGCTCATGCAGGAATTCTCACCCCTTGCAATTCGATCTATTATGCCTAAACCCACAAGATATGCTATAATCAGGTTATTGGTTATTTTTTATTTACAAATAAAGGTAGTGTATCTTAATTGTTTAATTTGAATGAAGCATATGCGTAACCGTTTACATTATATTCAGGTTTTGTTTCTTCTTCAAATCTATCTGTAGCAAGGAGATCCACGTGGAGGAGGTTGATAATTTTGGAAGCAAACTTATTTGAGACATTGTGCCTTCTCGAGAAATACTACCCCCTTTCGTTTTTTGATATTATGGTTCATTTATCAGTGCACATAGAAAGGGAAGTAAGGTTATGTGGTCCTGTATGCTTTAGGTGGATGTATCCATATGAAAGGTGTATGAAGGTTATTAAGGGCCACGTGCGAAACAAAAATAAACCGGGAGGATGCATTGCTGAAGAGAATGTTGCTGAGGAGACAATTGAGTTCTTGAGCAGATTCCAAAAAGATTTGAAGACAATTGGTATGCCACCTAACATGAGGGATAAGTTTAAAAATAAGAGAGCAAGTAACAAAGATGGAGTCCTATTATCAGCGGGCAAACCCATGGAGGTCGTTATAGAAGAATTTGTAAGAGCACATTTCTATGTGCTGCAAAATACACCCGAGATTGAACCTTATACAGAGTAAGTATTATTTAATTAATTTTATTTTATACACCACGGTGTCCCACGTATAGAAAAATCATTAATTTAGTTATAGTCGGCATAAGGAAGAACTTGAAAGACAAAACCATACAAAGACAAGTGCATGGCTAGAGAAAGAGCACAGTAAAGTTTTTGCTAAGTGGTTACGAATAACGGTACGTAATACACAATTTGACTGTATTTAATGCTCCTGCTAATTAAATAAGTAATTATATATTAATTAATAAGTGGAAGTTCACTCTTGTAACTAATATCAGGTTAAGAGAGAGTTAGATAAATCGCAGGAAAGTGTATTAGAGACCTTAAGGTGGATTGCATATGGACCTAATACAAACGTATTGAGCTACGAAGTGTATGACATCAATGGGTTTACATTTCGTACAAAATCGCGCGATGGTAAAGTCCACCAGAACAGTGGGGTTAGTGTTTTAGCAGATGACATGCATATTTCTAAAACTGGAGTTAAAAGCTACACCAAAACATCTTATTACGGGGTTTTACAAGAGATATGGGTACTTGATTATCATTCAAGAAGTATCCCGCTATTCAGGTGTGCTTGGGTTGACAATAAAAGAGGGGTAAATAAAGACAATCTTGGGTACACGATGGTTGAGCTTAGTAGATTAGGTCACAAGGATGATCCTTTCATATTGGGCTCACAGGCACAATAAGTTTTTTACGTGGCGGACCAGCTCGATAAAAAACTGTCAATTGTAATCAACAATCCTCATACAATTTATACGGACGCGTGTGAAAATGAGGATTTAGTACCATGACTAGTTATGATAATGAAAAAATATTGCCACCTATAGAAAAAAAGATTTGCGTATGAACGAATCCCCCGATGATTGTTATCGCAAAGAGGGGCCTGGTATAACTATACGTACTAAGGTATGCATTTCTTTCTTCATAATCTTTTGCTATAATTATTGATAATTAATATTAAATCTTAACTTGCTTACTTAATGTAAACTTGTACAAGTGTAGCTGATGCTTACATTTTATCGTATCAGGCACAAGTGGACCCTGTATCATAACATCGGCTCGCATATAGGTAAACGTTTAATCAGTTTCTTATTGTGATATGATATAAAATTTGGATTAATTCTGGTGTCGAAGCTGCAATCTACCCGGTTTAATAAGTCTGGAAATACAAGTCGGGTTATATCATTCATACCGGATCCGAAAAAAGATCCGCATGTTGATCCGAGACACACAAGTCATGACAAGAGTCAAGGGTCTGCGTGCTTCTTATACGGGTCAAATAACCCGCTTAGATGCTTGTCTTCTCGGATAAACACGCGGATCTTTAACCGGATCTAGTACGAATGTTATAACCCGAGTTCTCGGATAAACACGCGGATCTTTATCCGTATATAGTATGAATGTTATAACCCGACTTCTCTTATAAGCTCGCGAATCTTTATCCGGATCCGGTATTAATGATATAACCCGACATGTATTTGCTTTTGTCTTTTGAATGTGTGTTATCCAATATTTATATAATCACACTTATAGCTGATAAATTCCATCTGGATTAATTTTAAGATGTTAATTGGTTATGTCTTTTAGGGTGTGTCATATGTAACTGACTATGTGACCAGAAAAACCAAAAACAACAATTTACATTAAACTTAAACAATTTACAAAAAAGTCTTGATACAAACAAACCAAAAAATAGCAAATATATAAATCTGCTGATCCTTCTGCAAAACTACCAAGATATAATATATTACATCAAACCTTAAGCCTAATCACCAATAAAAACACGGAGTTCTTCTGTCAATAACTTGACCCTCTTTCTATTCAGGTCTTCAATTTTGTTGAGTATCTGGCCCAACTCATTATTGATGGCCAGATCATCATCACCATTCGTCTCCAAATATTTGAAGCAATCTTTTGTTCTCTTCAAAGGGTCCCTTGCAAATTCGTCAAGCCTCTCCTTCAACAGGGACCTTTGTTCAGCCGCTGTGTCAAGCCGCCCTCTCTCGGAAACTAAATTGCTTATAATCTCTTAACTTTTTTGAACTTCAATTAGAGTCTGACTTGCAACCCTCGACAGAATCTGATCATCAGTCAACGGGTTGTGGAGATCCATTTTAAAAAGGTAGAAAAGTTGGAGAAAAGGATCTGGTTGTTTGTTTTCGCTTTGGAGGTGATAGTGACTGATAAAAGATCCGCTAGTGTGTTTTCTGGTTTGGAAGGGATAAAGACTTTAAAAATGGCGGTTTATATAAGTAAAAGTAATCTTTTTTATTAATCAAGTTGATAGAGAGAGAGAAAAATACGGCTTAGAAGTTGAAATGTTGTCATTATGAGATTCTTGAATCGACCAGTCCCTTCAATTACTTGAAACCTTGTAAATTTGTATAAAATATTGGTAATGATTATTTCCTTGAACCTTGGTTACCGAGTAATTTTATCTCTTATTTGTTCCTATATAAACCTCCATTTGTTACAAAAATATATCTCACATTTTTTACTTTCTTCATAGCAATATCAATTCCATGGCTTTCTCGTTTATAGAGGTTAATAATTGGAGCTTTTATGCAACACCAAAGGTTGCGTGCAGCCAATACAAGAAGGGAAAACTCACCGATGAATCATTTGTCGCCGCTAATTTAGACGTTGCATATGATGGTTTTTACAGTGGGATCCGGGTTACCGATTTTAATTTTATTAAAACCGATTCAATAATTAAATTAATTCTAAATTAATTTGGCAGTGGAAACGAATTAAAACGCGGACGCAACTGTAACAGGATCAATCACCGACACGACAAACACAGTAAAATATATTTATTTAAATAAATAAATAATTAAAATTAAATATCTAATGAATTAGATATACCTTGGCGGGATCCGAGCAACCGCTCGAGACACCCGGATTCAACGGGCTCGCGCTAGGACGAACTGTGACGTCTGACTCGAACCTTCGAGACAAATCGTCGACGGCGACATCGGCGGCGGCGGCCATAGGCGGCGGCGGCGGTAGTGGCGGCGGTGGTGGTAGGGATACCACCGGCGGTGGTGACAAAATCTTGTTCGTCGGGATGGCCACCGGAACGGATCCCACGACGATCGAATCGCCGGTGATCGGAGGTGACACGGTGGCGGCGGCCGGCGGGTACAAGGGCGCGGGCCACGACGACGGGACCGGACGCGGTGGTCTCGGCTGCGCCGGCAGCGCGAGGACCACCGGTCGGTGGTCGCGCGGTGGCGCGTGAGAGGCAGCGGCGGCGGCTTGGGCCGCGGCGGCGGCTCGGGCTGCGGCTTCGGCTTCGGCTCGGGCTGCGGCTTCGGCTCGGGCTGCGACGGCTTCGCTCTCGAGTCGGGCACAGATACTGGCAAGACGGGAATCCATCGGAGATCACGAGGAGATCACGGTGGAGGAGATGGCGGCGATCGGCGGTCGGCGCGGCGACGGCGAAGCCGGTTTCGGCTGGGGCACGGCGCAGAGAGAGGGAGGGAGGGGATTAGGGTTTTGTGACTTATGTTTCAATCCTCCTCCTCCCTCCTTCTTTTATTATTAAATCGCGGACCGAGGCCTGTGAGCTGGGCCCGGTCGCGATTCTCCTTCAGTCCACCAACCGACCAGTCTGTTAATCCGGTAACAACTGATCGGTCCGTCTTTTAATTACCAAGTAATTTTGAACCGATATATTTTGTCGTTTTAATTAAATAAATAATTAGTATATATTTAATTCACCATTTAGTTCGTTTATTTCTAATTAACGATTAATTAGATTTTAATAGTCCGTTGACCCGGGTGTAACTCTTACGGGTCAATATCGGTCGGGTTCGTTAATTCGTCGAGTCAGGACACTCTATTTCCAACAGTCTCCCACTTGGACTGAACGCGACAGTTTAACGAGCGCAGTCAGAGGCACTCTAGCTATGCATGGCTACACCAACTAATATTGACACTTTAAGTCGTCAGCCAAAGTATATCTGATTGACCATCAAGCAGACTCATGACTTGTGCATTCATTGTCATATGTTCCTTTCTGTATAAGACATTGATGAATTATAGGACATGGACTCCCATATTTTATTCATCGATTTTCGTTCTCGATATAATTCGAAGTGATCCAACAAACACATAGTAAGTTTGGGTGAGGCCTCACACTTATCACTTGGAACCAACGAGGGCGCCTTTATGTCTAACCGTTGCCGAAGCAAGAGAACAGAATCCCTTGTTGAGGCATACAGCTCCCACTAAACTTCAGAGCCATTCCCAAAAGTAGCCGTTATGGCTAGCAGTTACGCGACAACGTTAGGCTACAATCAAAGAATGTTCTTTAGTAGAAAGGAGTTCGAATATGCGTCTCAGGTCTAAGGATACTTTAGAGCATGCATTAATCAAGCAAGCAAGACTTCCATGTTTGCGTTGCATGATGCGAGTTACGTCCAACGTCATTCACCAATGAGGTCTGTGAGATTGAACGTTAGACCACTTTAAAGTTCAACTAGTCACAATAGTCTTTCTTTAGTATAGCTCCCACTAACTAATCGACTACGGACATTTAGGACAAGAACTTATTGTCCAAGGATTAAACGTACAAATATTGAACACAGTTATGTAATTCATTATTGCATAAAACAGATGGAATAAGAATAATATAGATAACTGTTGGTGTTCATACATCCAAATACTGAATCAAAACATGTCTTTAGCTAATCTAAGCCCTATCGCTTCTCTGTGGTGTATATGAGTCTCCTGAGTCATAGGCTTAGTAAAAGGATCAGATAAGTTTTGATCTGTGTGTACTTTGCTTATCTTGATTTCATTTCTGTCGACTACTTCTCTTATGTAGTGGAATTTCCTCAGGACGTGCTTGGCACAGCATCTCGATGGGCTGCCTAATACTTGGCATAGCATCGAGATCGGATATGAACTTCTTTATCCACACGGCTTCTTTAGCAGCTTCTGAGGCGGCTATGTATTCGGTTTCAGTAGTAGAATCAGCTACTACTGGCTGTTTTGAGCTTCTCCAAGAAATAGCCCCTCCGTTAAGAGTGAATACGAATCCCGACTGTGAGCGAGAGTCATCTCGGTCAGTCTGAAAACTAGCGTCAGTGTAACATCTTACAGTGAGCTCCTCATCAACACCCCCGTATACGAGAAACATATTAGTGGTGTTCCTCAAGTATTTCAGTATGTTCTTCACAGCCGTCCAGTGAGCTAGTCCTGGCGTCTGTTGGTACCGACTTGTCACGCTTAGTGCATACGAGACATCCGGTCGTGTGCAGAGCATAGCATACATGATAGATCCAATAGCAGAGGCAAATGGGATCGATGCCATTTGGCTTATCTCGCGCTCCGTTTTAGGTGCTTGAGATTTGTCCAAGATTGTTCCCTTTGTCATGGGAACGGTTCCTTTCTTGGAGTTGCTCATGTTGAACCGAGCTATGATCTTATCAATGTATGTGCTTTGACTGAGTCCCAAAAGGCGCTTAGATCGATCTCTGTGAATTTTAATTCCCAGAATGTAAGCGGCTTCTCCAAGGTCTTTCATAGCGAAACAAGATGAAAGCCATTTCTTAACTTCGTTAAGCATGGGTATGTTGTTCCCTATGATCAATATATCGTCCACGTACAGTACGAGGAACGATACAACGCTCCCACTTGCCTTTCTGTAAACACAAGGCTCATCTTTGTTTTGTTCAAAACCAAACTCTTTGACCTTTTGATCAAAACGAAGATTCCAGCTTCGAGATGCTTGCTTGAGTCCATAAATGGACTTGCTTAGCTTGCAAACCTTGTTTGGATTCTCTGGATCGACAAAACCATCGGGCTAAACCATATAGACATCTTCTTCAAGTTGTCCGTTCAGGAAGGCGGTTTTAACGTCCATTTGCCATATCTCATAGTCATGGTATGCGGCTATGGCAAGGAGAATCCTGATCGATTTGATCATTACAACGGGTGAAAAGGTCTCATCATAGTCAATCCCTTGAGTTTGAGTGAAACCTTTTGCTACAAGCCGTGCCTTGTAGGTTTGCACATTTCCATGCATGTCAGTTTTTCTTTTAAAGATCCACTTGCTCCCTACTGCCCGTGTGCCGGGGGGTAGCTCAATCAAGTCCCAGACGTGATTGTCACGCATGGATTGCATCTCAGCGTTCATGGCTTCAAGCCATTTATCAGATTCCGGATCCGATATAGCAGCTTTGTAATTAATAGGCTCATCGTTAGAATCGGCTATTAACAGAACGTCGAAGGCCTCATGATATCCAAGGTATCTATCAGGCTCATGTCGTATTCTTTCGCTCCTACGAACGCTTGTGCTTGTGTTTGGGTCTGATGGTGCGACAACAACTTGTCGGTCAGACGCAGCGACCGTTTCAGGGTTAGGTGTATCTCGAATTTCTTCAAGATCCACTGGATCACTATTTGTTCCTCGAGTAAGGAATTCTTTCTCAAGGAATTTACCTTTCCTTTTGATGGAAACAGTGTTTGCATCAGGATGGTAAAAGTAATAACCGGTATTACAATAGTATCCAACGAAAGTTACCTTTTCGCCTCGGGGAACAAGCTTATTGTCAGATTCACTGGTGACATAAGCATCACATCCCCATACCCTGAGGTATGATAGTTTAGGAAGAGAACCATGCCATATCTCATATGGGGTCTTCCCTACTTTCTTGGTCGGTGCCAGATTTATTAGGCGAGCAGCGGTCAAGATGGCATATCCCCAAAAGGAATGTGGCAAGGAGGTCCTGCACATCATCGATCGAACCATGTTAAGCAAAGTTCGATTCCTCCTTTCACTAACGCCATTTAACTGGGGTGTGCCAGGTGGAGTAGGTTGTGAAACGATTCCACATTCCTTTAGATGATTCAGGAATTCAGCGCTTAGGTATTCTCCGCCTCTATCGGATCGAAGTATTTTAATAGTTTGATTTAACTGATTTTGTACTTCGTTTTGAAACTCTTTGAACTTTTCAAAAGTTTCATGTTTGTGTTTCATCAGATAGACATAGGCATATCGGCTGTAGTCATCGATGAAAGTCACGAAGTACCACTCACGATTTCTCGTCTCGGTTCGAAAGGGTCCACACACATCGGTGTGAATAATGCCTAACAAGCCTTGGGCCCGTTCACCTGTATGGGTGAAGGGTGACTTGGTTAATTTACCAGATAAGCACGACTCGCACTCATCGAAGGAATCTGCATCTTGGGATTCGAGAATGCCAGCAGCTTGCAACTTCTTAATACGGGCCTTACTTATGTGACCAAGTCTATGGTGCCATAACGAGGATTCGTTACTATCAGTTTTGCTTCTTTTAGAAACATGATAGAGCTGGTCGTTTGTTTGAACATCTATCTCATATATACCATGTCGAGGTTTAGCCTCGAAATAAAAGATATTATTAAGGTAAGCAGAAATCACATTTCCATTAAATTTATACCGAAATCCTTGTTCAAACAATGAAGAGACAGAAATAATGTTTCTGGTTAAACCAGGTGCATATAAACAGTTAATCAAATTAACTACAAGGCCAGAAGAGCATGAAAAAGAATAAGTGCCAGCAGCAAGTACTGGGACCCTCTTCCCGTCACCAACGATGAGGTCCATGCAGCCTCGTTCTGTCTTCTTCCACTTCTCAGGTTCCTGCAAAACATTAACAATGTGATAACCACATCCAGTATCAAATACCCATGAATTGGAGGAAACAGTGAAAAGTTCAATAACATTTATTGAAATACCTGATGAACAACCCTTATTAGGGTTCTTGGTCATCTTCAGCTTTGCAAGATAAACGGGACAGTTGCGACGCTAGTGTCCCATTTTGTTGCACTCATAGCACAGGCGCTCCTCGGGAGGCTGCACCTGTGGTTTCTTGCCTTTGCCTTCTTTAACCTTCTTGGCTTTGGAGATCTTTGTATTAGCAACTTTGAGCACGTCCGGCGTGGTCCTGATCTTCACGTTGGGTATCAACGGAATAACCTCCTTGATCGACTGAGCCGAACAATTAATCGCAAGAATACGATAATGTTCAGGCAAAGATCTGAGTACTACATCAAGAGCCATCCCGTCAGAGATGGAGTAGTTGAGGTCAATCAGCCTGTCGCGATACGCTTTCATCAGCATGACATGATCGTATGGAGAGGAGTCGTTAGCCATGGAGCAGTTCACAAATTGTGAAAGTGCATCAGCTCGCTCAGTCCTCTGACTCAATTCAAATAAATCCTTGAGTTTACGAATGATGTCATAAGCAGACATCCCCATGAAATTGTACCGATAATCCTGAGTCATGCTAGATAACATCAGGTCAGTGACGTCCTTATCATCGTCAGTGTGCTTTTGGAGCTCAGACCGCGAGTTCTCATTTAGCAAGTAAGATGGAATACTCGCGATCAGTCGGTCAATGACATAGAGTTTCCCGAAGAGCCTTAAAAGGTTTCTCAGGGTTGTCTGCCATGCGAGAAAGCCAGTCTTAGTGAAGGGGTCGAGTTGTACCATTGAACTTAATGGAGGTGAGTTTTCTTTAGCCTTCTGAAAACAAGCAAAGTAAATTTAATCAGTATTTTCGATGTTTATTTTTCTTTAAAAATAAGTTGGTAAAGTTTATTTTTAAGAAAATGAGAATTCGTTTAGACGACATTACTTGAGACCGCCAAATGAGCCTCAGGAGCAAGGCCGTGTAAACAAACTGACAACGGTTGTCAACTGTGAGACTCAAGTCACAATTCTCGGTATGAGGCCGCTATATACATACAATTGTATTTTGCGATACGTTTAGCCTCATGCGTGCCCACTCTAGCAATACACATCCGTGGCGCGGTGTTGAAATACTCCAACACCACGAACATGTACGTCTAAAGCGATAGTAATCCTAAATGGTCAATTGTGATGACACGGTGTTGAAATACTCCAATGTTCTCACCTTAGAAGTTACCCTCGGCACCAAGTGCGGTGTTGAAATACTCCAACACTGATGCTCCGGTAAATACGTTCTAAGTTCGACTTGAGATAGGATGGCACGAACTATCAGTTTTAAGAATTACCAAATAGGGATATTAATTACTTTTAATATTTAATTACCGTCAGACACGAACGATAAAACCCTATCACCACTCGGGACTAGTAAATTAATTCAACCTAATTAAATTACTAAGTTGTCGCGAATAGCATATTGTGTGTTAAACGGCATAAGGTCTTGATCTCGCTCGAGCCATACAAGCGAGATCATAAGGGACAAATTTAAATTAAATTAAATAAAATGGTGAACGATCGAGATGGCAACTCTGTGCGATCTGGAATCCTGTTCAGCTCCCACTTGCTTCGACATCCCTCTGACGTGTGTCTAGTCTTCGACATTTGGTTACATACAAATTTACAATTACTAAAACTACTTCTAGTAAACTAGCTCTAAATTTGTACAACTTTAAAACCCAAAATCCGAGTCCAATAAACCAAGACGAAATACAACCAATTGGGCCAACAACTTGGGCCAAACGGAGAAAGACAAAACACGCAAAACACATTCATACATGAATACAAAATATATAGGGGTCGGCCGTAACACACAATAAAATATATACAGAATTCTAATTCGCAATTTGGATTTAAGTCGAAATTGCGAACTACCGGTTACGAAAGGACCGGTTCTGGTTTGCGCGCGGTGATAATGGCTCTGATACCACTGATGGATTTTACAGTGGGATCCGGGTTACCGATTTTAATTTTATTAAAACCGATTCAATAATTAAATTAATTCTAAATTAATTTGGCAGCGGAAACGAATTAAAACGCGGACGCAACTGTAACAGGATCAATCACCGACACGACAAACACAGTAAAATATATTTATTTAAATAAATAAATAATTAAAATTAAATATCTAATGAATTAGATATACCTTGGCGGGATCCGAGCAACCGCTCGAGACACCCGGATTCAACGGGCTCGCGCTAGGACGAACTGTGACGTCTGACTCGAACCTTCGAGACAAATCGTCGACGGCGGCATCGGCGGCGGCGGCCATAGGCGGCGACGGCGGTAGTGGCGGCGGTGGTGGTAGGGATACCACCGGCGGTGGTGACAAAATCTTGTTCGTCGGGATGGCCACCGGAATGGATCCCACGATGATCGAATCGCCGGTGATCGGAGGTGACACGGTGGCGGCGGCCGGCGGGTACAAGGGCGCAGGCCACGACGACGGGACCGGACGCGGTGGTCTCGGCTGCGCCGGCAGCGCGAGGACCACCGGTCGGTGGTCGCGCGGCGGCGCGTGAGAGGCAGCGGTGGCGGCTGCTTGGGCCGCGGCGGCGGCTCGGGCTGCGGCTTCGGCTGCGGCTTCGGCTTCGGCTCTGGCTGCGGCTTCAGCTCGGGCTGCGACGGCTTCTCTCTCGAGTCGGGCACAGATACTGGCAAGACGAGAATCCATCGGAGATCACGAGGAGATCACGGTGGAGGAGGTGGCGGCGATCGGCGGTCGGCGCAGCGACGGCGGAGCCGGTTTCGGCTGGGGCACGGCGCAGAGAGAGGGAGGGAGGGGATTAGGGTTTTGTGACTTATGTTTCAATCCTCCTCCTCCCTCCTTCTTTTATTATTAAATCGCGGACCGGGGCCTGTGAGCTGGGCCCGGTCGCGATTCTCCTTCAGTCCACCAACCGATCAGTCTGTTAATCAGGTAACAACTGATCGGTCCGTCTTTTAATTACCAAGTAATTTTGAACCGATATATTTTGTCGTTTTAATTAAATAAATAATTAGTATTTATTTAATTCACCATTTGGTTCGTTTATTTGTAATTAACGATTAATTAGATTTAATAGTCCGTTGACCCGGGTGTAACTCTATTTCCAACAGCATACTGCTACCAGTAGAAGATGGTGTTCCTGAACGAGAAGGTCATGGGTCACTTTGCTGATAGTGATACTCTAATGGCCGAGAGGAAGCCGCTCTTTGATAAACTGTCAGAAATACATGGCCTCAATAAGGAACTCCAACAAAGAATTGATCTACTTCATACAAGGTTGCTTAAGGCTCGTGTCGAGAAGGAAAATATGCGGAGAGAGCAGGCTGTAATGAGTGAATGTAGGTTGTGTTAATGGTTGTGGCTTTTGGTACATTATTTTATTTTGATCCTTGTATGCAACAACTGAATTAAATGAATTTCCACTCTTGTTTCAGTTAGTAATTGTTTGATTTAATTTTAAGTTAACACATTGGCCCAATTAACTTTTTGAGTTAGTAATTGATTGATTGATAATCAAATACAAAATTAAGAAAATAACAACAATAAAACATTCATCTGATTCAAATAAAGTAGGAG